>JAOXYM010000014.1:25174571-25189908 GCA_028567055.1 Leptatherina wallacei
CGTTTGTTCACTGGGATTCCTCTACGAGGGTGTGGGCTCAGCCCCCAATGTTCCCAGGTCCAGGAAACGCCCCTGGTGCTAACATCCACAGCTCCTCAAATGGCCACCTGAAGGTGGCTCTAAAAGTGACCTGATCCTCATTGATCCATGTTAAATGTCAACATTTATATCCAATATAAACTAAACTGATCTTTCCGTCTATATACAAATTTATCCTGATGATGGGACTGTTGTGGAAGCTGAACAATTACAAAATTCAACGTTGTTTTGAGAGCTGTTTATTATGATTTGAAGTCATTTACCGAGTCCCAATGCCACGGTCCAAATAAGAACGCAAAGTGTGGCTTCTTTGTTCAACATCCTTGAACATCACATCTGGCAGCAGAAATCTAAGATGGCAGATGAAATGCCCACCTCCCTGTTTCAATTAGTAGCGCCTGTCCAAATGTGCAGTGGAAGGTGTATAAAATAAGAACATTCAAAATAAAAATTTTAATTTACATTACATTGTATTTACATTGTTCTACAAACAAACTTGCCCAAACTTCCTTACACGTCTAGAGAATCCCACTGAAGGTGATTCATCATCTGATTGATATTATATTAACTTCACTTACTGCTAAGTGAGCATGTATGTCTGGGGTTTAAACGAACTACAACTTATTTCTAGTCCTATAAAGCCCCTGTGATTCATACGTTCTTCACATGAAAACGTTCCAAAACCACATGAATGCACAAAAGATTAAAGGATTTTTATTGTCATTGTAAAAAAAATAAAATAAATTACATTTGTGGCAATCATATATGTGCTTATGTGGAGCACATGTGGTTTTTCTGTAAGGGATAGGGGGAAAAACTAGATTTTCATTAAAACAAATTATAAATGACATTCGAATGAATTAATAAAATTGATTTATCGCCTAGTCCAATCATGATGCTATAAACCAATTAATTCATCCAAAGTAAGTGTAAAGGTGGGATGAGTACGCTCTCATTTAAAGAGATGCTCACGTGAAGAGTCCATGAAGCAGAAGCCGAATGAGTTATTGTCTGCAAGCTAAGGCTGGGCGATAGAACAAATTTTGGAATTAATCCGATACCAAGTAAATCCAGGGCAAGTATTGCCAATACCGATATCGATAGATACTTTTTGCTTGAAATTTCACAATTATTTAATGATTTTGCCTTTAATGCCTTTAACAAGTGATATTTTCACTGAGGGTTTCTTTTTTTCTTTATTCACTTTTGTTGTTTATTTTGCTTTTAAATTCTTCTTAAAGCTTTCTGCACCTGCTGTAATGTTTCTAATGTTTGTATGTAAAGCACCTTGAATTGTCCTGTACATGAAATGTGCTATACAAATAAACTTGCCTTTTATGATCATAAAACACAGTATAAAAGTTTTTGTCAAATAAAATTTTTTTATTCACAAGCTGAACAGCAGAACTTAGAAATTTAAATTTAAGCCTTTTTTGCTTTTAAACAAGATAAAATAACATTGACAATGTAACAAAATAATAAAATAACTGTTATTCGCTTTTAATCACACAATTGTTTGAGAAAAATAAAACCAACAGTGCAAATTAGTTAAACAAAAGCAAAAACCTACTATTGGTTGGTTCTCATTCCAGCCCTACTGCAAGCTCATTTCTGCATTTAGTGCAGGACAGAGGAAACACGTGGGTGTGTGCATGCCAGTGAGATGCAGTAAGTGTGTGTATCTGTGTGATGATGATGAGATCCAAAGACAAGGCAGCTGCGATGCTGCACAAGCTTGTCATTGTTTGTCAAACACAAGGTAGCTGACATTAACCTAAAGTGACAGCTTGGTGACGCATGACACAGGCTTCAGCAGCCAGACACACACAAACAGAGTCCAGCCTGTATTCATTTTTATCTGTCTTACTTCTTTTCATTCCTTTCATATGCAGGCGAACGCATTCTTTCTCCGATCAGTCCCATTCTGCAGATGTGACGGGGGGGGGGTTTGTTGCGCTGCCTGAGCTAAGTATGGCGATGACAGGGCAGCGACACAGCGAGCCATGGCAGCACGCTTCACTTCACACAGTTCAAACGCGATGACAAAGCAGCATCATTACCCATCATTCTGCGGGTGTCAACAATGGCACAAACAGGCTGCGACAGCCCGTCTCCTTTAAATACGAAACAAACAGTGTCTGCATGTGTACAGTAAAATCCTCCCAGAGGATTATTGAGATGGTGCGCAGTGTTCACCCAAAAAATACAATTAGCCAGATGTAGAAAAATCTGATGCACTCACTGACACGAGGAAAAGATCAGTTCATCTGAATTACCAACATTTACAGTTCTTGCTTTAGGTTTTCTTAAAACTGCACCAACATAAGTGAGGTTAATTTGGCGTCCATCTTGCATCCCATCTCTTATCTCCAACCAGTAGAAGTCAGTCTAGTGTTGACTCGGGTCTTATCTCTACCTCTGTCAGTTTCTCTTTCTTCTAGTATCCTGATCATACGCCTAGAAAAGGTCAAAACAGCCCATCTGACAACTGACAGCTGTCCTTCAGAGTTTAGATGTTTCTGTGCTCCAACTCACCTGATTGAAATTATTGGATCTCCTTAACAGCTTTTTGTTAATAACCCATTAATCTGAGTCAGGCGTGTTGAACCTGGGAATATCTATAACCCACAGGACAGCAGCCCCAGAGGCACGGAACTGGACATCCCTGCTGCAGAGCATCAATAATGTACAGTAATAGAAAAACAGACCTGGTGAAATGTCGGTGAATAACTGGATGTTCATACAACTCAATCAAGTCACAACATGTACAAGATGAAGACGTTAATAGTAAAGATTCTTTCCCCACTGCTACCAAGGCTTAACTCAGCAAACTCAAACATAACTATGGCATCTAATGGCCTAATTATTACCAAAGATTTATAAATATAGATTATGCTTAAAAGTGTCAGGTTTGATGACATGAAGCTACATTAGAGCTGTTAAAACATAATTAACACCTGAGATGACTAAAACGTACCCCTGTACCATTCTGATTAATCAGTTCCATATTTGTGTAATTGCCTTGGTGAAGACTGGGTGGTTATGTAACATGTGTTGATGCCACAAAGGGGAAAAAAGAATGTCTGAAAACAAGTTCATGGTATTTCCTTAATAATTTATCTCAGAAGCAGAGCAGAAAATAAAAAGTTTGTCTTTTTCCCCATGAAACAGGCTGCAGTAATTAGCATTGTGACCAAATGAAAAGAGTAAAACTTGGATTTGATTTCTGGTTCATATCTTCTTCATTGGCTAAAGACAATGACCTCATAGATCACACATATTCCCCAATAATATCCCCAGAACAGATTACAAAAACCTTGGATAAGAAACGACTCAGCCTCTACTCTTGGCTTTCTTTAATGTATTCATTTCTCTGCAGTTATCATCCCACCGTGCCCGAAAGTGTTGCCCACTCTTGTGCTGCGCTCTGCTCTGTGTAATCCCTGGTAAGCTTGATGGTAATGCAAGTTTTGATGAGATCATTAGCTGATGTACCTCTGACGGTTTCCCTGAATGGTTCCACCAGCAGAGTGAAGCATAACCACACAGAGCACTCAGGTTCCCGCATACCACAGAGCCCTCAAACGCACCAACACCCACAATGTAGAAACAAATAAGCTGCAATGCAACTGTCAGAGAGAAAAGATATTAAGTTAAAAAAATCAATCTACAATTTTCACTCAAATGATGAACCTTACGTTTTCTTCAATCAAAATTTTAAGCTTTGTACAACATTCCACTAACTAAAAAAGTTTCAAGTGCCTCCCAATAAGATACGAGAGTTCAAAGTCAGTCATTTTCTTTTCCCTCCAATTTGCATTAATTAAGCTGGACCTTTACTTTATGCAAATCTGGAGCTGTCAAAATCGGGTGCCTCCTACTCTAAACTTACATGCTGCTACCAGAGTGCAACATGGGAAATTAATGAGAGCCTTACAAATAGCCTCCCGCTTTGGAAAATTGGGTGAAATATACCATTAGACTCATATAGAAGCTTTGATAGTCAACCCAAGAGGCCTCAGAGGTGCAATATATTCATCTGGTTTAAACAGGAAGAATTTAAGTCCAGCGGTCATGTTGGAAAAAAAAAAAAAAGCTTAGGTCTGTGAGTTTGTTGCGCTGTATAAATGATGTCAAAGATAGGTCTAACCTCCAAAATGGTATGAAAATAAGGGTTATTTATCTGAATGACAAAGAAAAAAAATTATTAACAAACAAATGAAAAGGTCCATTTTCAACCAAAATCCGAAAGACTTAAAAAAAAAAGCTGAAGGAAATCATCTCAATGTGTAGGCCGTCAGAACAGATTAAATCATGACTTAACATAACATAAACTCCCACTGTGGATGTGAAGGATATGCTAATGCTACTCCCACTCACTTATCTTTCATATTTGCAGACCAGGATGAGAGCAGCATTAATATCATCAGTGAAAAATTCTAATATTCTCCCTCATTTTTACTTGAGCGATTAACTGTGAATCGGTAAACTAATTTATAATGAATTTGGTGTCATTAGTAAGTAAGTTAAACTTTATTTTCATAGCACCTTTCTATGCAGGACCTGGAGGGTTTTTGAAAAAGCAATGCAGCATTTTCATCATGAGAAATACATTGTGAAATATAAATATAGATTGCAAAATATAATTTCAAATTCAACAATTAATTCATATAAAAAGAAATTAAATTTCAAAGCGTTTTGTAATTACACATTTTAAATGGAAATATTAAAGGGGAATTGCATTTTGAAATAATTCATTATCAAACACTGATTTATAAACGTATTTTCAAATGCAATTTCTAAAAGGAGAATAACTTATTGATTTTATAAATTATGTTCTAAATAACTTTCCATTTTATACATTAAAAAAAAGGTGTCCCCCCCCCCCCCCGAATTTTTAAATCATTTTAGCAATTACATTTCCTCAATTGACACTTTGGGGCATTGAGCAGTGAAAACAAAGTTAAACGAATGACAGCTGCTCTTCGAAATTCTGCTCTCTCATTGGTTAGAAAGTCACACTTGCGTCTTTGTCTTGTTATTTTGCCGATTTGGCGAAGTAACAGCTCAACCTCATTAAACTTTAAGAGAAACTCGTCTTCTGAATGCTGGATGGATGCTTCAAAGTTTCGCCTTATCTGCAGCAGTTTCCTTAAAGTATTTGCATCATCGCGATTTGTACCGTCAACGTGTTTGGCCAGCTGTTAGCTAGCTGTTGAGACACAAGCGTGACAGTCTAACCAATGAGAGAGCTGGAACAGCTTGAGGAGCAGCTGTGATTGGTTTAAATTTGTTTTCACTGCTCAAAACCCCAAAGTGTCACGCAAAAGCTGACACTTTGGGGGAGTAAAAATAGAAGAAAAAAAATCAGTTTTTGATCATGAATTAATATTTCAATATACAATTCCTCTTTATTATTTCAATTTATAATGTGTCATTATAAAATACTTCGCATTTAGATTTTGTTTGTACAAATTAATCGTTGAATTTGAAATTATATTAAGAAAATTGATATTTTTATTTCCCAATTAATTACTCATCATGAATATGCTGTAATGGTTTTTCAAAGTCCCTTCTGGTCCTCCATACCTTTCAAGATATAAAATTACAAGGTGCTTCACATGAGCCAAAAGTGCATTAAAAACAAGATAAATTAGTAAAAAAAGATGATTTGAAAAGATGATTTTTAAACTGACTTTTAAAAGCAACCACAGAGTCCACAGGAAGAGTCAGAGAGTCTGAGGGCCACTGAACAGAAGGCTGTTCCCTTCCGTTTTCAGCTTAGTATGGGGCACCATCAGCAGGCCCTGGCAGGACCTCAGGCACCTGCAAGGAAGATATAGCTGCAGAAGCCCCTTGATATAATCTTGTGTCTGCCCATGAAGAGCTCTGAAATAAACTGCAGTGCACTTGCATCAAAATTGGAGTCACATGTGAAAACTTACAGGATTTTGTCAAAAGCTTAGCAGCAGCATTTTGTCCAGCCTGCAACCATTCTAGGGAGGTCCTGCTAAAACATATGTATAGTGCATTGGAATAATCCGATTGTGATGAAACAAAGGCGTGAATAATTATTTCAAGATCAGGATGTGACACAATGGAGCTTAGTCTGGTAAAATGTCTCAGATGATAAAAACAAGAACAAACCAGAGACTAGACATGTACATCCAAAGTAAAACCAGAATCAAAGGTTACGCCAAGGTTCTTAACAGAGGATTTTACCAAAGAACCAAGAGGTCCAATTGTCTCCTTTATCCCAGACATGCATTTTTCTGGTGCAAAAATAATTATTTTAGTTTTGCCTTCATTCAATTGATGAAAACCGCCTAGCATCCATTTAACAGCCTCGGCACTTTCACAAAACTGAGTTTAGAAATTTAATTTGGGTGAAACGAGGCGCACAACTGAATATCATCTGCATAGCAGTGAAAAAATATATGTATTTAAAGGTTAAAAGAATGTGCCCAAGGGGGAGCAAATACAATAAAAACAGCAGAAGCCCCAAAACAGAACCTTGGGGTACACCAAAATGGACTGAATAAGGGAGACATCTGTACTTAGTAGCTACAAAAAAGGATCTGT
Organism: Leptatherina wallacei; assembly: GCA_028567055.1. Classification (NCBI taxonomy): domain Eukaryota; kingdom Metazoa; phylum Chordata; class Actinopteri; order Atheriniformes; family Atherinidae; genus Leptatherina; species Leptatherina wallacei. The sequence goes on from JAOXYM010000014.1 coordinate 25,181,193, forward strand.
CAGATAGGTACGAAGAGAACAACTGACACAGGGAAATAGTTCACTGACTGAAACTGAACTGGCAAAGACCAACTACATTATTTTAAGGGAACTTCATTGAGTTCAGCATTCTTTAGCTTTGTGTTGATGGTTAAATAAACATTTTTCAAATTTGCAAATTGCTTTTAAGGAAATTTGAGCCCAACGCCTGCACCTGAAGCTAGTGCTCAATGCAGAGAAAACAAAAATGACTTTAATTTAAACAAAGAAAAATTGCACTGTTGTATTGTTTACACATCATTAAATTAGATTGTGTACTATTAATTTATCTGGGTTTTATTTTAGATGAGAGTTTGGCTTTAAAACTCCACATTGACAATCTGGTCAAGGAACTGAAAGTGAGGCTTGGCTTCTATTTTAGACCTGAATAATGTTTTTCTTTTATTTCCCAAAAAAAAATGCTTTTTGCTGCAACATTTTTGCCATTGTTGGGCTTTGGAGATGTTCTTAACATGAATCCCAGTGCAACCTCATTACATATGCTGGATACCACATGCCATATTGCTTTAAGACATATTGTAAATTCCAAACATATCACTTTGCATTGTGTACCAAGTTTGGTTGGGTCTCCCCATCTAGTTGCAGGCTTAACTAGCACAAGCTTGACTATAAAGCTTTCATTGGACTAGTCCTTTTGGTTTTACCTTGGGTTAAAACACAACCCATCAAACAATCTGTGATCCCAGGTCTTTCTCTCTGACTCAGGAGTTTCAGGAGAGGGCATTCATGTACTCTCTTCCCTTTAGTTAGAACAAACTTTTTTAAAAACAGTCAAGCTTCAGGCCTTTGTTTAGCTTCCCTGATTTTAAAATCATTTTCAGGGACTTGTTGATGGGAAATAAGGGATCGTGCAGGTGCTTCGGTTCATGATATGATTTGGTGTATGACAAGCAATTGTTCTTTATTTTATTAAGTTTTAAGGCGTGTATTTTTATGGTTAGGTATTGCGTAATGTGTCATCTTGTTAGTCAAGCAGATAAGGACCAATTTACATGAGAATTGCTCATGTATATGTATGCTAATAACACATTATTATGTCCCAGCAGTGTTGGGCACATTACTTTACAAAAGTAATTATAGTTACAAGTTACTTCTCCCAAAAAGTAACTGTGTTAGTAACGGAGTTACAGCATTATAAATAACTAATAAAAATAACTAATTACTCGGAAAAGTAATTATTCTGTTACTTTTTTTTTAAAAATTCAAATATATTCCCTTTAAACAGAACTTCAAATTTATCTGCAAGTTCATTCATTCATGATAAAAACTGAATCTCAAATCTGATTAATAAGTTAATAGAATAAATTACTAAGAAAAATCAAGGACACTAATGTCAGGCGGATGGATGTTGTGGCTTTGTCTTCCCATTCATCTTGTGTGTGTGTGTGTGTGTGTGTGTGTGTGTGTGTGTGTGTGTGTGTGTGTGTGTGTGTGTGTGTGTGTGCGTGTGCGTGTGCGTTTGTTCGACTGTGCACACCAACTTACTCCGGTCTCCCATGACATTTTACTCTTCATACAATCATCACCAGTGGGAGAAACAGGCTATGCAATAAAACAGCTTCACAGAGCAGAATTATAGTTTAATACTATCTGCTTCTTCTCTGTTAACTATCAACTGAATTTGGGTTGTGGTAAGAGAAATAATTCAGGGACAACTTCTGGCTCGAACATGTCATGCAGCTTTATTCTTAGCTAGCACCTGGTCACAACAGAACACAGCAACTCTTCTACTCTTGAGTGCATTCTCCAGTTTCAACCGTATCACTCCGCCTCCTCTCCACTACAGAAACAGCAAAATATAGTCCCAACAAATGTGAAACATTTGTGTTCAGCCAAAACAGAAATTAATCGCAGCTTGCAATAGTAACGCGCTGTCAGCGACGTTTTAATGTAACAATAACAGTTTGTTATGATGGAAAGAAATTAGTTAGATTATCCGTTACTGAAAAAAGTAACGCTGTTTATTTTAACGCTGTTATTCCCATCACTGTGGCCTAGAAGGTCATAATTTTCTCTGCGGTCATAATTAGACGTCATCTTAAATAATGATAGTATCCGAGGTGGGTCTTGCTCTTATATGAAAGAGGACATACTTGGCTACATTTGTGCCAAATTTCATGCTTCCAACCGGAAGAGAGCGATTGTTTCATCTTCCTCCTGGACTATGTGTAAACTCCTCTCATTTTTGTTCATGCTGACATGTTGGCCAGGCCGTGCTTGTAAGAGAGATCATTTAATCCCAGAAATCTGACTGGTAAAATAAAGATATATTTTTTTTAAATGTAAAAATTTCCTTGAGCTTCGCGTAGCTTCATTAAACATTTTGCTGAGAAATGAAAACTTTAAGAAATAATGGTTCCAAGTTACTGTCTTTAATAGTACATTGATGTTTTTCCCTTTAAGCAAAATCACCTTCCAAGAATATTCTGAACTCAGTAATTCAGGAGATCCCATCGCTTACAGATTGATCTTCTGCACTGCAGAAAGTTGCACATATTCCAATCTTCCAACAGCCCTGAACACACTTCAAACACTCACCAAACCTGCACTTTGTCACCACTTGAGTCTTTGGGAGACAGAAGCAGTTGTAGATGCAGTTCTCCTTCTAAGGAAAACTTTATATCAGCCTCACAGGAAGCCATTCTTTTGTTGTAGTGTTTGTGCAGACTGTATAGCTGTATGAGTTAGAGAAAAACAAGGATCCTATATGCATTTCAATAGAAGCTGGTAATCTATGATATTTTTACAAGCCCCAGCTGCAGTGTGCAGAAAATGTCTTATATTCATTCAAAGAGAATTTGGCCAATGGAGGAGGAATGCTGCTCAGAGTAAAGCAACTGAGGACCCGAGAACAACCTGTGCTGCGTCTTATTAAAATGATGCATGGTTTGACAGCCTCTCAGGTGCAGAGCTCATTTTTAGAACTAATAACAAATTTAGTTCTCCTCCAAAACAGAGCAGGTTAGAGACGCTTTGTTTCCACAACATGATTATGTCTCAGTATGTTGTTACAGTGCCATGCCTTCAGGCTTTTATCAGATATCCAATTACACAACGTTGACACAACGTTCATCTCTGATCTCTGAATTAGTGTAAGATTGCAGGTCCACACAGAAAACATGTCAAAAACACATGACTAGACTTCACTGACCTCTCTCTCATGTATTGCACAGTCAACACAGAGGCACTATTTTAGGTACTGAGTTAGTACAGTAATAAATTATTCTCCATTACTGTGATGTGTTTCTTTACATTAGGCCATTAGTAAAGAACAGCATGCTGTTAAAAATTTGTTGGCTGATAGTTTCTTCGCCCCAAGGAGGTCTGAATCACTCCTCTCATAGAGATGATGGCAGCACAAAACAGGACCATACTTTTCCCACCGGAGACTGACTGCAGCTTTTTATGCTAATCATGTCTATATGGATTCAGCAAGGATTCCCTATAAAACTACACTGCCCGTCTAAGAAAAAAAAAAAGTCAAACACTAATATTTTCTTAGAGCAACTTCAGCTTTGATTGCAGCAACATTCGCTGTGGCATCATTTTAAAAAGCTTCCGCAATGTCACAACGTTTATTTCGTTCAAGATTTACATTAAAATCTTGTAGTGATGACGTGACAGTTGGACGGCTGCATGAATTCTTCTCCAGCACATCCCAAAGCTTCTCTATGAGGTTCAGGTCTGGACTCTGGTGGCCAATCCATGAGTGAAAATGATGTCTTTTGCTCCCTGAACCATCTGAGCCCGATGAATCCTTGCATTGATGTCTTGGAATATGCCAGTGCCATCAAGGAAGATGGAATAACCTGCTCATTTGGTATATTCAGGTAGTCAGCTGACTTCATTCTTTGGGCTTATATCATTGCTGAACCTAGACCTGAGCAACAGCAGCAACCCCAGCTCATAGACTGCTTCCACAGGCTTGTACAGTAGGCACTAAGCATGATGGCCGCATGACTTCACCCTTCTCTCTTCTTACCCTGAGGCTCCCATCACTCTGGAACAGGGTAAATCTGGACTCATCAGACCACATGACCTTCTTCCATTGCTCCGAAGTCAAATTTTTATGCTCCCAAGCAAATTGAAGTCTTTTTATTCCCCCCAAATAGCCTCAATGATAGGTGGTTTTCTTAAGGCTACATAGCTGTTTAGTCCCAATCCCTTGAGTTCCCTTCACATTGTGTGTGTGGTCTCGTCAAATATTCATCAACCAGTCAGGTTGCAGTTTACATAAATCTCTGTCTATTTCTCACATTTAATGTTAGTGTTTTTGCAGTATAATTAGGTTAAATTTTCTTCTTCACATTTCATCTTATAAAACAGTCTCCCTTCTGCTATTGTCGTCTCTCCTGACACTAAGTTTCCTGCAGGTCTGCTTATAGTCTTAGTCTTCTTTCTCAGTGACGGTACCGTTGTTGTGTGTAGAGGATGCTTTTTAATTTAAACCAGCCTTTAACATTGCCCTTGAAGGTGATTATGGCAGTAATGCCATAATTATATTTTCAGTCTCAAAAACATTAACCTGTTAATTTTTTTTTCTTCAAAATTTATCAAAATGACCACAAGCTAATGTAGATCTGTTAAGTAAAAGTTGTACAATTACACACCTAGTAACAAAAAAAGTACTTGCATTTTGAGGGTGGTGTTGTTTTAACAGTATGAAAAGATCCAACATCAAGGTGAAGTTGACATTTTGTTACTCTGGATATATTGAACTTCATAATTAGGATATGAATATACAATTATATATAAAATTGTTTTATGAGGTCACATTAGCCTTTAAACACCAACATCTAATTATATTATCCTTGAGTTCAAAGAGTCGTGAGATTTTGTGCTCATAAGAACGGGATATACAGAAGTAGAGACAACATATGGATGTGCTCCACAGCAGCTTGGGGAGTTTCACATCTGAAACATAACTCGTTATCTTACAACAGAATCAGTAAAACATGAAGAAGAGAAGAACTATTTTGGGACTCTGGCTTCATTATGAAACAGTTAAGGCAGCCAAAGTAGGAAGGAGACAGAACAAAAGGTTGTAAGGCTTCAATCACTGGAATTCCTGGTTCTCCCTCTTTCACAGACAGTTTTGGGATTCATGTTCTTCAGATTTTATTTGAGCACTACCCTCTGATGTTTAATCACAACCAAAAGGAAAGATTCTAGTGGGTTACATAAAGTCAAAATATTAATGAAATTCCTGCCTTTTAAATGCACAATTTTTCTGTTCTCCCTCAGCACTAGTGCCTTCCTTTTACATCTGAACAGAAAGCCGTGCCGCAGTCAGTGTGAAACACCATATATTAGCCTTTGAGAGATAAGTGTTCAGTTCAGCTGTGTCCATTTCCATCATTTATTTTTTAATATTCACTCCATAATTTTTCATTTGAATCCTAGTCCATTTGCTCAGAACGTACGTTTCGTTTGGGGAATTGTGAATGTGCACGGCTCTAGGTTGGAAAATGGCTCGTGGTCAGACCTGGAAGAATTCAGGAAAAGCTTTGATGGAAATATGATCAACCCAAGACGGCTAGGATCTGATGAAGCTCCATATTTTGCTGTTATACACTAGAAACTGAAGTTGTCCTTTATTAACCAATAGATGAACGAGTTTTCTTCTTTGTTGTGTATCTCGTCTTCTCCCTCAGGAACTCTTGGTGCAGCGACACCTCTGGCGAACAGTGGAACACATTATTTAAAAGGTCCTATTTGTTTGAGTAGTGCAGCGTGAACGCAATCTCGGTCCATAAGAATGTTGCACCCCCCCAACTGAACTAAGTTGGACTATCCAAGGTTCTGTTTTGTCCAAATTTTATTATAACAACCATCTAATTCCAGAAAATGAACAAAGCTAGTACTAGCTAAACACATTTACAAAAAGAACCCAAGCCAAACAAAACATACAGAAAGAAAAGCGTAGCTGATGCAGTGAAATGCGACACAGGTAACTAGCCGTAAATATTGTACTTTAGTTCAATTCTTCGCTGAATAACAGTTGGTACAACAGCGTTCATCCATCATAACACCATCATTACTGCCTAATGACAGACATTGTGTGCTGTTTTGAGATTAGGACCTGCTTGGGAGTGAGGTTCCTGAGGTTACGTTTCCATCAATTCAGTCAGACTGACAAGCTCTCAGCAAAAAGCTTTACTCTTTTTGGGATGTACCGATACTAGATACTAGTACGATACAATGGTACTCATACCATTCATAAAAGTGTTTCGATACTACAGAACCTGATTCCAATGAGAAAAAACTGAATTCCAATGCAATTTTAATATATGTGTGTATTACTGAATAAAGCAGGATTTGCTTATATTTCTGTACTTTTAGAAAAATATTTAATTGGGCTGAAATCTAAAATGAACTCAGACATGAAGGCAAAGGAAGGTGTGCACAACTTTACTACAAATATATTTTATATATTTTTGCAGCAGAAGTGAGGAGATGGTAAGAGCAGAGAGAAAAAGGCAATGAGACAGAGGGAGTGGTTTGTGTACAACATAGGTTGCTTCCATTTTTACTAAATTTTGGTGTAAAAGTGTTAAATTGACATGTGTGGGGGGGATAATGAGTCATGTACTTCTACATTTCTAAAACTCTGTATACGGCCCAACGGCAACCTCCAGCGGAAAAATTTGAAGCCTCTGAAGAAGTGCCAACAATTGCAGTCCCCCCCTCATCTGCTAGGGATTGGCTCCAAAAGGGAGTTAGTCCCCATAGACTTCCATGTTAAAAAGGCCAACTTCACAGCAGAATTAAACATGTTTACAAATTGGAAACAAAAAACATTTTAGGTTTACTAGGTCAAGTTTACCTTCATGAAAACTGTGGGGGGAGTGATTTTCTTTTACAACTCATCCATTTAAATGTTATTTGATCTTGAAATTCTTCATAATTAGGGGCGTGTCCTTTTGATTGACAGGTGCCAGAGATCCGGTGGCAAGGAGGCAAAGTGTACCCGCAGTTTTTAGTCAACTAACAGCGCGCCTTAGCTTTAGCCCGCCTACCTCCATTAGCTGGTTAGCTTCTGTTAGCTCCAGGTTGGCTCAGTTAGCTCTTCGCTACAGGCAGGTCAGAGTTTGATAGGTATCAATCATCCGTCCTAACGCACACAGCCACCCTCTCAGTGCCACCTCTTTGCCCATTTTCGTATTTTCCGGGAGTGACGAGACACATGACACTGCCAAGATGGCAAGGGTGGGAACTGCCCAACAAGCTTCAATTCAGCTCTTCAGAAACCAACGGGTAAAGTCACGGAGGCCCGTCCAAGACAGTCAATGATACAGTCGTGTATGTAGCTAATTAACCACCTGTACATATGTACAATATGCTATGCCAGTGTTTTTCAATTTTGGTCCTCAAGTACCATACCCCTGCCCATCCAGGGCAGGGGTATGGATGGAAGAGAGGTTTTGGTAAAAAAAATTTGACACTAGCAAAATTAACGACATCCCTTCCCATCTCTGCTTTGACTGGAATTTAATCTAATAAAACACAAGCACACTGGGTGAACTTCATATAAAGATCAAGTCCACCACAGTTTCTGGTAAAGATGATTTTAAAAAGCCACGCTCATAAAAGCAGGAAAACAAGCCTTCTTTGACGGTCCTTGTACATCCAGTCAACCTTCCCATTACCTTATTTTTAGAGCAGCCAGCCCACCTAACAGAGGTGAAATGTGATAATGAAATGGAACATAAACCTGATTTCACGGTGGAGGATGATTACATGCCACTTAAATCCAATAATGAAACCCACACAGGCTGTCATGAGGAAAAGAAAGCCGTCATATTTTGAGGCTGTTTTGTTGGCAGCTCCTGTCATCAAGCTTGTTCGACCCACAAGGCCAGAACATGGCTCAGTGGTGTGTTATACTACCCCATAATAATCCCCTGCATGCTTGTGAGTCTGATACTGAATTTTTCTCTCACTTGTCAAGGAGCTGGAAAACTAAAAGAAAAGGTCATAAAAAATTCTGCTTTCCTCAACAAGAATCATTCATTTTAAGGAAATCTAATAACCTGCTAGTCATGAAGGAGATCGAGCAGGAAGTCCAAATTTCAAACTTTCTTTGCTCCATCAATGCAAAAAAAAAGAAAAAGAAAAAAAAGGTTTTTACATGTCACCAGGCAGACAGAGCTGACAGGACCAGGCAGGTAACTATTTTGTGCTTGTCGACCTACACTCTACTAGCAGCCTTCGTTAACGCTGACATTTAGGTTGACTTCTATATTTACACAAACAACCGATCCTGCCCACCTGAGAAACAAATGAAGTCTCAAAAGAAAAAAGAACAAGATTAGAAAGACAAACCCTCTCCAGGACAGTCCCAACTTATAACCATAAAGAGTGTCACTGGCTGCCGCCGTGACACTCGCTCCGACACTGCCGTTCTGACACTTACAACTCCTGTATTTTCTGACTTCCTGGCGCTAGTGTTCCCCGGACACTTGTTTTTCGCTAAGGTGCCTTCAGAAACACTCTTCCTTTGAGTTCGCAGACTCTGTCGTGACTCATTGCAGCCAGCCAAAGTTGCCAACTACTCGGGTTAGCAGGTGCTAACCCGGAGCTAATTGCTGCTACTCCAAGCTTCAGGAGCTAACCTGCAATTAACATGGGGCTTACCCTCGCTTCTGGTAGGATTTGCCTCTGGTTTGTGCTCGCC
>JAOXYM010000014.1:25190008-25218510 GCA_028567055.1 Leptatherina wallacei
ATCGTTGTCTATGTTGTAAGGTGACCTTGAGTGTCAAGAAAGGCGCCAACAAATAAAATGTATTATTATTATTATTATTATTATTAAAAATCTTGCACCAATCAAAAACCTGACCTCGGCTATTTCAGGTCAGGATCTTTAGAGTTTTAGCCTCAAAGTCTAAATTCAGCAAGTAAAAGCTCCTGAGTTGTAAGACAAACTGAATGTGTAACATTGGGCTCTTATTTCTCACGCCAGAGCAAGAACAATATCATTTTTACTCCTGCCTAATCAAAACTGTAAATAACAGCCCTCTAACAACAGTCTAGTAAAAAAGTGATGTGATCAACCTGAATTCCTAAATGCAATTCAAGTAAATCTGATGCAGCAGGGATGAAGCCAAAACCTCTGCTACATCTATCTGAACCATAGCGGTGCTTCTGCAGGTGGATTTTTTATTGACTGTGCCTCACATGGCAAACTATGAAAGATTGTGTTTGGCTGGGGTGACTGTGGCTGAGGTTGTAGAGCAGGTTAACCATGGAACAAAGGGCTGGCAGTTTGATTTATGACACATCAATGTTTAAGTATTGTTTGGCACAAGTCTGATTCTCATTGAGCCAGCTTCTGCTCACTCAGCCCTGAACCTACTTGTCTAAATAAACATGTTTTTTTTTTAAATCAGGTGAGAAATTGTTTTATTTTTATCTATTTTGTTCATCCAAATGTTTACTGCACTGTTGATGCTGATGTTTTCATGCAGTCTGTTGGCCATCAGAAATGTGTAAAATCTTGTTAGGAACTCCTGATTGAAAAGGACCCTGAAGGAGAAAGTTGATCTGCTTTATAACAAATATTGCAAAACAAACAAACAAAAATTGCTTTAAAAGGTGCAATTTCAACTTCTTTTCCCCGCAAATAGCTGAGTATCTGCAGCTCTTCAGCTAGAAGTGGAAAACCAGGGCGCTGGATGCGCATAGTGGGACCGCTCCCATTGACTTCCGCTTTCCGCGGAGCTTCCGCTTTGGGCCGAGGGATTTTTACAGTCATTGGCAAAGCTAAGCTACAGGAGGAAAATGCAGGTGAGCTGGATCATACACCAGGAATCAATGTGTGACAAAGCCTTAAAAATGGAACATGTGAGCTCCAGAACAAGCTGTTCAACACAAGCTGATCACTTTATAAGAGTTAAATGTTCAGTTAAAATTGTATCTTCAGGAGTCAGAAGTCTATCAGATTACATATTTTCAAAGCACCTTAACTAAAAAAACTAGAGCACATAGAGCTCTGCTGTTAACTTCATTACAAAGTGGAGATTAAAATAAACTCTGAGTTTTTCTTTGACTTCGATGGACCAAGTAAAACTGGAGACATGATCATTTGAATTTGACTGTATAAAAATAATAATGTGTTAAAGTGGGATGTGATAATCAGTCTCATTCTATATTCTCATCATTAATCGATTTATGATGTTAAATATAGATAGAAACGGACTAATAAGCTGTTAGTTCCAGGTTCTAGTGAGAAATGTTGTCATCGGAACAATGGAAAGCTGCAGATAAAGCCAGAATAAAACTGATCCAATTGATTGTTCATTTATTTACTGAGTAACGTTGGTTTAGCTGGAGGCAATCACTAGTTCCGGGTTCAGTGTTGCAATAAGGTCCTTTTTACTCAGTTTTGAATAAACACTGAACCAGTCTGACCCTTGATTTGAACTTTTTTTTTTTTTTTTAAATTTGGCCTGTTGTCCATTTGCAGTTAACTCCTGCCCTGTTCTAGAAAGCTCCATGATGAAACATTAAACAAATGTCTGATTAAACCAGTATGATATGATTAAACCAGTATGGTATGATTAAACCAGTATGATGCGATTAAACAATCAAGATTAAAAAAAACAATAAAAAAAAAAACAATCACGATTTAAAGACAATTTAAAAATCAGGTTTTATATTTTATTATTCTTAATATTGATATTCACAGCAAAATATTTGAATAACTGCTGTGTTATGTAGATACTGCTGTTAAAAAACAGATTAAATCTGAAAATCTGAAATACAATACTTTCTATTCATCATTGAATTTTCCATGTATAAATGCAATTCACAGTGCTTAAAAATGTTAATTGTTGCCTAGAACTAGTTGTCCAATTGTAATATCTATTTCTGTTTTATATCTTTAAATGCACGATCATCACTGCAAATGTTTGTCTCAGAGGGAAGAAGCAACTCAGCATTTTAACATTTATCATAATGGCGTAAATGATTAATGCTCTCAAATCTACCAAATACGCTCTTGATATATATAGGAAAATACCGCCATACACTCAAATATGACTCTGACCCGGACCTAGATTTGCAAAATATCATCTCTGAACACATAACAGATACAACTTTGAAGCAGATGGGCTACAGCAGCAGAAGACCACACCAGGCACCACTCCTGTCAGCTAAGAACAGGAAACTGAGGCTACAATTCACACAGACTCACCAACACTGGACAATAGAAGATGGAAAAACGTTGCCTGATCTGATGAGTCTCCATCAATCGATCAATAGACACTTTATCAATAACAATAATAATAATACATTTTATTTATAGAACGCTTTTAGTAAAACTCAAAGCTGCTTTACAGAATAAAACAACAATTTAAAAGTAAACAACAACAAAAAACAGTAAAATAAAAAGTTAAGTGAAACACACAATACAGATCAAATTTAAGTAATAAAAGCAGAACAAAACATGTGGGTTTTTAAATGTGTTCTGAAAATAACAGGGTCTGTAGTGTCACGGATGAATTATGGGAGGGAGTTCCAGAGGGTGGGGCCAACAACAGAGAACGCCATCATGTCAATATGGAGTAAAACCTCTGAGGAATGTTTCCAACAACTTGTTGAATCTATGCGACCAAGAATTAAGGCAGAGTTGAAGGAAAAAGGGCTCCAACTTGATACTCGTGAGTGTATACATTTTTTTCATAAAAATAATGTGAGAATTGTTTTCTTCATAAGTTGCCTAGAGGAAATCACAAATGATCATGGCACTGTTTGAGGAAAAAACTGGATTATGTCCTATTGATCATTGTTCAGTGAAGTTGTTGCCAAAGCCATGCAAAACATTCAAAATTTAATTTCTCCTTTAAGCTAATCAACATCTATTGACTTACACAGTGAGTGAAGCTATTTTTGCCTAAATTAGATTTCAGTCATTTCCTCCTGGACAGTAATTACTTCTACAGCAGTAAAACCCATTACATATTATGATTACAGCAGAAATAGAGATGGGTATCAGGTCCTTCATAATTAACACGATACATTATTGAATTAAACACTTGAGTTGTTCTCGCTAACCAGAAAGTAAAAGGCAATGACATGAGAATAATGAGGCGGAGCTAGGCATCCGTCAGTCCTGTCCTCTGAAGGTCAGTTGGTGCTCGAGGGAGAAAAACTCTTCAGATCAAACGAAGACAAGTCAAATGTGGAGGAAAAAGACAGGAATTTCAATAAGGAAGACAAAACTGTCCCATCAACTCAGAGATATACTGATGCATTAGCCAATACCCGAACCTGAGACAGAACTGTGAAGATGGGTCTGTGTGCTAAGGATGGGCGATATGGACTAAAAGATCTATCACGATAATTTCTTGTTTTTATCACGATAAGTGACGATGAAAAAAACAAAAAAACAAATTCACCCTAATTTTTTGTATGATAAATCTATAGGGGGGGGGCTCTGTGGGGAGCCGTGGCAGTGTAAATAAACACTCGACAAATTTCACTTTTACAACATAAGCGGCAGAACATTTCTACAAGGACAGAGTGAAGTGGCATTACCGATGTTGCTCTTACACTGGAAATACAATGAATTCATATATTTATTTAAATGAATTTAGCGCTGGGCAATGTGGCCTCAAATCTATACTGCGGTATAATCTGAAGCATGTCTGATAACTATATTTGCGTTATAGTCTTTTCTTTCTTATGTTTATGTCAAAATGACTGTTCCGGACATAGTCATACCTCAGAACGAACACTTTAAAAAAGTAGTCAAATGCTATTTTCAGAACATTTATTCTGTAAAACTTATTTTAAAAAATTTAACTTCAGTTAAATCTGTAGAGATTAATATTAAATGCTCAATTTTCTTTCTTACTGCACATTGCTACTTTATGAATAAATAGCTAGAAGCAGTCAGATAAATATAAACTACATGTTTATTTTTAATTATTTCATAAATCAATCTGAATGTCCTGATGTTGACAAACATCATACAAATGTAAACAATGATGTTGTTTACCAGTTTATTATTGAATGTTATTGTTCCATTGCCAGAAAACTCAGAAACTCATGTCTATAGCCTACTGATGTTCTGTTTTCCGAAATGGTTCAGCAGTCCTCTGGTGATGAGATTCAGTGTTTCAGTGTAAAGCAGTGTTTGTCCCTTCAGTCTGGAGGTTAAGATGTTTTTCATGTTCTCCTTTATGGTCAGAAAACATTTAGCCTACCTGTAAGTATTCTAGTCAGTTTGTAATTGAACACAGAATATTGTTTAAGTAAACACTTGATGGATAAAGTTATTTTAATCTCTGTTCATGCATGCTAACCGCTAGCTTTTCAATGGTATTTTCCAAAGACGTTAGCATTAAACTAATTTATCGGTTTTTCTACATGTTGGTTTGTAATGTTACGTGATTTCAGAGTAAATGTATTCCCAGTGAGATACTGGTGCATTTTCTCTATGTCTGCTTATCTTTACAGTTTTCCTGAATAAATGTTTCTAAACAGATTCTTTCTGGGGGACAGTTTATCTGCAGCTGTTGCAGCAAGCTAGGTCACGCCCAAGGGGCAACCTCTGGCTTAGAAACGTGAAACCTATGCAGAAGTGCCAAAAATTGCAGTTCCTCCCTCACCCGCTAGGTGATGGCTGCAAAACAGAGCAGATTCCCATTGACTCCCATGTACACAGGAGAAGTAAACATGTTTACAGCCTGGTTCAAAAAAAACATTTTAGGTTTAATAGCTCAAGTTTAACTTTGTGACAACTGTGGGGGGAGTGAAAAAATTCTAAATGATCTGTTTAGGTGTTATTTAATCTTAAAAATCCTCATAACTAGGGCCGTGTCCTTTTGATTGACAGGCAGCAGATATCCGGCAAAACAAGGTACAGAGTAGCACAACCTGGGTTTTTAGCCGGCTAACAACGCGCATTAGCTTCAGCCCGACTACCTCCGTTAGCTCGTAGCTACTGTTTGAAGGGTGTCAATCATCCGTCCCCACGCTTACAGCCCCTCTCTCAGCGCCTCCTCGTCGCCCTTTTTGGGGTTTTCCAGGAGTCAAGACATTGCCAAGATAGCGACGGTGGGAACCTCCCAATGAGCTTCTTTTCAGGTCTTCAGAAAGCTGCCGGTCACATGGTTTTAAGGTTCGTCCATTTCTTATACATTCAATGATCATGCCACAGAAGCGCTGCGTGGTGCATCTTATGGAACCAGTGCTCCTACTTGAATGTAGTGGAAACACTGTAGAGGCTTCTAAACTACATCAATTAAGTTAGAACCGAACCAGATCCAGGTAACAGAGCTGGAGCCTCTTTTGGGAATGAACTCCACAGGAATGTCTACTCCACCTTCCGCCATGTTTGTTACACACGTGAGTTGGACTGCAGGTGTGTCGCGGTCAGTTGTGTCTTTAACGAGAATTTATCATTTTTGTTGTGAGATGACAAATTATTACCATGCAGAATTTATTTGACGGTATATTGTATACGATAACTTATCGCCCATCCCTACTGTGTGCAATTTATCAATTTTCTTCTCCTTCCTACATTTTTCTCTACACTGAAGACAAGAAGTCTGGGATGTGATCCAGAAAGATACAAACAACAGTTTTTTTTCCTTTGAGACAGCAGCTTGAACCTGTATGAGATGTTGTTCCATCGGATTTATTGATTTCTGGATGAAACCTGAACTGTGTGTGTATGCATTTATGATTTCAGCTGTTAACTGGAAAACTACAGACTTCAGACTGGAGTACTTGCAGAGGAGATGAATGGCAGTGGTTGTTGAAACAGGTCTTTATCGACTCGTGGGAGAGGCCACAGTGTGCATCTGTTAACCTTTAATTTACCCAAATGGGTCTACTTGACAGGTTCTGTTTCTACAGCATGCAACATTTAATTCACTAGGCAGGACTAGTGCCTTACTAAATGGCACACCATTATTGAATAACCTTCATGTCTCATCTTTGTTGGTACGGAGTTGAGAATGTCATTTCTCTAAAAGCAGATTTCTGCTAACAGTGCTTCAGAGAGAAAATGAAATCTGTCTTCAGCTAAAGAGTGCCGGGAGTTTTAGTTGCAGGAGCAATAAGAAATACAACACATAAAAAATATAGCTCCGCAGCTTGTTTAATCATTCATATCATTTCTCTTTGCTTTACATAAAAGTACAAGACTTTTGGTTCAATCAACATGTTTGACTTGGGATTGAAGAGGAGTGTGGCTAAAAATAAGCATAAGATTAATTTAAATGTTTAACTTCACAGCTATGTTACATTATTCTATGAGAGATTACAACATTACATGTCAGGTTTTGACCTGATCGTTCTTGCTTTTAACAAATGGAGGTGTTTACAAATGTTTACAGGCTATCAGGCTAAGCAGGCCTACACAGTAAAGCAGTTTCTACCTTTACAGATGTATCACTGACAGTTGGTACCGAGCCATGCTTCAACTTCAGCTGTTTGGCAAAGCCTGCATTATATGCACCCAAGTTGTGAAAACAGTCCTCCTTAAAATGCTGGGCGCACACAAACAAAACTTTGGGAAGTCTTGCGGGTAAATGCCCATCAAAAATGAATTCCATCCACTGGGTCTTCAGGGGCTCAGATGAAGGAAGTATATACAGACTTTTGTGCTCGTTGATGCAGCCATTAACAGAGCAACTGTCATGCTTCACTCTTAGCTTCGCCATTTTGGAGGGTTTACGATGAGAAACAACGGCCTAAGCTCAGAGATTTTAGAGGGCGGGCTCAGCTAGCTAGGGGGCGGGTCCATGGCTGCCTCTACTATGCCGGGAGTGGTTGTTTCCCTTCTCAACATCACTTGGGGAAAGATTTCAGGCACACCCGTTTGAGCACGCATTCGCTGAAAATTGGAGCAAGGAAGAGAGAGAGCGGTGACAGGATTTTCTAACTCCTGAGCCTCATACACTGTCCTGAGGACACATATGACTGTTAGAAAGCCTCTAGAAAGTGAATTTTGCATAATATGGGACCTTTAAAGCTAGAGTTGGTAATGTTGAAGAGTAAGCAAGATTTGAAAGTGGCACTTCCTCTAAGCTCCTCCTCTTCCCTTCAATCTCCGTTCGAGCCACTTTTAAGCTATTTTCGTTCCTCAGAAGTCCCATTCACACTGAGCTTCCTTTCTGTATACAAAGAGTGCTTTTCTCTCACAAAGAGCACACTGATGAGCATACCGGGGTCCACTTGTGGCTCAGAATTTTGCCCATCCAGGCATTGAACAACAAGTTCCAGTTGGTGGATGATTTGCTTTACCTCCTGAACATCACCCCAAAAGTTTAAAAAGTGATTAAGTCAAGATGTCTGAGCAGTTTCAAAGCAGGACTTCCACTGAGGACACTGGGGTTCAAGGCCGATCGAGTCAGTGTTGGGGTATACTTTCTGCTGACAACATTTTTCATTTTCAATTCACTGTTACTTCCCTCTTTAGTGACTCAGTTTAACAACAAAACTACTCTTAAGTTAAACTGAGGATTCTTAGTTGGATTAAGAACCTTTTTGTCAACATTTATCGTGTAACAGAGGGTTTCTCAATTCCTATTCAGACAGGAAGCCCTTAAAAGATATGGTTCCCTCAAAATTCACCAGAAGGCACCATTTCAGGACTTACATTTCTAAATTCTTCACGATCATGCCTGCAAACAGCTTTGTTCTTTCAGCTTCACAGTTTTATGACAATTTTATACTCTACTTTAACCACAATCTGAAACCAAATTATTCCTCTAATTTTGTTACATAGTTTCTTTTGGCTCAGCCATCAAAAATTTTAAACAAAATCAACAATTAACTCCGTAACTACAAAGTAGTCATCATAAGTAGGAATGAAACAGACCCCTGAAGTAAGAAACCGGACAGATCATTAAATGCAGTGGTGAAAAGGCACGAAAGTGTTGAGGAGTGTGAATCTGTGACAGCAACCAGCTTCTCTTGTCTCACTTACTGGCCTCCGTCCTGTTCTGTTATCTCTGAGCACATGGTGCAGGGAGGAAGACAGTTACAAGGAGTCCTATGAAGGCATCCTGCATCACAGTCCTCATTAGAGCCGAGACTTCCAGCCCTCCCCACCGATGCTGACAGATGCCCACCTCTATCCAGCTGGAGGTTCGGCACCGACATCACGCTCCCTCACATGTGCTCCAAGATCGGCAAAATATCCTGCGATCCATCAGGAATTTCATTAATTTTATCAGTGATGTACAATCATGAACTGCATGTCTAGTTTGTTTGTTTTCTGACAAGTAGTCTGACTTGATTTGTCTCCTGTTATTACAGTACACCTGTGGAACATATTCATGCTGCCAACAGGCTCCTGTAAGCAGATGTTGCAAGATGCACAGCAGCATCAGCTTATGAATAAGGATGGTCTCACTCTCACTGATTTCTACCTCTTTGGAATCCTGTTTCATTCCATAAAAACATTATATTTGTCGGCAGTAAGATGTCATTGCTCTCGTATCTCCATTTTTTTTCCCTCAGCTGCTTCCTGCAGCTTAAATTGTCTCCAGAAGACAACAGAGGAAATGAGAGAAAGGAGCATAAAGTGTTTATGGCACACTCGTTCCAGCTGTGTGCCGTCTCCTGGCCTACATTTCATGCTGCGCACCTTCCTACTTTCCTTATTTCATTATAAGAGGCCAGTATGTTTGGTGTTCAGCGATTTTTCTATCGGAACATTAGTACATGATGGAAGACTTCATATGTATCCCTTCACATACCAACACAATGTCCTACTGGTAAATGGTCCATGTTGAAAGAAACTTTTTTTTTCTTTTTTACTTTAAGAATATTTGTGTGGCAGAATTTATATCACAGAGAAAACAAAGCGAAACGATATACTTTATTTTAGAATCAAAGCTAGTGCTAAACGCAAACCGCTTTATGTTTGATTATAGATGGAGATGCGTTGTCCATGCCAAAATTAATTGAAATCATGTATCCAAACAAAGATTGAGGGCACGGTGATGGACTGATTATAATTAAATATTGCTTTACAAAAGGAAGGGATGAGAGTAAACTGAGATAGAAAGAGTGTGGAAAGTGTGGAAATGTATGTTTTCTAGGCTCCACTGCAATGTGTGTGACTGCAAATATATTAAAATGGACTCAAATGCAGAGAGCAGGTATGGAAGATTAGTAAGATTTATTCAAAATAAAACTAAAAATGCTGAAATGGCAAAAAGTCCAGAAGAGCAAGGCCTGAAATTTTTTTTTGCTTTGCACGAAGAGAATGTGCAATAGATGCACAGAAAAGGAAACTACCAAAGAAAACCTGGAAGTATATGAACGGTGATGCAGATGCAGGTGCTTCAATCAGTGGTTGGAACCCTGGTGTGAAACGAGCAGGAAGAAAGTACAACAGAAAACATACAGGGGCAATCTCTGCAAATCACAGCAGCAAAGTAACTGACAATTAGATGAATGTAATCAGATTTCAGGAATGAAGAACACGTTGATCAAAAACACAATGTAAACAACAAAACAAGACACAAACAGCAAAACAGAAACCCATCAATCATGAGAGCGGATGCAGAAGCACGAGTTTGCAATCCCAAACAAAGTTGCGGAACAGAACCATTAACTGGAGAACCCTAAGGGAGAAGTTATGTTAAAGCTCCATCAGGATATTAAGGTTATTGTGAGGAGTGATCTGGTCACATTAATGATTTTATCAACATGTCAGAAATCAGGAGCTACACCAGATATGCTTTCTGTGTTTAAAAATTCATCACAATACAACTAACTTTATAAATCATGTTATGAGCTGACATTTACAACCCACACAAGCAGTCTGATTTCTAAACAAGGAATCAATGAGGCACCGTCAACTTTACCCTCCAACTCTGAACCACCAACCCCGTGGCAGGTGTCACACTTCCAGATCAATGGATTCATTTTCACCAGTTGGAGCTGTGGTTTTATCTTTTACAGAAACAGCTGAACCTGAAATGTTGCCTAATTAAAACTACACGATGGATGCAGGTACAAAGATAAAAAAATTTATATTAAAAGGCAGTTGCCTGATCTTTTTTAAGTATTTAATAAACAGGGAGATCAATTATATCAATAAGCCATACACATGCTCCTTCAGCATGAATGGGGCTTCCATGGAAAATCAGATGATGCAGAAGTTCCACAAGGTCGCATTGAGATGTGGGTGTAGTTATATGTATTTTAGAATGTACATGTTTTATTTCTATGATGAATTACTTTTTTTCCTGAACACCTTTTTGTATTGCTGTTATGATGAACTGAAATGGGGGAAAAATGCTTTTAGTACAGATAACTCATATAAGGTGTCTCCAAAATGCTGTTTACTTTGGTCTCAAGGTAGAAAAATTATGTAATTTTGAGTTCTGACATCCTACATTCGAAATACTTCATGTGAAAAAGGACATAGAAGCCACAGGAAGAACATTCATGAGATAATTATTTTAAATTGGGCACTACTAAACTGACTTTCACACTTTGGTGCTCCCTAATGAAGGCTAATATGGCATCCATCTTGTATACTGTCTCTTCTCTGAGCTCTCTCCAGTCAGTAGAGATCAGTGTGATGTTTACATTTGTCTTATCTCTTGCTCTGTCACTTTCTCTCTTTCTTTTCCTCTCTTCCTCTGATAATGTCCTCTTGGGTTTCTTTGTTCAATCAGCCATGGTGTGCGTTCAAAACGACCAGTGTGTTGATGTCCAGTATCCAGCGTGTGACGTGGTGCCATAAAACAAAATGCAGCTGTAAAGCGATGCTCTGGGACAGAAAAAAAGAAGTTGTTTTCTCAGCCTTGGGATACTGCAGGGCAATGATGGCTCCAGGAATCTACATAACTAAAATCAGTGTGCCATCAAAACAGGTCAGATGCAGTTTTAAGGTCAGAAACTAATGCAGTGTTGTAATCACCACAATTCTATACACCTTTTCATTAAGGTGCTTCCAAAAAGTATCTCAATAGTACCCTTTTACCAAAAAAAAGACCAAATTGGCATAAACATGAAATCATTAAATATAGAAAAAGTCAGATGCTAATGAGTAAAAACTGAAGTTTTATTGGTTGAGATAATGTCATGTAGAATAACCATGATGATTCTTCCTCAGGCTGATGTTTAGGAGGTTTTTCTGTGACGATATTGCTGTGTGAGCTCTGAATAACTGCCCTTTGGCACATGCACGGCACAAAGGTTAAGTCAGTGTGTGGTTGTGACTCCCTGCTGAAGGCATTGCATGCCATCACATCAGTGAGAATGAAAGAAAAAAGGATGGGGACGGTAAACAAAGAGTTCAACGGCGGAAAAAACTTATTATACGGTAATTATAAATAATTATAATTATATTATAATATAAAGAATCAAATCATCTCCTGTTGTGGCCCAAAACTATTTATAGTTCCAGTAACCTTAAAAGGTTTTAGGATCAGACATTATAAAAAAACAGTGGTAAGTAAAGTGAATTAATTTGGTCATTGCATTTTAGTGCAGTGTTCTGCTTTAAAGACCTGGCTCCTGTGGATGGTAGGAACTGCTTGCAACCGAGTTGATGCATATGATATCTTGCCGACGACTGCTTTCCACAGAAAGACGTACTGAGGCAGGTCAGTAGCACAAAGCGGCTTCATATACTGTGTCCTAAGGGATCAGTTAGTTGCCTTCCATATTTTTTATGCAAACAACTTGGCTCATTACTACACAGAAGATGGTGGTGTAAAAAATGGGACTCATTATAAAACTGTGATCTGGATGCCAGATGCCAGAAAAACTGAATATCGAACGACAGAGCACAATAGAGATGGAAGGGTTCAGATAGATATTTGCTCCAAACAGAAAGGAAGCTGTTCAATAACCAACATCTGAACAACACAGCTTCAATATCACTCATTTCTCTCAGGTTGACTTCAGACATATTTCTCTTTATACAAAGAGCCAGCTTTCCACGTGGAGACCTCACACTCTGCTACAGAATGGCATAAAGCTTATGGTTCCGGTGTTTCCCGCAGGGGCTCTGATACTATAAGCCCATTATAAGCTTTACTCATTCCCAGACATCACCATTTAAGAGTGGTCTGAAATCAGCATCCCAAATATGGAAGATTGCCGCTTCTCTGGGCTTTCGGAAGTGGGATAAGAAATCACTGGTAATATATTTTTTTTCTTTTTTAATATTTTTCTTACACCTGGGTAACCAGTTTTAATATATTATTTCTATTTGTCCATGCAAATGAGAAAGATTATCCTGAAAAGATGCTCTTTTGGAGGACAATGGCCTATGTAAACCTTTCTATTTGAGGCCAGCCCTTAAAATCTGACCCATTTTCTTTGCATGCCAGTAAATAAATATCCCACTGGACATTTTGAACAACCACCATGGCAGATTCAGAAGAAACCAAAGAGCACATTAATGGAGGAAGAGAAGAATAGAAAGAGAAAAGTGAAAGAGGAAGAGATAAAACAAGAGTCAACATTGGACTGACTTTTACTGACTGGCGAGAACTCAGAGAAGAGACAGGAAGGAAGAAAAATGCTGAATTATCCTTCGTTAGGGGGTGAAAAAGTGTGAAAATCAGCCAGAGTAGGTAAGTAAGTAAGTACATTTTATTTATATAGCACTTTTCAAGAGCAAATGTCACAAAGTGCTTCACAACAATAAAACATGGTCATACAGTGACTACAACAAAATGAAATAAAATACAAATATAAAAAAGTAAAATTGATAAAATCAGATTAAAAGTTTTGATTTCCAAATTTACTTATGCACCAAACCAATGTCAACTAATTGCTGGTTTGGAATATAAGTGTCAAAAAATGCAGCAGATGGAGTGGGATAAAAAGTGTTATAATTACACACAACCAAGTGTAAAACTGGAGATATCAACCATCTCGAATGCCTTCCACCATCCAGCAACAAACTATGTCAGGGGAAATATAGCAACTTTGGCATCAACTGGAGGACCTTCATTCCTCATCAGCGATATCTATGTGGGACAAAGCCACATCAATGTTTATTCTTGTTTAGTAGCTTCACTAAATTCATTTCACTTCATAATGTTTTCATGTACAATTACCTGTTTTAGCATAATGTAATAATTATCCAGCATTTCTGAAATATCTACCAATAAACTCACAAAAGCAGAATTCATAACCACTAATTCCTCCAATTAGCTTCTTTGCCCCACTTCGGGATAATCATCCATCAAATGATCCGCTTGACAAACTTTTAATGGGTTTATGTTTCATTTGGATCCCCATTAGATGAAGCAAAACTGCAGCTATTCTTCCTGGGGATTGACACACAATAAGTGGAACATTACAACAACAAAAACAAAAAAAGAATACAAAACATTAAAAGATATTAGCTAAAAGGGTATTAGCTGAAATGTCTGTTTAGGTTGTAATTCAAGCAGGTCGGGGTAAGGTTCAACTGGACTGGGTCTAGTTTCTTAAAAATTAAGGCTGGAACCATACGCTTTTCTCCCAATTCGATTATTTTATGATTTCTTGGGTGCCGATTTATTTTAATTGTGATTCTTAAATCTTGCAGATTTTTGTGATATATAGTTAGCTTTTTTAACACCAGACTATGTGAAAAAGTTGAATGATGAGGATGTCTACAGACTATATCAGGAGCCATATTTCCCAAAAAAAATTCACATTACATGCAAGTCAGTTTTGAAGATTTATTCAGCAGCAATAGATTTAAACCAGCTGGAAATTAAGCCTTTAAATTTGAAAAAAATAGAATAAATCGATTTAAAAATCGGAAAACAAAAAATCGTGATACTTATGTAAATCGATTATTTATCCCACTCCTATTAAAGATGTTTCACTCTCATCCAGAAGAGCTTCTTCAGTTCTGATAGTGGGAGATTTATTAGTAGTCTGTGAAACTACTAATGTTGTAGAGTTTATGACCGTTGTTAAGAGTTGTGACTCACTTGAAGTATTGTTAGAGTGTTCATAGTTTCACATAAGGCTAAATATGAATAAGTGTGATCAATCTCCTTGGGATAGCAGAAATGGTACTATTGTAGTTGTGTTACCATTTAAAGTCCTGGCCTGACAAGTAGGTTCTCCTGTGTTGTTTTGATTGGTTGCAAGGTTTAGTTTCCCCAATGTAGAGCTTATTGCTACATTCATGCATCAGCTGAACCAAACATGAATAAATACAGGCTACAGCCAGAGCTCAAAACAGAATAGTATTCTAAAACCAAAGCTGAGATGAAACAGTCCATTCATAAGTGTTTTTCTGCCACTTGCTTGCTTCATTGATGGAGCATTAAGTCACACGGTGTACAGTTCAGCTCAGAAACAACCAATCTAGGCAGTTTTACAATGCGATAATTCAACAATATGTTCTAACTGTATGATGTCGGTGTTTATCTTTGCAGATATGCAGTGAGGCAGAGAGATCCAGCGCTCAAGAAATATGCTTTCAAATGACATTAAAGTAAAAACTTGAAATAATTAGCATTTCTTGTCACTGAGGACACCCTTCCTTTTTCAAACAGAACTGAATTTCACACTGAAATAATGAAATACAGAAGATAAATAAAACATTTCAAGTATACAAGTGTTTGTCCATTTTTCACTCTTCCTGAGCTGCACCTCTAAAAATGTATATAATGACATTTATGGTTAAATAAACACTGTATGTACTATTGCTTTAATAGCCAAAATAAGAGCCCAAACTGTATTAACAATGTGACTTCACTGAGGTTTTTCAGCCTGGAATTCAACATTTAGCAGCTGCCATCTTTCATTTCTGCAGCCAAATGTGACATGTAAAGATGGATCTGAGAACCTGAGTACACCGTAGGCTACACAACCACTGGGTATCTGACCTTTTAAAGAAAAGGCCCATTTAGACATGTGCTGCTTTCCAGTGATCTGACTGCCACTTAAAGAGCCATTGTCGCATCTTAATAAGCATTTAACTACTTTTCTGTAATAAAATATGACAGTTGTCTTAGCAGGTCAGACCTAATAGCATTTACACGTCACTATTTACAAGGTAAATCTCAACCCCCTCCTGCTTCCACTAGAGAAGGCAGGTTGGTTAGGTCTGGATGTGCAAACTTGTATAACTGCAGCACTGCACCGAGGTAAAGGTTCAGAGGAGTGGGGTCTTGTGCCTTTCCTCAACACAGACCCCGACATCAAGAGTGCTAAGCCCTCACAACAGGTTGCAGGAATGTGTTCATCTGTTGCAAAGGAAGGTGGTTCAGCCACAGACCACAACAGCTGTTGCAATCCACCTGGTTGCAAAGAAAATTTTTCTGGGGTAGAAGAGGAAATTTGTGGGCAGATACACTGAAAGGCTTAATTCTTGTTTTTATTGAGCATTATTTAATTTAAAGTACGAGCACACTTAAACATTGAATAATGAATAAAAAACAATGGACATTGTGGATGTGTGAAATCCCTGTGGATGGTCCATAAAAGCTGCCTAATTTTACTGTTCCCACTGCAGAACAGTAAAATCTTTGCTTGTTTTCTAATAAATCTTATTTTCTTTTCTCATAAAGATGTATTCTGGTTGAGTCCTGTCCTTCGATATAGCCAAAGATAAATTAAAAACATGTAATCTTACTTTTTTTTTTCATTAAATATCACAATTGCTCTGAATGTTCAAAGCCTCAGGGACCCCCTGTGCTCTTTGGGGTCTGCAGGTTGGGAACCACTGGTTTACGCTATTGATGTAATTCCAACTGAAAGCTGAAAAGCGCAGCTTTGCATTGATATACCATCACCCTCCGGAACAACAAGGCCCTATCTTTGACTTTAATTTAATTGTTTGTATCATCATTATTATTATTATTTTTACAAAAAAAATGCTACAACAATAATTTCCATGAAAGAGGGATAAATAAAGTATTTTTCATTTCATTCATTTCATTTCATACTGCACATTACTATGGCACCGCTGCTGCTACCACAATGGCAACAAGCTCCTCGTGCTCTTTCACTTGATGGAAACCCAAAAGCTTTACAAAGTTGCTGGTGTTAAATTTGCCAGCATTTGTGCCGCCTCTGGAAATTTCAGCCCTGCATATTAGGGATGTCTCTGTTTTGCTAGTGGGATTTTCTAATAAGTAGTAAGGCCAAATTGCTGACATAACGCTAATGCTAAATGTTAGCACAACAGAGACTCACCTGCAGCTGCTTTTCTGCCTTCCAACTCAAAACAATCGTGTGCAAGATTGCGTAACTTCCTGTGTCTGTGTGTGATGGTATTGGGCAGGAAAAAAATAATTATGATTCCGTTTCTGTGGTATCGGATGATGTTTAGACAGAAATATTCACCAATCCTGATCCCCTTACTATTGTCAGGATTTGCGAGTATTTCCGATTGGCCCAACTCTAATAAAAGACAATGTTTTTGGAAAAAGCAAAGATCCTGTCAACCCTTTCCCCCTGAACAGGGCAGAGTAGATATGGAAAATGAATTAATAAGAAATGTTTGTTTACCCTCATGTTGATTCTCATGATGAATGAGCGGTTCCTTATCTGCTCTTTGACAGAGGTGTGCTTGTCACAGAAAACCGCTTCTTCGTCTGGCAGCACACTGATGCTGGCAGCACGTCCAGATCTCTGTTCAAAACCAAAAAATGATGCGACTTCATGCATGATTTTTATGTGTGTGTGTTGAGACATGAACTTGTGTGACTAAATAACATCACACTCTCCTATTCAAATACCTCCATGACACGATTTGAGTTCACTCGTGCCTGTCAGTTATTTGCCTGTTCTGCCTATTTAAGTAGACGTTTCATCAAACAGTTGAGCTGTTTACATATTCGCCTCTTACATAAGTAAACAAACACCTTAATGATTGAAACCACTCGAATGAAGAGAGAGGATATGAAATAATGTTAATGCAAAGTGGGAGCGGGTGGAATGCATGATGCTATGAGAAATAGAGGGCCAGAAAGCTTCATAAGCAAGTACATTACACATGATAATGTGCAATATGATTTAAATGTCAAATGTTCAAATTGTTCCTAAGTTGGAAAGAAGCATTTTCTAGGATGAACCAAACATTTGCAGTGTAATATCTAATATATCAACCAACAAATCATAATGAACGCTGACACACACGACTGACTTTACTGTGCTTATATTTTCCAGATCACCCAGTTACATGAACATTGTGCCGCGAACAAAAATGTCCGGATGTATAAACCCAATAAAATACAGTTGATTTTTGGGGTCGACCAATAATCGGCAATTAAATTTACTTGGCATTGGAGTAAAAGTTGTAATTTTGCTGAAAATAAATATGACTTTAAATTAATGTAATTACAAATTATTTTAATCAAAGTCTTTTAACCAGTGAAAGTTAATTTTTTATCTATAAACTAATGATGTTATTTGATATTAATATGTATATGAAAAATAACTACAAAAGCAACCAATAAATGAAGTGAGCCAAGGTTCCTGTTCCTGCCACTCTTTATTGGTTTGCACGTAATCAGGCTAGATTTGTGTTATTATCCAACAGTTTAAGGTCTTTATATCACGGATTTTCACAGTGTACAAAACTAACGACCAGTATTCTGTCTTCAGTTGGATCCTGTGTGTTATTCGCAATTTTGACACCAAAATTTACATTTTTGCTGCAAATGAATATCGGTTCTAAATATCTGTTGTCGGTTTCCTTAATTATTAATAATCGGTATCGGCCCTAAAAAACGATATTGGTCGATCCTTAGTTGATTTCCGTCAGTTCTCAATGAAAACCTTTTTTTGATATTCACTTACACTCAACCTCTTCTTTGTTGTTGTGTAACTGCCATCCATCCGTCTTCTGCCGATTACCCGGGGTCGGGTTGCGGGGGCAGCAGCCTAAGCAGGGAAGCACAGACTTCCTTCTCCCCAGCCACATCAGCCAGCTCATCCGGGGGGATCCCGAGGCGCTCCCAGACCAGCTGAGAGATGTAATCCCTCCCATGTGTCCTGGGCCTAGCCTGGGGTCTCCTCCCGGTGGGACGTGCCCAAAATACCTCACATGGGAGGCGTCCAAGAGGCATCCTAACCAGATGCCCGAGCCGCCTCATCTGGCTCCTCTCGATACGGAGGAGCAGCGGCTCTACTCTGAGCCCCTCTCGGAAGACCGAGAAAAGCTTATGTTCATATTAGGGCTGCACGATTCTGGTTAAAATGTGAATCACGATTTTTTTTTTTCACAAAATGCTTCCTCTGTTTCCAGCTGTGACTGAAGGAGCCCACAACATTTTGCAGACTTACAGCACATTCAACTATTTCATAAATAAAGAATACTGGATATCTGTTCACATTTTCTGCCTCAGTGTATCACTTTTGTATTGAACCTTGAGCATGTGCATCGTTCCTGTGTCCAGCTGATGATCCAATCCTGAAATATGTTCGGTAGCTATCACAAACATGCAGGCATAAAATTAAAAGTGAGTACATTTCTGCAAAAATTGATTTCCAAGAAACAAAGCCAACAGCGAAAAGTTCCCTCTCATAGGTTTTGAAAGTTGGTCTTTTTTTATTCCTCCAGCTGAAGAATGACATGATAGCAATTAAAGCCTGACACATTCATCTATTTTCAGTGGCTTTCCAAAAGAAAATTTTAATTATACTTCTTTTTAATTCTCTCAAATGAGAGGTTTCCTTAAAGCAGAAAACACTGAATCTGTCATTAAAACTAAAGCTACAAATCTACAGCTATATATGCCTCAAGTCAGGCATGCTGTAAAGTTATGTAAATGAGGTCTTAGTGCATAGAGACATCCTGCTTTTTACTGGAAATGTTGTATCTTTATAGAACAACTGTGAGCGACACACAGCAGGAGGAGCCATGCTTTTATGACCTGAACTGTTGTGTGCTATGTGTGTCTTGTGGAGGTTTATGATTAAAAGTTAATCTTTGGTTCAAACCAAGTGTTATAAAAGAAAGGGGAGGAAAGACAGTCTGGCAGACAAATTATATTACATCTCACCGTGTGGTACTGGGTAAGGTACCGTAGCTCCATAAAAAGCTCAGCAGCCAAAAACCACACACTGGGCTGAATGATCAATAATGATTTACCCCTGAGAGGAAGGAGCAGGCCTCTGACTCAAAACGCTGAAGCTCAAAATATCACAAGAAAGGTTTGAGGGCTGGCTGAGGTGGAAAAGGTAGCTCGAGGATAAAATGACAGCAACAGACCAGAAGAAGAAAAAATCAAATGATATGCTGCATGTGACTTTGACATCGACTGAACCTTCCACTCTACAGATATGAACAACGGCAACTTTTCCTCTCAGTGAATTTATTTCTATGATTTGCCAAAATGAAACAGGACAGTTAAAGAAAAACAACCCTTTCTAATAATAAAGTAGCTTGGATTGGTGTCTCTGATTTAGCTTTGCACCATTCAACATTCAGAATCCTTTTAACAAATTATTGGTATTTCTAACACACGTTATAATTGCTGCTGTATTTAAGACTCATGTCTGACTGTGTGGTGTTGAATCTTGAACATTCACATCAGTTTCTTGCTTGACAAATTGCTCCATCCACAGTGTAAGAAACAGCATAGCTAGATGTCATTTAACTCTGTTATGTGGCTCATCAATCACTAATGGCATTGGGTGCCATGGGAAGCCTGAGGATGTTTATAGGATTCACATATTATTCTCCATATGCTGGTTGCTCTTGGTTGGCCCACCTGCTGAAGAATGCGGCTGCAATGCATGTTTTCCCACCTCTGGTATCCAGTTGAGATATATAGCCGCTATGTGCACCATTTAGAGCACTGATACTCAAATTTGGTCCAGGGCCGCAATCCAGCATATATATATATCCCTGCTTCAACACACCTGCATCAAATTCAATGGATCTAATAACCAATCAAGTTCTGCACATTGACTCATCAATATAATTATAAACCAACTGCTTATTAGATACACAGATGTCTGTTACTGTGGTATAATGGTATGATATACGGTATAATGTCATTTAATTTGTATGTATAGCTTCGGATGTGCATTTGTGTTTGACATTTTCTGTTGAGCCTCCCTGTTCAGGGACTGCAGATGGAAATTAGCTGGTAGCTAAATCTGGAACAATGCATCACTTTTCCTGTGCGATGAATGCTTTTGTGTGTGGCTGCTGAAAAATGAACTGTTAAGCTTAAGAAATAAAACCTTAATCTTTGTGCCGTGAATGATCGCTATTCCCAGAGTACATGTAACAAATTATGAAGATTGAGTTGAGTCATGACTTGTTTGCTGCTACACTTATCAGCTCGATGAAATCAAAAGGAAGCAGTGTTCTGTTGATTGGCTTTAATACTTGTGTGGATATGGCAGTGGGTGTGTGGGGTCTGTCTACTTGAAAGGGGTGGTCATGGAAGAAATCTGAATAAACATGGTCTCTATGTATCAAATAAAACACATTTTGATGTTAGAGCAGCAGAGTGAAAACATCAACTCAACCTCATGGCAAAAGGAATATTTTAGAATAAATCAGATGGTTATATATCCTGTGTAGATGAAAATAAATAATCCCATACACAGCGGCTGTTTTTTTGACAGCCGCACTGTTTTATCTATTGTCTTAGCTGGATTTATACATATAATTACACAACTCAATGATGTTTCGTATTCCACCTTACATTTACATAAGAAAAAATCTACAGCAATAGCGAATATAACATAACTCAAGTAAAAAATATTCTGTCTTTCCATCAATTCCAGACTTCTTAAATAATCTTGATAATAATTTGACTCAAATAAATCCAATTTCAAGGCAAAAGCTGAGAGTTTGTGCAACTTCAGTAATGACTCAAAGTGGCCAGTGGGTCAGAAACATATCGCCAAAACACAGGACATGCAGTATATTTGCTGAACACTGTAATGGCTAATTGGTTTGTGATAAATACCCAACTTCAATATACAGTATATTGCTTCTCTCAGATGTATTAACAAGAGCTGCATTTCCACTTCCACACCTATTCATGTCAGTTTCAGAATTTGCACACAAGCAGAGCCTCTCCTTAATTGGAGCTCTCAGTAACACTCCTCTGCTTTTCCTACTACCAAGTCAAAGTGTGCAGTGAAACTGGCTTGTATCTTCCAGTTGGCTTCGGGCAAGCGATTACTGGGTTGTATGCCAGCTCATACAGAAAATCAACTTTCATTGTTGCCATCATATGCATTTGTGTAACAATAAACTACAAATGGTTGGGCTACTACAAATCATTTATAACTGGAATATATTCAAAAACAAGCTGACCTTCACTCAAAGAACAGGCTGAGGTTTCCAGCCCCTTTATGTGAATATGCAGTCTTAGCGGTCCAGCTGTGAGCAGTGGAGGATTAAAATGACTGCAGGTTCTCTACAGCGACCTCCCCTGAACCCCTTTCTTCATGTTTTCCCTTGCGTCTTCATTTCTCATCATTCCTCCACACATGGCACACATCCTTCCTCCGCTCTCTGCCAATCACTTCCTGCACCTCATAGGCTCATGTCTTATTCTTCTTTTTAAATGTTCCTCTTTTTTCCCCTTACCTGAATTACCCTGCTTCTTGAAACCTCAACCTGTCAAAGAGCCAGAGAAATCCTCTACTTATCTCTTAAAGGACACATGCAATGAAGCGATAAGCCACTCCCACATACACAAAGGCCTCAGGCACACTAGTTCTGTGTGCAGTCAACACATAATAAATATTAAAGGGAAAAACATATTTCATCACTTAAGTTGATAAAAAAAAAAAGAGTTTCTCACAACTCCTCATGCCCTGTAACATTACGTACTATAAAAATTGGGCGTTAATAGTTTTCAGATGGAACCCAATCGAGTCGAGATAAATCTTTGTTTGGAAAAGGCATCATGGGAATTCTGTTCTGATAAAGAAAAAAGGAAGCATCTCCGTAGCCTCCTTTTTATACTTGCATCCTCCCATTTCTGCGTTAAGCAGCTTATCCTGTGTGTGTGTGTGTGTATTTACACTCTACATGTTAAGTATGCAAGCCTTTGAGGCTGTGTTATGTATGTGAACTGTGTGGGTGGTTTGAGTCCTAGATTCTCCCTTTTTCCTACTTTTCCCTACTTTTTCTGTGTGTTTATTATTGTGTATGTGCCACTACTCTATATTTTCACCAATCAGCTGGCTGTGCTGTTCTACCCCCTCATCTCTTCCATCGCCTGGAGTCGGGGTTGGTGGGTTACTTTTAGCTTCTTCTTCATGAGGAATTTGAAATTCAGATGAGTGTAAAGAAGAGAAGTGAGGGAGCACCTGATGTGTCACAAACTGCTGATGTATGTGCTACACTTCGGTGCAAAGGAGGAGTCAACTTCAGATGGATCGATTTTGGAAATGCATTTGATGAAAAGAGGTTCTGGAGGTCAACTGCTTCTATCAGCAAAGCCACTAGTCCCTGCGTCGTACTGTTGACAGGATGATTGATCGCTTACTCACAACTTTTAAAGAGAATTTAATCCTGATTTCATGATTAACTCAAAGATGCAGTCACAGTCCCCCCCCTTTGACCCTGCACTTGTCATTAAGGTTTTGTGGCTTGTTCCCACATGGTCACCCCTCTAAAGGCTTTTATTCCAGATGAAAAGTGATCTATACAAACAGAGTGACAGCAGGAAAGACAAGCCATGATGCTATTCTGAGAGTTTGGAAGCTGATATTTATGTCTGTTCTGTGTTTGCCAGGTCAATGCCAAGGATAAAAGGAGAATATGATGATAGAAGCAAAGCTCAAAATACTGTAATGCAGTAATGTGATGATCCAACTTTATTTGCCATTGTAAATACTTAAAATTACTATATTTCTTAATTTAGATTAACACCTTACTTCATCAAACATTTTCACCACATACAGATTCCAGTGGAAAACACTGATTATCTTGTATAATTGCATCATTATTGTTTCTTATTTGAATGATCTGGGACATATTGTGTGTTAACTAAAAAGCTGACAGTCAGATAAGGAAATAAAGGAAAGTGTGAGGACCACGGACAATATTACATTATAACCTGAGGACTGGGTTGAAGCACTGGTACTGACAATGGGTAATGTAACGCACCAGTGTTACGGTGATCTGCAAAAGAGTACATTTAAAGACAAATATGGATCTCAAGCTGTGATAATTGTTAGCAGTCCAACAGTTCACACACTTAACAATAATATATTGTTCTACACAAAATATCAGGATGAGTTACTTGCTCACAAATCCCTGAGGAAGGCCAGTGGGCTGATACACGGTGGTGTTTTTAACCACTTCTGTAAAAATAAAAGCCTTTTAGTTACTTTTAAAGAGTACTGGCTTGGAGTCTTTTTGATATGTAATTGCTCACAACAGTGGAAACGGAGCAAAGCTCGGAGAGACATGAGCAAGCTTTCTGACATGTTAGCGGCTTCTTCAATCAACCTTTTAAACTGTATCACTGAGCATGATGGAAAAAGTGAGGGTCCAGATATACCTTTCAGGTCTTTGCTATATTTATTTGTACTTTCTTAAGGACATCACTGTTCCTCCACTGTAGACAGTTTTTTTTTTAAGCCAGACACTTCTTCTTTTGTCCTCCACTTGTCCACTTTCTTTTTTTTAAGGGCACACTGGATACCATCCTGACATATGGCAAGTTTTCAGCTAATGGCTCTTTAGGAATCAGGGTGGGCAAGCAAAAAGAAAAAAAAATGTGTCAAACTGTGTTTTATTTTTGGCATTTATCATAGATGCAGCTAAAAACAAGAGAACAAACAATGTGTATTTGTGACAGGCTGCTGATAAGAAAGAAACTAAAGATACTCTTTTAAAACTGTTTCTTTGCCAAGTTACCGGTTCTATGACAACACTGGTTCATCACTGGATGTGTGGTGCGTTTTTTATGCTTAGATGATTTAAAAGTCACTGTTGAGTGGCTTAAACAAAAAAATATTCCCCTGAAAATGATAGATGTCTATTCATGTTGCTCATATTTTCATGGTTTTGTTAATAAATCGCTTTTCATTACAAGATGACTTCTTTGTTAATTTTATTCATAACATATATTGTTATGGGGCTAAATAAACAATCAAGTCTGCAAATGAATCTTTAAATGTGGTTTATATTTGGTCAGTTAGTGTGAGCAGAAATATAGAAATTCTGCTTTCAGCTAGGCTCAAAATCCCTAAAAACTTACTTAAACAACTTTTTTTTTGCTAATTTATTTCTATATCTGGGTCTTACGGGGTTAACACAAATATAACAAAAAGGGCTTTACAAAACCCAGGAGAAGCAGTCAATGTTCAAAGAACAACTTCAGAGAACCTGAAGAACTATTTGCTCAAAACCACTTTACCAACCAAGATATACCAAAATATATATAAAAAAAATAAAGATGTTTCAAATAATTTTGCAAAGTACTTTGGATATCTTGTGAAAAAACTAATTCTGCAATGACTGCCATGAGTTTTAACTTTATGTTCAGTCCTCCATGGTGACATAAAGAAGGACTTTTCTAGTTTTTTAACAAATTTATCATCAAGACAAAGAAATTCTGAAAAAAAAAATGCTTAAAAACCTGAAGTAAATTTATGAGGAAGGAAGTTTTTTATCTCTGCTGTGACCAGCAGTATTAGGAGAAGTGTTGCGTCTCTTTCAGCTCTGCAGTGTGTCTGAAATGCAGCTGGAACGTAGTTATAAACAAAATAAATCATAGCTCCGCTCCACTAGTTTCCCGCTGGGCTCTAAATCGTTTCCTGTATTTATTTGTCTGCTTTAAAGTAACACTGGGTCTGACTCTACATTTATGTGTCTTATTTTACAGTTCATGAGATGAACACCAACTGACTCCATTTTCATTACAGTATATTTGCACACTAAAAAAGAAGAAAAATGCTTCAAAGCCATGCATGAAGAAGAAATAAACTTCTATATAATTATATTAAAATGTCTGTTAAATGTGTAGAATTGCTTTAAAGCATTTTTGGCTCTGACTCATTCGCAAATCTGACTGAACTCTCAAAGGCACTCGGAAGTTTGATTCGCTTAATAAATGTATTAGAGGTTTTAAATTCAGCATTTTCTTCAGAAGTCAGCAGAAAAAGTGTGAAAGAAGAAGTAAAAGGGACAGGGGAGCTTGTCATACTGTCAGCTTGTACATTAGTTAAATTTTATTTGCACTTTAATGCTGGAAAGAAAAATGAAGAAATGCAACCAAAGAACGTGCAAATGATGTGAACGTCGTGGATGAACACCGTAACACAAATTGAGCTCCCTGTAGAGAAAAGTGGAGTTTTTCCTCAAAGATTCGCTGTGTGATTCTGGTATGTCAGCATGTGGCTGTCACTGCAGAAGTCTGGGAATAAGTTCAAATTACAACAAAGCTCCAACACTATCAGAGCGACTGTTTCAAGATGACGACATCCCACCAAGTCATGGATTAAAAACACCAAAAATGGTCAAGCTTAACAGCAGAACATGATGCAAACAGAATCTCACTCTCGTGTTTTATTTATTCTATATGACAGACTTAGAAAAATGGAAGCATGAGCATCTGTGATTCATCCGAACAGATAAATCTGACTTGAGTCTTTCTAGTTGGGCTCATTTGTCATTACAGAGACTGCTTCGTACTCTACCTTTAACTCAGCCATTCATAACGAGCATCGCAGCACCCTCGGGGACCTGGATCTCGAGATTCATTTCCATTTTTGTTACACCACATATTTAACAAGATTTAACCTCTGGGAAACAAGACCACGTCAAGATTAAATACACTACTATTTTTCCAAGCTTAAAGCAAAATAGTGCAAAAATCTTCCACTCCTAATTTACAGAGAAAAACATTCAAATTTTGCCATTAAATCACAGGAAAATGTTTGTATTTGTTACAGCATACACAGCTGTTATATCATTTGTTCATGTGTCACAAAAATCGCAATCATTAGCTCAGAAGGTGAAAAGTTCAATTTTACTGTATTATATCAGTTTAGTGTTTGTTAGGTTTTTTCTCTTTAAAAATGTGATATGTCAACAAAACTAATACTTTCTAGGAAGATTAATAGGTGCTGTGTGATCGAGCTTATGCCCTTCATCGGTGGTAGGGATGAACGATATTGGTTTCTGGCCGATATCTGATAAACACACACAATACTCTGCATATTCTGTGTCATGTTGGCCTGTTGGAAAATGCTGATGTAGAAAGAAAAGCGGAAAATGATGTAATATTCATTCATTTTGCAAAATAAGAAAAAATATTTCATCTTGCAGTATGTACAACGTGTCAAACTGAATCATGACAATTGTTTTTTAAACAAAACAAGCAAGAGATGTGCATCCTTTCCTACTTAAAACACACTTGGATTAAGGAGCCTGTTATTTCACTAGTTAATTATATCGGTGGAATTGTTGTTATCCAGAATTTTGTTTTGAAGGCGATATCGGCCGATACCGATATATTGCCAATAATATTGTGCTGATAATATCGTGCATCTCTAATCTGTGTGCATGTCCTGAGGTGAAAAAGCTGCCCCAGGGATAACATTATTTGATTTTACACTTAATCACCGTATCTAAATACCATGTCTGATTAATCGTAAAGATTCCCTAATATCATCACTTCACATTAAAGATCATGTCTGAAAACACGGTACGAAAACAAAGATATACTGTATCAAATGTGTCATCCTGCAGCCATTCTCTAATTAGAAGGCTTGAAAACGTCATAAATAAGAAGGATAAAGTGGTTTTTGGTGGATGCGTTTCGTCGCTGTAACAAAGCACCGACATGCCGCTTCTCTCACTGAAATAATGCCAAATTCAGATTATTTTTACTGTGGCATGAGTGATAACTTTGTTGTTCGAGCATTAATGCAGAAAAAGCAAAACCACAAAAAAAGGGAACAACAACACCCCTGTGTCTTTGCATTGACACAGGGGTGTTAAACTCTGCTCCTTGAGGGCCGCAGTCCTGCAGGTTTTAGTTGTTTTCCTGCTCCAACACACCTGACTGAAATGAATGGGTCATTGTGCAGAGGTTGATCCATTTGATAAGAATCGGGTGTTTTGCAGCAGTGAAACAACTAAAAGACCTATAAGAAGTGTTCTTCTGATTATACACATTTATAGTGTCAGGAAATTAATTAGTGCAAAATAATCGTGATAATTGTAAAATTGTGATTATTCCCTTTGACAATAATCATAGCAAGAAAATCTATAACTGACATCCCCAACACAGACACGGGTTACATGTGAACTTAAATAATGGAATTTCAATAAGTAAACTACAAACCTTAATTCAATTGTACGGTTCATTTACATCTTTTCCACAGATTTTCCACCGTTCTCATTTTTGTTCTGCACCTCTCTTCTTAACGTCATTAAGGACAATAAAGGTTTGCACCATCTTACAGAGGTAAAGTCATTAATCTGGCTATTTTAATCTCCACAAGAACTTTGATTACATCCACCTTGCAGTGACTCTACATGTACCATTAAGCAGTTGTTGTAATTACAGTATGTTGTGAGATACTGATGAATCCAAAAGATATATTATGTATTTCTTCCAAATCTGGGTCATATTACTCCGTCTCAATCAGACCAGTCCAAGATTAGATGGACCACGATTGCTCAGTGTGCTGCATTTGACGTAGAGATGCTCCTAAATGGAGCCACAGCACCTGCGTCCCTCTTCATTCGTCCGTTGACCCCATCATCTGCCTCCCCAGCTGCTCCTCATTAACAACCAGCCTCGGTCTATGTCAGAAGAAGACTTCCATCAGTCACAGTCTGACAGATCATACGTGTTGCGTGAGAAAGGTAGGCTTTATTCAGCTCTGACATGCTGTACCCGTTCTGAGGACCATCTGCTCGTTTTTTGCCCCTGCAACATCTTCCCTTGTCTGACTGCCTTTTGACCAAGAACACGCTGTTTTAACACCCGTTCTGCTCTGCTTCCTGAGTCTGAGCTTCAGTGAACCACATACAGTATATGTAATCTAGTGATGCATCACTTATGCTTCACAAATTGATTTTCGAGTTTTATCTAATATGCTGCAGAGTCCAATGAGATCATCTCTTGATATCTGTTTAAATTTACATTGGGCCCTAATCAGCTGTGGTAGGCTTTAAGTTTTTATAGAGCAAGTGTGCAGAAGAGAGAAGGGTAATTTTAGAATGTTTGGTTGGTCAGCCAGACTTACTTTCCAAAGGAAAACTATGGGATAAATCTTGTGCCACCAGGGAGCGAATCTGAATTCTTTATAATTGAATATGAATCACTCAATTTG
>JAOXYM010000014.1:25220507-25234775 GCA_028567055.1 Leptatherina wallacei
AGGTTCAAAGTGAGTGATTCATATTCAATTATAAAGAATTCAGATTCGCTCCCTGGTGGCACAAGATTTATCCCATAGAAAACACTCTAGAAGTCCACAGTGTATAAAATGATGTTATTTTTGTTTTTGTTATAATAACTGAGGACTGTGGACTGAAGAATGAATCTGAAGCCAAATTAAATTAAGTTTATGACAGACTTGCCTACATCACAAAAAGGTCAATATCCATCCATCCATCCAAGTTTGCCAAAACTTCCTTCACCAGTCAGCCAATTTGACAACATGACAAATGAGGATTCAGCAGCTTTTAAGGGCTCAGTGAGGGATGCCAGGCAGGCAGCAGCAACAAGGTTTCAGGACCAGGCTCCAACTCTGAAATACTCTGAGCCCAGCCAAGTTGTTTGGATACACCTTAACTCTCAGGCTTTGAAATATAAGCTTTTTCAGCCACTTGACTTTCGTGCCCTTCAGCCTTGTGACAGACATTTTTTACTTGCCTCACTTGTTGAATAATTCACAGTGATTTTGAATAGTATTTTGGCTTGAAATGCCCACCCCTAATAGCAATCACTTCTAAGTTTTTGGTAGCAGCAACACACTGGACAGACCAAGCCCATACCAAGTCTGAAGTAGGGCTGGGTATATCGAGATTTTCAAATATATCGAGACTTTTTTTCACGCAATATAGAATGAGGGAACATCATTTATATCTGGATAGCCTGTTTTGAGTTAAAAGTATCTTTTTTTTTTTCATTTTGTACATCCCTATTTTTATTATGTCATTGAAAAAAAAGTGGGCCAGTGCCACCCTGATAGCAGGCTTGGACCCCCCTGTGGCTCCCCTGCTGAGGCAAAACCTAAGACATTAATAAATACGGATTTTTGCAACAATTTCCGACACGAGATGTGGAACTAAGTTGTGTGGCTCAGTTTTCCAGTCAGAAAAGGGAAACGGAAAATTGAGTGATTTATTAAATATATAAGTGCTGAATTTGGTTGGAAAACTAGTCCATACTTTTATAGTTCTTCCCAGTGTTGGGGTGGGGTAACCCATTACAAAGTTATTACTTTTTTGGGTAACAAAGTAAAGTAACGCATTGCATCTGTAACATAGTTACTTTACTGGACGACCATAGCGCATTTTTCTGTGTTAGTCGAGCCGTGTTTGCCTATGTGTAAAATTCTGATCTGTTTAATTGGTGCACGCATGCTGCTGCTTGTGTGTGTGCTTGCCCGGCACGTTGCCATAGATATTGATTGGCGTGAAGTAGCTGCTTGAGCGCGAAGGAAGGATAGAGGGAACTGGAGCTGGAGACAGACACAGGAGGCTTTTAGTCAGTGGCGAAATTCACATTGCTTTCAATTTATGTCTCCAAAGGACAAAAATATTCATGTGAAATGCACTCTATGTGCAGGCGACAAGTGTCTTTGAACCAGTGTCAAGTTGATGAGCAACCTGCACAAGAATCCGTCTGCACAGCATGCCAATCCCAAACTTATGGCGGTGGAAGGAGTCACTCAGCAGCCGACCCGTCTAAATGAGCCAAGCTTTTACCAACATGTCTTGGACCGCTGCAGAAAAAAATTAACAAGCCAAGTTGCAGGGTTTATTGTTAAAGACTATTGAGTCACCAAGTAACTTATTACTTTTTTTTGGGTAACTACCCCAATACTGGTTCTTCCCATAACACTCATGCAGCTCTTCATACAGTAACAGCTCTGTCAATAATAAAGCCAGCTATAACCATCAACTTTTATTTCTGCTTAGCTTGAACCGTTGTTCATGTGACACACTGCAGTAAATCTAATGTTAATGTACCAAGTCTTTCACAAAGCTTCATTAATTTTTAAAGACTATCTGTGACTTACTGTAGGCATCCCATATGCTCTTTGATTGCCTCCTGAGCTGCTCTGCATGCCTGAGAATGTGAAGTAATAATAAAATATGTAACAATCATTACGATAGAAAGAAGCTTTCAGCTTCTGCTCAGTCAGCCAGAAAAATAGTCCTAACAAAGGCAGTGATAGGGGTCTCATCTTAATAAAATGATGGTTAGATGCCACACAAAAAAGCTTGAGGGAAAATAAGCTAATGATGGATGAGTATAGAGAGTGGTGTACTCTGACATCGAACCTGAACTAAGCAGGAAACACGAGACACATCACAGTGCTCTGACATCCCAGTATGCTGCTATAAATAGTGCATGTGGGTCTGTGTGTTTGTGTGTAAGTGTGTGTTCTCACTTTCATAAGTCAATTATTTGTGGAGGCTGTGAAGAGAGTTGCACTGCCACATCACCTAAGAGCATTATGAATTGCAATATATTATTCAAGGTTCTGTAATGTTGTAAAAACTTTTATGTTTTTTTTTTTTTAATGTTGAAGCATAGCATTGCATAACGCACCATACAGCTGCATTAAGAAACGATGTGAACAGCCTTTAATTCTTCCACCACAGCAGAGCCACAAAGCTTCAACCTTGACATTCTTTATCTGGTGAGCTCCTCATATGGTCAATTATCATCCTCACTGGTTCGTCAGTGGATGAAGCAGCATTACACTCACTTCTACAGTCTCCCTCCAATCTGCTGGTCAGGAATGGAGATGTTGAAGACACCAGGCTCTGGTGTAGTTCAGCACTTTAATTTTTGAAAGAGATATTTATGCCTACTGATGAAGCTGAAGTACAGGCGTAAGCAGCCTCAAACGATGCTCTGTGTGTAAGTCCTATGTTAAAGTAGCATTAACTTTCTATAGTCAGGCTAATTAAAATCATTCATTCATTCAATTTCTGTACTGCTTAATCCAATTCAGGGTTGCATGGGGCTGGAGGCTATCCCAGCAATTAGCTGGCGAGAGACAGGGTACACCCTGGACATGTCACCAGTCTATTGCAGGCCCAACAGGGAGACAAACAACCATTTACACTCACTCCTAGGGAGGATGTTAGAGTACCCAATTAGCCTATCATTCATGTCTTTGGATTGCGGGAGAAAGCCGGAGTACCCAGAGAGAACCCCCGCATACATGGGGAAGAACTTGCAAACTGCACAGAAAGGCCACTGTTCGAACCCCTGGCTCACTTATCATGCAACATTATTTCATCCATTTGTCTTTCTAAGATTTAGTTGGCTCTAGTGACCTTTATTGTACAATAGGTAGATGGGTAAGGGGAGAGACAGGATGATAAGGTCCCCAGGCTAGAATTATGACCTGTGCTGGCTGCATCGAGGAGCTGTAGTGGGGCGGGTACTTTATCAGACAAGCTAAATGTCGACCCACACATAAGCACGCTGAAATAAAACAAATGTCATCTTTCTGTCTACCGAGTTGCTCCTGAGGTGCAACATTTTTGTGATAGTTTAAGTGAGTCCTCATCATGCTGGTAGAACTGTGATAAGCTAGCTTCATCCTGAAAAACGTTAGCCTCATGGCATAATTGCCAAAGTCATATTTTAAGGTTCTATAGGTAATGATGCACAGTCAATCAATATTAGGAGAGTACAGTTAGATATCAAAATTCAGCCAAAATATGACTATGTATTTGACTTTGTTGTTCAGTTGAGTGAAATACTGCCGTGTTTTTCTTTGTTTTGTTGCTGTTAATGTCTGCTTCAGTCCATGTTTTTTGTTTCCACAAACTCCAACAGAAACAGATCAGCAAACATTAGCTCTGTGTCCGAGTAGTAAAACATAAATCACTTCCTTCCCTAAACAACTAGTCAACTCTTAGAAAATACTTGTCAACTATGTGTAGCCGACTGCTCTGACTCGTCCACTAGTCATGCACATCCCTAACATATAACTCCTATTCATCCAATCTTATAGACTTTGATAAACACCAAGGCAGTAGTAAATGATTATTTAGTTAATCGTCTGTGTATGAAATTATTTATTTATATATATATATATATATACATACATACATACATACATACATACATACACACATAAAAATCTTTAAAAGAACCCGTCATTGTTTTTGGGTTCCCCCCTGCAAAAAAAAAGAAGTTCAGTAGCTACAATTTTTCTTCTAGTGAAATGACTTAAAGACATGAATTCATCTGATCAAATCCCCTCTGGTAATGCCTGTTTTTTTTAATTTTGGCTTGACTTTCATGTAAAAACTGAAGCTGCTCCGATGGGCAGAGGAAGAAGAAAATACGATCTGGTCTGGTCTGATCTGGTTTCAGCAGGATTTAGCCACTAATTATCTAACTATGAGCTTGAGAATAAAATGTTATTGTTTACATTTGAGTTGCTTTGTGTTTGATATGAATGGAAGTGATTGTGTTAATCAGCATGTGATATCGTCTCATACTGATGACTCGCACCATATCCTGGCAGAATACATCCCGTTTCATTGTGGCGTTTCCTGTTGTCAACTTCAGCCCGATTAGATGACTGACATGCACATGCAGCTTGTGAGCGTAGTCTGTAGACAGACTCTTGGTTCATCTCTCTCTCCCTCTCTCTCTCTCTATCCAGCAGCACCCTTTAGGTGCTTTACAAAATCCCTTTTAGTTTTCTTTTAATCTTCTTCCTCTTTTTCTTCTTCCTTTATCAATAAGTTATCCACCTAAACTCTGTTGCGGTGTCCATTGTTATGTTTAATACTTTACCCAGCCATAGCACTGGCAAATCAATTTGTTGTATCATGATCCAACATGTGATTTACATCCCGAACAAAAACCCAACAACTTTCTGTTGGTTTTTCACCCTCTGGCATTACTGTTATCCTTTTGGAAGGATAAATGGATTTAGCCACTATATGAATGATAAAGGGATTAAATTATACAGGGGGATGATTTCAGTAGATGGAACAGCTGGCAGAAAGCAAGGTAGGTAAAAGTTAACAGAAAATGAGAGTGTAGGGTGTAAAAGAGAAGTTAGCAGGTGAATGTGACACAGGCAGAGCTGAGGGGTGAGAGTTGAATATATTCTCCTCCTTCTGTGGCCAACTATTAATTGAATTGAGATACTGGGATGTTGGCAAGCCTTAGAACACGTTATCTGAATGACTAAAATAAAACTCTCAGAGAAACAGTGACCTCATCCCACAATACAGAGAGACCTTTAGATATGAAGAAAGGAACTATGTCAGATGGAGAAATGGATGAGAGGCAGTTTTAAGTGAATATGCTGAAGATAAAATAATAACAACAATAATCCATCTTGGATGTTAGTGGATACAGCATGCAATCTTCAGGCCTCTGGGAGGATGATGCCCTCAGCAGCAGTGGACTGACATTTGTGTGCAGTGCAGGAAGATGTTATGACCAGACTGTCAAAGCTTGTTAGTGTCAAAGGTGGTCATTTAACCTTAGCACCTGGAATACCCAGGGATTTGACTCATGGCATAAAGTCATGTAGAGACTGGATAAATTTGTAACTGCTTTCAAGCACGCTATCGGACTATAAATGTTTGAAAAGCTGATTGCATACATCTTCTTAGATTCAGGGAAGTCTCATTTTACAGTAAGTCTTCAGCCTGGAGCTGGTCGACCAAAAGTTGCATTGGGTTTAAATAAAATACTATTTTCATTAAGTATACAGAGTAAATACAATGCAAATAAAAATTTGAGGACAGGGGGGGGGGGGGGCATTTTAATCTGACTATGCCTCCAGAGAAGGCTTCTGCTTGTTCTGCTTTGGTTAACAGCTGTACCCCTGAAAGCAGTGC
This sequence comes from Leptatherina wallacei, assembly GCA_028567055.1. Classification (NCBI taxonomy): domain Eukaryota; kingdom Metazoa; phylum Chordata; class Actinopteri; order Atheriniformes; family Atherinidae; genus Leptatherina; species Leptatherina wallacei. Next base: position 25,226,191 of record JAOXYM010000014.1, read on the forward strand.
CAGGACAATCAGCCGGGACTGATAAGGCAGGTAAACCTTTGTTCAACTATGTTTGAACAAAAACAAGCCCTATCTAGCAAACATGTGTCAACATATATGTAGATGATACAAACAAATTTCTGGCACTGGAACTGGTAAGAAAACAGGAAGCAAATGATGCAGCAGGACTGACAGAAATAGTCCAATCCTGCTGCCTTTTCTGCTTTAAAATTCCCTAATAAGACACAGATGCACAGACACGGATCCGTTTATTGATGTCATGTTGAAGGACTCTGATGTATTTGCCAAATTCAAAAGAGTTACATGTAGTGGCTTGGGACCACAAATGTGTCATTTTGCTGGGAGCATCCTCAAAGTAGCACATGGTGCATGAGTGCACATACACTTAAATGATCTCCACTGAAGCAATAGGAGCAACTAAAAATCATTATAACACTAGAATCACGTTTCTAGTGGGCATTTCTTCCATTTATTTATTTTTTGTTCTCATCGTGTAAAATAATCAGACTTGGCAAAAGTACAGTGCACAAAAGACACAACAATAAAAGGTTTATCATTCCAAGCCATGCCTGACCATCGTGATACAGAGAAGTAATCACAACCTTAACTTAGATGTGTGTGGATGTGCATGACAGTGTATTTATATGGCAGAATGAAAAATATAAGCCTTATCAGAAAAAAATAATACAAGCTTTTAGTGGGAGAAAAAAAAAACACAAAGAGATATTAAACAATATTGTTTGTGTCAAGTCCACAAGGACAGGAATTGATCCAGCATTTTTCACAAACCCCTTTATTTATTCTAGATCGATCCTCTCTGTAAGCCCTCAGATCAGCCTTTGCCAGAAACAGAATGAGACTCTTCTGCCCTAAGCCCCGCCTCCCCCCTGATGCAGGCTGCCTCTGATTGGTCAGCTGCCGGGAGTAGTTGTAGGAGGGCACACATCAACTTTTTCGCTGTCATAGAAACACCTGCAGAACGAGTAAACAAAACGAAGTCAAATAAATACTCAATAAAAAATGTCAACACAAATCATCCAGCCAAACATGTTCAAACCCGCAGCAACAAATGCCGCAGAATATGCTTAATAAATACACTGCTTAGCAGCCATAGTCCGATATAACGTTATTTGCACTCTTTCACTCGTCATATATATTTGTACATGCCCCTGTTAATAGGTGTACATGTGCTAAATGCAAACCGAGGTGGAAAACGTCTGCTGCCAAGAAATAGATAAGCTAACGATGCTATTTGCAAACACATTTTGCTAGATTAACAGTTGCTCATACACTAACGTATCAAAACAAAACTAACAACAGCCCGACAACGGTTTTACTCACTGCTTGTGGCTCAGGATTGGAAACGAGGTCCTTGATTGTAGGAACAGACCCTCCGTAGTACTGGCCCTTATTCATCCAGCAGTCTTCGATGAAGTGCCGGTGTCCGGTACAAACGTTGGTGCAACTCTGAGGATGGCCCCCAAAAATCTAACTCCATCCGTTGCTGTCCAGCCGTTGTTTCCTTTGGGAATGTGTAGCTTTGCCTCACAGCCGAAGAAGCATTTCTTGTGACACTGAAAGCGTTTTTAACTTCTTTCGCCTTACACTGCGCAGCGAAGGTGGGTGTGCCTTTGTTCTCCCAAATGTGCACAACCTGGAGGATATGACCAATAGCTGATTCCCCCCCAGGACGCCACTAAAATATCAAAGAAGAAATAACTATGAAATTTATTATTTTCAGCACCATGGAAACTGAATGTATAGACATAGTGAGAAACTCAAACATGCGTTTATGTGATAAAAAAGCGGCGCCGCTCACTTGTCTGATGAGTATTTAACACTATAACACTAGAGAAAGCTCAGAAAAGTCAAAATAACATAACAGGGCCCCTTTAACTTAAGCCATTACTGAGAATTACAAAAGGTGTTGGCCACTCTGGAAGGAATCTTTGGAAATGGCAAAGATCAGAACGTTAAAGAGACACAGAATGAGGACAAAGCAGAGAGTTAGAAGGTTAAGGAAGATGGTAATAGGCAGGTCATGGAGATGATCAAAGGAAGGAACTGAGATGAAAGAGGATCAGTGGAGTGGAGCAGTAGTGAAGAGGAGATGGTGGAGGGAAAAAAAGATGTGAGAAGATTGAGTTTAAAGGGAAAAAAAGAGGAAAGAGTTCATCAATGTGCCCACTTGTGCAGTAATCCATGTTGACATCTATGAAAACTCACAGTGCTGCCAATATTTCAGCCTGTATCACTGGAGAGCATGCTTTCATAAAGACGATAGTCTACTGCACTTACAATGAAACCAAATAGACATGGGCCAGTATGCAGCATAGCTTAGTCTTAGAAGTTAGTCTTTGTGTCAGTCCTGGAGTTTGGTGAGATGAAACGTGACTGCCATGCACATCCCAAGTTGAAGTGGTGCTAAAACAACAGATTAATTATTTTGTGAAAATGTGCGGGTAGTTACATCAATGAGTCAATTGTTGGTCAAAGCTTCAAACCAAACAGACGTCGACTCATGAATCACTGTTCAAGATGTCTAGTTTAATCTCCCCATTATTGCCAGCAGCAGCAAACAATTTTTTGTTTTTTTTCATGTAAAATTTTCAATTATTAAAATACAATTTGGCTCACATATCCACAGTGTGAACGAAGAAAGGACTGAAGTTAACAGACAGCTTCTTTTGAGTGCTAATTTGCAAAAAATCTTGTCAGAGATGGTGAACAGAGTTTGAATTGCCCACTCTTCGTTTTATCTGAAACTTTGTATTCACGACACAGTGCACAACAAACCCAACAGATGGTATTCCAAAATATACAGAGAATGTAGTCTACAACAGTCAAAGTAGACCATGGTTCATCGATAGTGTTTCCAACCATCCCGTAAGAAAAACTGTTGTTCCAGAATAAAAAAATGTATATTGTCAACAAAATAAATGAATGACATGAAACTTGACGGTAATCTTGTCAACCTGCTCCTGTTGTCTTTTGATCCTTATAGTGCTGCAGCTTCACACTTTAATTCTCCACCGTCAGTGGAAATCGGGGGCTATAGGTAATAGTTTGGCTGCTGCGATCAGGGTCAAACGGGAACCATGTCTAACCACATTTGCCCACTTATTTGGGACACTCTTGCACCGCTGCAGTTGGAATTTTTAAGATACCGCCTCCAGGGACAAAGTGCTGGTTCAAGCTTTTTCAGCGGAGCTCATACTGGGCATGCATCAGGCTGCGCACAGTGGTGGTCCCCCAGTCCTCCCTATGAAGAATATTAGTGGGAAAACCACCTGATTCTATTGTCAAATAATTTTCCTATTTTTTTATTCCTTTATCTATCGAGGTGAGTCCCATGGAGATTACCATACCTTTTACAAGGGAGCCCAAGATGGCATGCGTTTTACTCGTTGAACACATGCATTAAATTAAAGTCAATTATGCATCCTATGCATTGACTGTGTCAGCTAAGAGCTAACGTAGCACGCCAGAGCTAGCTAACATTAACTGACACCAGCTAAGTGTTGTGATTTGATGTTGTGTTTATTTTTATTTTTCAGGAACCATGCACAAAACGCATTAATCTCAGACAAGAAAGCATTGAAGCCTATATAGCAACAGGCTAATTCCCATTGGCAGTCCCAGGGCAGGTAGAGAAACACTTCCAGGATATTTTATTTATTTTCAATTGACACTAAAAGAGTAGAAAACACAGAAACAGACGGTTAAGATCTTCTCCCTTTTTTTTCAAACTGATAAATAAGCAATCATTCTTGGTTTCAGGAGCATTAGTACATTGACTGCGAGTGAGAATGACACATACGCATCCTTTTGGCAAATGCTGCAACACAATCATTAGGAAGGTAATCAAGAAACATTTGCCAAGTCTTTAAAAAGCTGGTAAACAAATGAATGCTGTTAGATTACAAAAGTACAAATACAATTTGTAATTTTATTTTTTTCTTTCTATACAACCAAAGAGCAGTATGAGTTGATTGTTAGTCTTTGGTATTGGCTACCGTAGTTTATAAAAAACATGCTAACAATGTTTTCTGGATACTTTAGAAATTAAATGACTTTTTATGACGCATTTAGTCACAAATTGTGTCATTTATCAGCCGTTTTACAAGTATTTCTGAACTAAACTTTGTGCAGTTTAACTTGTTTCTAGCTTGTAGCTTTCCCAAACATTATAGGTCATACCACATCATCAGCCTCTGGAAATGCTCCATGGCAAATCTCACCTTTGGTTCTCTGCTGCCTCTTGATCTTTCATTGATTTTTTCTCCTGCTGCTTGCTGTTACAAACTCCACTGAGACTAATTGACTATGTAGGGAACTCTATAGTAAGTGAAACTGTGAATATTTCAAACACAAGCTGTTCTATTATGACAAATTCACAGTTTTACACAATTTCAGTTCAATATGAAAACTTTAGCATGCTAATATTAGCACTGACCTACAGCACTAAGCACAGAATCAAAGGGTTGCTCTCATTGTTGCTCTTTATAGAACTCCATGCTCTTGCATAGCAGCTCTACTTCTAATAGTGTGTAAATGGGTGAATGGAAAAAATATGCTCAAACCCTCCAGCAATAGTTTTAATCACCTAGCACAAAACGGTGCATAAATATGTAATATTGCATCTTTGTCCCACTTGAACTGTTGTTCAGCAGTATGTTCTACATCAGAAAATCATCATGTGCACAGCAGATGCACATCAGCAGGGCTTGTTCACTTGTACCAATAACTCATTACTAGTTTGATGTAGTAATGTGTTACCACAATATCAGACTTTTTAGTTACACATCCAAAGGACTGACTCATTTCAAGAAAATCATAAAAGCATAAAAAGTTGTGAAATCATTTCCTCCTTAACAATTTCATAAAATAACCATTTAAAAAGAAAATTTGTAGAAGCATTTATGCAGATTATGGCCGGAGAAAAAAAGGCATAGGCAGTATCATTTTGTGCAGGTTTTTTTAATAATTATCTTTGGACTGTATTCTCATTTTTGTAACCATCTTGTGTGTGTGTCTAAGTGGGGCATGGAGTATGAGCTATGCCAGATTTATTAGTGCCCCCCTTCCTTGTCCTTCTGTGACAAAATGGGAGCATACTATCACAACTCACAAGGCTTTAAAATCCAGTTTATATTCAGTCCAGTCCTGATATATTAATATAAGATGTGCGCAGTCACAAATGGGTTGTATTGGTACTATATTTCTATGTACGTTTGTCCTTCATCCTACCAATACAGCCTGCTCTCTTTTACAGGTAATCTTGTTTAATAGTTTCTGCCATGTCTTTTCCACTTATGCTCCACAATGTCACAAATTCCTCAATTGAAAATCAATAAAGGTTCATCTTACCTTAACAGGGTACACTGTGGTTTGTTCTAGGCCTTCCATTACAGGGATGAGTCAATGCTTTGAAGAGTAAACAACCATCCACAGGGACTAACATTAATTCACAACAACCACATCACTTTTTTTCCCCTTCCTTCCACTGAAGGGATGTCCGGAATAAAAGTCGTTTTGTCTTTTCTGTTCCCCAAACACCTCTGTGAAGTCTGAATGTTTACACTGTGGTTTAAATAGAAATGTTGCTGTCTTTTTTCTTTTCCTTTGTCATCCTGACCTCAGTTAATGTGAGGACCTTGTAACTGGTTACATAGACCAAATTAAGGTTTATTCTCAGATGAACATTCATCATTCTCAATGTTATCTTTGTTATCCTTCTCCCAGTCGGCTCTGAGCAACAATGAGAGCCACTCATCCATATTCAGAAAGCGTCATCGAGACAACACTAATACTCCGTTATCTCCCACTCTATTATTATGCATGGGGTGAAAATGGAGACAGCACGATGGCCATAGGCACACACAGGGGAGGAGATGGCATAAACAATAATAGAAGTGGAAATATGTAATGAGAATCAAAAATAGGAAAGAGAAGGGGGAGAAAATGGGGCAAAATGTCCAGAAAGGGGGAGACAGATGGAGGTGAGTATCTTTCTGAAAATGAAGATATTTGTTAGATTCACATGCACACCGTGTAAACTAGAGCAAACCTTGTCTTGTGGTGAGCTCAGTTTCAGAGAAAAATGTTCAAGATGTAGAGGAGGAGCAAAACAGGAGGAGGAAGTTGAAACCCTTCCTTCCCTTGATCAACACTGAAAATGTGAGATCGATGACGATCAATGAGGACAAGGTCAACAGGTTTTTAAAAATGCTGCGGGAACATCAGAAATGTATTATGTGTTTTTTACTGAGACGAGGAACCGGGTTTTAGACAATATAAGCAGACAGAGCCTGCAGACAGGGTGGTGAAAGTAAAAAGACAAAAGTGTTTATTAACTACAGATGTTTTAACGGCATATTTCCTCTCACTGATCTCTGGAGATTTCAACAACACTTCAAACCGTCTAATACAGGGGTGTCAAACTCATTTTAGTTCAGGGGCCACATACAGCAAAATATGGTCTGAAGTGGGCTAACAGTAAAAGAAAAACCTGCGTAATAATCTAAAAATTAAGAATAAAGTTAGATTAAGTTAATAATCAGTCTATATATATATATATATATATATACATACATACATACATACATACATACATACATACACACACACACACACCGGATATAAATTTACCTGATATAAAAAAACTAGATCATATTTTTATTTTGTATTAAATTTTCTTTCCTATTCATTCATTTACATATTTTCTTACTAAATTCCACACATATTACAACTTACAGATCACAATGGATCTAAAATAATCACAAAACATGTAAAAACAACAAAAAAATCCCGTATATCATATTATGATCAGAGTAACTTTTACCAAATTCATCTCACTGGCCAGATTGGACCCTCTGTCTCTTAACAGAATGGAGGTATAAAAATATTAAAAGAAATAAACATCTGGCTTGGAGCTGCTGTGAGGAAACAATCTCCTGGGAATCCATTCACACGAGGAGCCAGCCCATCCATGACCACAGCAGGCGCCACCACAGGAAGCATCATGGCAGGCCAGGGTCCATGCCACAGCCATGGGGCTGCAGTGCAGGACCCCCAGCCACCCAGACAAGCAATGATACAGTGGTAACATCCCTGCAGGCCGAGCAGGTTGGTGTGGAGGATCCCCATGAGGAAAACACTGGAGTTAAAAATGTTAAAAAGCTAAAGGTCGGATAGGAGATCTTGGAAAAACTGTTCGAGCAAGCTACATTTTGGAAATACAAAATTCAAAAGTCCAAACCCCTTTATTCAGACTTCCACCCGAAGCCATGCCTCCAGAGCACAAGAGCAATGCTTGTTCCGGAAGGTTCAAGAGCGCTGAGCAGCATCGATTGTTTTCTTCAAAAGTCGAAAAGACACAATGTTTCTTAGCTCTCAAGTAGAAATATGTCCACCATGGCATCACTCTGCAGCCCCCTCTGTTGCGCAGAGGGGAGAGGGACAAATAGCAGTTGAATTTGATAGACATATCACCATTCAATCTTTTAGAACGGTCCTGTCCGTTCCACAGGTGACTATAATATATCATTTTTGTGTTAGAACATTTATTAATTGGCTGCAATCGGGGTGTGAAGAGGATTTTAAGCAATATAGTGAAAAATGCTCCTGGAAAACATCTCCCACCCTACCTTTAAGACAAAAATAAAATAAACCTAAAAACAATAACAGATAAGAGCAACAAAAATAAAAAACAAATACACATAAAGGAGTTCATAAATATAATGTACTGAAATAAAACAAAATAAAAGACTCAAGCACAAATAAATTAAATAGGAATAAAATTCAACCATATTAATTTATACTTCCACTTTTGAGTCTCCTGTGAGTCCTGCATGTGGGTCCTCTCTTCGTTTTCTGCTCCCTTGATCTGTGACATCTGTAGCATATTCCTTATTATATAAAGCACTTCCTGTTTTTAGTGGGTGATGGGTCTCAGCATGCTAGAGGCAGGAAACATATACTAAGTCATTGGATATGTATTTGCTAAAACAAATCAGAACTTCCTGAAAAATATGTCTTGATTGAAACATACGGTTCTCCAAAGTATGTATATGTGGTTCAACATAACACCTTTTGCCCTGCACAATCCGTTCAGTTTCTACAGAGGTTGAGAAATTAAAGGTTTTTTTGGTGATTTCTGTTTGTCCTCCATCACAAAAAAACTTACATTTTTTTGTTGCTCCAGTTACATTTTCTACAGCAATTCTGCCATTTTTGATTTGTCTTCATATTTGATGTGTCATTTTGTGTTTTAAGTAAATATAGTTTAAAGATTTAAAAATCAATGCAATCCGTTTTCTTTGCATGTCTCTAGAATGCGCCGCATGGTGGCAGCAAACTGTAGCAGCTCCTATCATAAAATTTAATTATTACTATTATCGCCTTTTTTGAGGGACAATCACCTTCTGTTTGATTTTTATAAGAAGATTTTTTTCACGCTGGTTCGGACGCTGTGCTGATTAAGTGATTTCTCTGCATACTTTGGATTCTTCAGGACTTGTTATTATGAGTCTCCATGACAACGGGAGACTTGTTTACCACCGTGAGCAGTTACTGAAGCTGTC
>JAOXYM010000014.1:25248996-25261760 GCA_028567055.1 Leptatherina wallacei
TTTCTTATCTGTAATGCTTTTAATGTTTTATGTAAAGCACTTTGAATTGTCTTGAACCTGAAAATGTGCTATACAAAAAAATTTGCCTTGCCTTGCCAATGGCTGCTCCTATTATTCTATTGGTCCTCTTGTTTTAAGACTGAAGTAATTCTGACACTTTTACTAATGCTAGTAATCAATGAAGCCTCTTTTGGCTAACTTTCCTCATAACAGAGACATCTCAGTGTGAATTAGCAGGAAGAGCTCCACTGAGGAAATAAAGCTTTTGAGACCGTAAAAACAGCTGCTCATTCAAAATGTAAAAAGAAAGGATGGGCTCAGCAGAAGGAGCTTGTACAATCACAACAGGCTTCCAAATCCAGTGGCTCTTTCAGATGCACCCTTTGCAATGTAAGAAATTAGTTTGGTCTCTAGTCGCATTACTTAGTCTTCAGTAACTCATAAAAACACATAATTATGTTTGAAAAAAAAAGGGGGGGGGGGTTTGTATAGGTAGGGTACAAACTTTAGGACCGGTCAGAAAGAAATTAAACATAAACTGCTTTCCTTTAACAATCTGTTATCTAACACAGATGTAAAGATGAACAGAATCTGCATATAGGCAAAGCTGAAAGCCCCCCAAACTCCTCAAGGAAGTCTTTTTATTCTAATGGGCTCTGCTCCACCTGAAGAAATTTACTTTGATGCTGCTCTTGTAACAAGACTATAATAACATAAGAAATCGCTCCTATAATAAGAGGAGAATCTAACTCATAGATTTATTGTGTACCATACTTTAACTCACATGCCCAAAGTGACCCAAAACTCTGTGCATTATCATATTAGAGAGAATGTTGTGGCCCAGCTTCTGGCAGAAGGAAGCAGACTCTTGGATAATGCATTGTGAAGCAACAAAAAGCAGGTCAGCTGGGTTTTTTCAAGAAAAGTGAAAACTGGTTAAAAAAGCTGCAACAGAAAGTTTGAGGTGCAAAAAAGTAGAGGACGTATTTGTCTCAGTTCTTACAATCTGAGGTGATCGCCAATTAATCAATAAGATAGATTACAAAACATGTTTCTGTGTTTCTATCAGTAAACCTGTTTTTGATTTGATTTGATTTATTTCCATAATTTCACATACATAAGTTTGACATTACTATTTCCATGTTACATTGTGAACAAAGGACTCCCCTTGAAGCTGTAAGCTTTTAATAAGGGTCCTGGCCGCCACCACCACCCGACAGTACAGCATAAACAGAAATAAATGGCACAGCACACAGACCAGAACTACCTCGCAGTGCGACCATCCCGCAAGCAACAGGAATATCGCTTTTGGGATGTTTGAACACTTTAGAGACTTGTAAGTCTGTCGACCTAAGCGTTCAGTGCAAAGCAGTCACATCACACCGCAACGAGCAAAGAGACACACAGATCCAGATATTCTAGCACAGCCCCAAACTATGATAACAGCAAATATAATTCCTAAACAACAACACAATATGATCAGCACCTCAACATACCCTCCCTGAGCCATGTACAAAGAAGACACCCCCAATCCCAGAGTATCTAGGCCGCAAAACCATCAGATGCATAACCCTCCAGTAGTATGTACCTTAGAATTTTTTAAATATAGAAAAAGTGCCAAACTGTTTTATGTGGTTGTCTAACTCATTCCATATTTGTGGTCCTCTAACTATACTGAAACATATGCATTTCAGTTTTCTGTATTTTCCTTTTACAAGCAACTTATATCTGTTATTTTGTTGGTGAGAGGGAAAATATATGAGAATGAGTTCACATAATCGAGTATTCAACTTATGAACAACAGTATACATTATGCATGCATTTTGATAAAGATTATTCAGGAAGCTTTAGGAGATCATATTTATGGAAGAGAGCATTTGTGGGAGAATCTTTCATGGAGTTATGGCTTTTTTTGTAATATTAGTAATTTTTTAGTGTTAGTAGGGTATGTATTATTCCAGATAATGTTTCAAATAGGCTCAAACAGCGATCTTTACAAGGTTAATAGTACTTCCAGTGATTATGATAATTTTTTTAACAACTCATCAATATGCTTTTTAAAATTCATTTATTGATCAATATGTATTTCTAAAAATCTAGTCGAATCAACTTTATTCATAGTGCTACTATCTGTATTTATGTTTTGATCATTGCATAGATGTTATTTGTATGTAAAACAAAATAATAGGTGGTATTAATATTTAAAGATAATTTGCTACATTTAAAGCAAATATTTATCTTAGCTAGTTACTCATTTAAGAGATTTACAAGCTGATCCATGTGTTTGTGTGACACAAACAAATGTGTGTCATCTGCAAAGAGTATCCTATGAAGATCAGTAGAACAAGACACAAACTCATTAGTATAAACAATAAACAAAAGAGGGTCCGGAATGGATCCCTGAGGGACACCAAAGTCTATGTTTTCCATTCCCGAATTTACTCCATTTATGTTTACATATTGCTGTTTTCCATAAACATAGTCCCTGAACCACTGAAGTGCTATGCCCCTGACGCCGTAATGACTCAGCTCTCCAAGTAAGATGGTATAATCAATTGTATCGAAAGCCTTTGTAAGAATGAGAAAGACACCAATTTCAAATTCTCTTCGCTCAAAAGCATCATTTATCTTCTCAGCCAGATCTAATAAGGCCATATACGTGTTGCTATGTTTCCTAAAGCCATATTGTGAAGATATCAGTATATTGTGTTTTTCCAAATATACCACCAGTCTTGAGTAGACTACTCTTTCTAACACTTTAGACAAGGTTGGTAAGATTGATATAGGTCTGTAGTTTTGAGTATCATTTTTATCCCCGGACTTATATACTGGTATTATTTTTGCCACCTTTGTCTGTTGTGGCACTATGCCGTGCTGCAATGATAAGTTGATTATATGGGCAGGTGGCTCAGCTATTACATTCACAATGGCTTTAAGGATCTTACTACGAGTTCCATCAGCGCCAGCTGTACATGAGCACTTCATCTTGTTCATGATATTAGTTACTTCCACTTTACAAGTAGGTTTGAAATCGAATGAGCTGGAATAATTATTATGAAGAAACAGTCTAAAATTAGCACCCCTTGGAGAAGAAATGTTTTGGGATAATTTTTTTTACCCACAGTGGCAAAAAATCTATTGAAATTGTTTGGTAAATCATCTTCCTTTGCAACTTGTTAAAATGAGTCTGCATTACAGCGTCAGGGATAACTGATGACTGTATTTTGGCCAAGTATCTCATTCAGCACCTTCCAAGATTTTTTTGATCCCCAGAGGCTTTTTTAAATCAGTCAGTGAAATAATTTTGTTTACTAGCTCTTATTAAGCTTGTCAATTTATTTTCATATGTTATGTAGGCTATATGTTTTTATTAGTACTATTTGGATATTGTCTACATTGAGTGTAAAGTTAAGTCTTCTTTCAAATAGACTTTAGAATTCCTTTAGTAAGCCATGGGGTTTTATGTCATTTATTTTATTGTCCATTCTGGAATAGTTTCAGTTCCAGAATCAGTTATTTCATGAACTAAGTAATTATATGCTTTCTTGGGATCAGTGGTTCTATATATGGGATCCCAGCTTTTTATTTGAAGGTGTTGGATTAGATATGCAAGGGTTTTATTATTGATAACTTTTACTTTTCGTATTCTACATGGTTCTAGTGGTCTTTTGATCCAGTTTGTAAATAATACAATAGGGTAGTGATCAGAGATATCTGAATATAATACGCTTAATGTATATTCAGTTTTTTGTACATTGGTTATTATATTGTCAATAATTGAGTTCTCTCAGTAACTCGTGTATATTTGTCAATAGTTGGACAAAAGCCTGAGGAGTAGAGTATATTTTGAAAATAGATTTCTACTTTATCCTCTTGAAACATCTATATTAAAATCCCCCATGATGATGCTCTTTTTATTTATCTGATTTATATGGAGCAGGAGACTTTCAAAATGGTCTTGAAAAGTTTTATAATCAGTCAGGTGGTCGGTATATTACTCCAATGATGAGACTTTACCCATTTGCTGTTTTTAATTCGAGGAATAAAGAATCAGTGCAGCCATCATCTATAGATAGCTACTTTACAAACGCCTCCTCCAGTTTTACCAAGTCTATTTTTAAGATGCAATGAGTCACCATCTAATTTGTAAATGTCTAAGAATGTTTGTTCATTCATCAAAGTTTCACTACAAGCAATAATATCAAAACTATTTCCTGTGCTTTCAAGTAATGAAACCAGCTCATTGATGGAAAAATATTGTATTCATGATATTGTGAACCCTGTGAAAGACTTTGTGAACTCTGAATGTGTTCAAAGCAGGACTGTGGACTGTTTGTTGATGATGTTTATATGTTCACTGTTTTAATAGCATCTGTAAAAGACTTTATGGCCTTCCTGCTTATCTTGTCTCTTCACCCCGGGGGGTTAACACATGGCCCTCAAGGGGGGTGTAAGTTTACGATGGGGAGTGTTGAAGTTAACGAAGGAGGGGCTTGTATTGTATAAAGAGAGTTTGTTCTGACTGAAACTTTAATTAATTTGGTCTCCGGGTCAAATGCAATTCCTTCGAAGTAAAAAGCTTTTAATTTCAACCTGATCTGAGTGTCTGTGGTTCATCGGGAGTTTTTTTCCTAACACTCATCGTGGTGTTTTTTAAGACTTCTGATATCTAAATGCATCAGAGAGAATGTAAAGTCTCTCTTTTGTTTTAGATCTTCAGGGCTAGCATAGTCACAGGGCTAGCATAGTCACAGGTATTATTTATAGAGGTACAAAGATAATGTTCAAAATTTTCATACCCACTACTGCAATTTATGTCAATTATTCCCATATTATGGCCCTCTCAAGAGGAGAGAATAGCGTGTGTCCTCAAATTTTGTTGTGAGTGATGTCGCACCTCTGTTTCCTCAACAAAGACGGCATTCCTGGAGCACTCTGAATCCATGACAGCTTGCTTTTATCTTCTACCTTGTAGAAACCGAACTTATTTTCTATAAGGAGCCTGACAGCCCTGGTGTAGCAGTTATTTTTCAGTCAGGCGGCATGCAGGGCAGCTGAATGTTGACTGAGGAGAGGCCAGCAGTCATTAATCACAGACTGAGAGAAGGGGAAATTATACTCATCAGTGCAGTAGCAGAATGACATTTTTGAGTCCTGCTCTGCAGCAATTAAGATGAGGATGGAAAAATTGATGTGTGAGTGGCACAGTGGGAGACTGCGGCAGAGTGTGAAAGCAAAGTAAAGAGGTTGGGGGGCTAAAAGTACAGGGATGAAGAGTCTGGTGTGTAACTTTGTTTGAGGAATATAGATGAAGGATGAGAGAACTGTAAACACAAACTACAAATAACAGCATCCGTTTCACCTCAGCCAGAAAAAAAGGTGCCAAAATTATAAAACCAGACACACATTCACTCCCTAAAATCCTTTTTTTTTTCAAATACCTGGAACAGTCTGTCTGCGACCGTGCACGACACACACACACACAAACAGCCATCTACAACTAATCTGCATGCTGCCTCTGATTTGTCTAAAAACAAACACGGCAATCACACACTTGTTGCCAAGCAACAGCAATGCCGGCTTTATCCGTGCAAGTCAGAGACAGACAGGAAAACAGCGAGGGGGCGACTGGTGAGAGGAGCCGGAGGGGGCAGCGAGGGCAGGGGAGAGGAGAGGAGACGCTGGGTCAAAGCAGACATCACAAGACGTCAGTGGTGAACGAGTGGAAGTTGGCTCGGAGCGCTTCCGGACACATGCTCAACACTCACTCAGCTGTCTCGCTGGTACTTGCTCAGTCTGGATTTGAAAGCCTGAAGATGGCAGATCAATGAATCCTGTGGTTTATGGAAATTACTAAGAAACATGAGCATGAATGACAACATCGTATAAAGAGTTGGTTTAGAAAACATTTGTTGAGCCAGTGTTCGGGAGCAGAAAAAAAATCCATTGAATGACTAGTTGCAAAGCAAACAAACTTCACTAAAGCAATGAGAAGGCTCATTTCAACCATTTCCCTATCCAGTAAATCCAGTTTAAAGCCGTTCCCTTCCGTTTCCAGTTTCTTCCAGTTAGAAGCTTGTAAAGGTTCAACCCCATCTCCCCCTTAAAGGCCCACTATTTAACTTTTAAACTCAGCTTTCCGGACTCGTTTGACGGCACAGTGATATCTATTATGTGCATTTCTAGGGCTCTTGCGGCCCAGCACCGCCCCCGTGGCTGAAAAACCGCACTAGAGATCTTTCACATCCGGAACTTCACCTGCAAAGTTTCGCTTGGCGCATGCGTTACACGCTAGCATGCAAATGTAAACAAACCGGTCGTTTTGAACGCACGTCGGCGAATTCAGCAAAGAAACATTTGAAGACATTATCGGAGGAAGAGAGGAAACTAAGAAGAGCCAAAGAAGAGCAAGAGATAAGACAGGAGTCGAGAAAAGACTGTTTCTTACTGTCTGGAGAGAGCTCACAGTACAGGTAAGATCCAAGATGGATGCTGAATTAGCCGCCGGGAGGGGGCGCGTCACTGACAAAATAGCATAAGTTAAATAGAGGGCCTTTAAGATTTGAAGAGGATGATCCATACCTACACAACTCTGTCTTGAATACAATAATTTGCTGTATTTGGGTTTAGATCTGTCATCAATCCAGCTCAGTTCATGGAAAATGCTGTCTCCTGCCTCCTGACAGGAAAGATAAAAGGGACCATATTCACTTGTATTGTGCTTCCTTCTCCGGCTCCTTGTTTATCAGAATGTGTTCATTACTTTTATATTGCTCAGGTTCAGCCTTACTGAGCAGACATGTTGCATGCTCACACCTCAGCTAGAGACCTGCTGTCCATCAATCAACAGCTCCTTGATGTGTGACAGAAGCAGGAAAAACAAAAGCTGATTGAGCTTCTGCAACGACTACCCCTAAACTGTGGAAAAGTTTAGCTTTTTATTTCAAATTGGCGCCCACAATCAGGCAATTCAAATCATTGCTGAAGAGCCTTCTCTTTTTCTTGGCCTTCTTCTTGGAGCAACATTATCTTCACTCCCAGCAGATTTTACTATTATTGTTATGATGTTCCAGTTATGACCATGTTATTGCACTTTAATCAACTTCTGTTGCCTAGATATTTAAAAATACAAAGAAAGAAATGGGCTGAAAAACTACATTCTGGAGGGCAGAAGCTAACAAAAGCAAAGAATACAAAGAAAACCAGGTTAACCAAAGAAATCCAGAAGATCTAAACAGAGACATTAGAATCCACAGAGCATGACTCTGATACCATCAAAGCCAGATTTGTTCAGAAGTTGTTGGCCTCTGCTTTTCTAGATTGGCTTCAATCAAACTTTGCCCACAGCGGTGCAGCGCCGTTTGCTCTGGAGCTGAATCCACGGTAAAAGATATCTGTTAATGCACAAAATGTCTTCAGTGGAATATATGTAGAAATCTGCCTGAAGATAAATTGGTTGTGACCATAAAGTAAAAAGTCTCAACAAACTAACAGAAAAGAGTCTTGTCAAATAACCTCTGTAAGATTAAAAAAAAAAAAAAAGTATAGACATTCAACATTAACCATCATAAACTGGCCTCTAACGTGGCACACTGTTTGTTTTGCTGAGCCACAAAGCAAATTATTTCCGACAGTAGAATCATTCTGGGCTCAGAGCAAAGTCAATAGTACATCAACTCTGTGTCATCATATGCACAATCATGCAAACATATTAGTCCTGACAGCTCGACGGGACCAGTAGGAGGACGTAAACACTGTAGTCACTCGAAAAGTGGGAGTCCTGCTGGGTTAGGGATAGGAGACACATGCCTTGAAAACGTAATGTTTCTAGTTAGAATTTGGCCGAGGATAGTGATTAACACGCCACAATGACACCAAAAGTCAAAATAAACAACCTCTGCAAACATATTGGCATTTGTGGGCTCCAGCCAAAGAGAGGTGCCTTCGTTGATCTCGCCTCCCGCCAGTCATCTCGACTGATCAGATCAGAGCTCTGAGTCCTGAGCAACAGTTCTCAGCCTTCGTCCCGTCTGCAGTAATGACCGATCAGGCCACAGTCCATGCAGTCCTACACATCAATATCTGTCAGGACCTCTGCTAGAACTCTCAAGTTATTATTTCCTCTGATTTAGCTGCACTCACAAGCCCTTTCCCCAATTGTAATTTAGCTTATTTTGTTCAGTATGCGCTATATATAGCTCTTTTAAACTGGAACAGCTGCTTTCATATTTTTTTCTCTCTCTTCTTGCTGAAGTGGGATACAACATCTGGCTAGTAAGCAGGTCTAATGTTGATGTTTTTGTTCAAATACAAGAAAATAAGTGAGCTGTGGAGAGCCAATAATCATTACCTTCATCTTTCAGAAAATTCATGTATAAATGCATGTTGAATTTACAAAGAAGATGCCAAAAAGAAGTGCTTCATTTTGACATTTCACATAAATTATTAATACCAACAAGTCATATTACATGCTATATTTATATAAGACTTATCTAAAGTATTATACAAAGGGAAAAGGGCAGTAAGCAAAATTAAAACCCAGGCAAGATATGTAGTACGTACTACATCACCATGTACCAATATCTTACAAATAATCCTCAAGCAGACCCAGCAGCAAATGTACTTCCTGTGGTTCTTGAGGGAACACGGACCGCCCCGTGAGCTGCTGCTGCAGGTCTGAACAGCAGTCGTTGAGTCTGTCCTGTGCTCCTCCATCACTATGTGGTTTGGAGCCATCACCAGACAGGAGAAAACCAGACTACAGCACACTGTGAGGACTGTTAAGCACATCATTGGACCCCCCCCCCCTGCCATTTATTCAGGACCTGTACTCCCCCAAGGCAAGTTAATTTGTCTACCGCATTTCAAGTACAAGTCAATTCAAGGTGCTTTACATAAAACTTTAGCAGCATTACAGCAGGGTGCAGTAGAAGTATTAAAAAGTAGATTATAAACAAACTTTTAAAAGAAATAAAATGGAATCAGAAAAAACTAAAATAAGTATGAAATGCAAGAAATACAAGTTAGTTATCAGCTGTTTTATCAAAAGGCAGCAAATAGAAAAGTTTTTAACTTTGATTTTAAACTGTTGAGTTTGCAGGACTCAAAGGAGGGCAGGGAACATCATAAAGGACTTGTCTCATCCTTCACAGTCTCTCTGAAATGTTCCTGTCTGGCAGGCGCCTCAGAATCCAGCAGACCAGTACTAACAGGCTTCTTTCCCACTGCAGTCATTTTACTGAACAGATAAACAGCTAACTGGTTGCACAATCCATGTTTGACCCTCATCATTTTCATGTCTTACTTATGTTGCTCCTAAGCAGCAACCTCAGGCGGAGAAACGTGAAGCCTGAGGAAGTGCCAAAATTTGCAGTTCACCACTCATCCACTAGGGGCTGGCTCCAAAAGAGGGTCAATCTCACTAGACTTCCATGTTAAAAAGACCAACTTCACAGCAGAAATAAACATGTTTACATGTTTACAGTTTACAAAAAAACATTTTAGGTTTAATGAGGTCAAGTTTACCTTCAGGACAACTGTGGGGGGAGTGAATTGTTTTATAAGTCATCCGTTTGGATGTTATTTAATCTTGAAATTCTTCATAATTAGACGTCAGAAATCCAGCAGCAGGGAGGCAGAGGGTAATATAACCACAGTTTTTAGCCGGCTAACAGCATGCCTTATCCTTAGCCCGCCCACCCTACTTAGCTGGTTAGCTCCCATTAGCTCCGGTGTAGGTACCAGATGTGCTCAGTAGGTCAGATCTGCTCGGTGCCTTGCACCTGCTGATGGCGTATGCTACATTATTGGTTCGACATGATTCGTCTTACATATGATTGGCTGGACGTGGTTCAGACGAACAAGTAGATCTGGCTGTTAGGGACCTGAGCGGATCTGGTTGTTAATAAAGCCGAGCCAAGCAGTTCTGGTCGGTTTTAATAACATCCAGATCTGCTCGGGGTCTCTAAACCTCGTTGTCTCTATAACGAGATTTGTTCGCTTGATCTTGAAGTTCTCAGAACTACAATCATATGTGAGACGAAACACGTCGAGCCAATCATACAGCAGACGTCACTGGCAGGCGCAGGGCCCCGAGCAGATCGGACCACCCGAGCACATCTGGTACCTACATTGGGTTAGCTTTGTTAGCTCGTAGCTACAGGCAACTCAGGGTTTGATGGGTGTGAATCATCCCTCCCCATCCTCACAACCCCACTCGCAGCGCCACCTTGTCGCCCATTTTTGTATTTTCCCGGAGTGACGAGACTCGTGACGCTGCCAAGAATGCCAAGATGGGTCACCTGGCGAAGGTTTGTTCATATCTTTTACAGTCATTTGTTTCTCCTCTACTGTATCTGTTTGTAAATTGAATTCATAAATAGCTCTTTATATAGTAGACACCACTATATACAAGTCTGTTTTATTTATTACCTTCTACTTATTTATTACTTTCACTTATCTCATTACCTTCTACAAGTGACAACATCTGCAAACAAAAAATTCCTTGTATGTGTTCATACTTGGCAAATAAAGCCGATTCTGATAAGAAGTATACTTCACGTCTTCAATATATCAACTGTTTTTCTAAGTGGTTGTGAGTAGATTTCTCTATTCTAAGATGAATCATGATGCATATATGGGGGGTTTTGCTCCAGATAGTGACAGATCATAGTTAGTCTGCAGCCCACACAAAATTACAGTTTACAATAATAAATTGGTGATTTTCCAAACTGAGAGGAAAAGACGAGACAAACAGATAAATCGTGATGTTCCAGATGTTGCTGGTGGCCTATTGCCAGCCTGGTGTAAGGGCCTCGATGTGTGATCAGTAGCGGTAGGTCTCTCAGGCACAGGGTACAGAGAAGGATTAAGCTTTCAGTTATTAGATCTTTTATATTTTTTTAAACACTAAATAAATAGGAAATTCTGACAGATCTGAATGTTTGATTTATTAATAAAAATGGAACTGTGTGATTATAAAGTAATTTCTTCTGTTTTTGTTTACGTTCACCAGATTCGGGAATATTTACAATATAAAATCCTTCTTACCACAAACACAGCCCTTAATGACATCGCTTTATCTTATAATAATAATAATCTCCTCGCTCCCATGCAACCAACAATAGTCTGAACACTGGAACTTGTGTTGTTTCCTAGAATTCCTTGGACTAAAACTGGAGGCAGAGCCTTTACTTTTCAGTTCCAGCTGCCAGTTTGGCTGAGAAACATGGACATCATCTGTTTGTTAAGGGCAAATTCACACTACTGCTGTTCGGTCCACTTCTATGGATTGTGCGATTTGTTTGGAGTAGTATTAATGCTTTATACGCAGTCTGGTGCAGACAAAGCAAAGTTTGGTCAACTTGAAAAGCCAGTGGTTTTGGTTCACTTGCAAGCAACCCTGGTGCAGTAAGCTTGCAGTGTGAAAGATAACAGAGCATCCAGTGAAGCAAAGAGAGGAAGTGAAATGCTGGATAACTCACTGCCCCTGGTTTTGAGCCATAAAGTTTTTACCATAAAGTGATGGAAAAGGAAAAGCTTAAAACATTTTGAAAGAGCTTGTTTACAACAAGGATCTTATTCAGTAATCCATATGTTGTTCTGGTCTAAAAAGTATTTTTAAATCTTGCCTTTATTGTTATTTTATATTCATATTTTAATGTGATTGGCAAAATTTCCTTTATAATTCCTCCAATTACCTCCACCAAAGAGCGGATGTTATGTTTTGTCCGTCCATCCGTCTGTTAGGGACATAAGTCAAAGTAATGGACGGATTTTGATAAATTTTTTAGGAAATCTCCAAAATGGTACAAGGAACAAGTGATTAGATTTTGGCCATTATCAAGGTCACTGTCTGGATCCAGGATTTTTTTTTTACACTAGAATCGCCAACATTCCAGTACCCTCAAGAACCACCAGAGGGGGTCATTATGGCATTGATGCAGCTCCGGTAGAGGACACATGCATTCAGTTGAGCGATGTCCAAAACGTTATAAATCACCGCCCATCTTCTACTTACAGCTAGATGTTATAATCTGACATTGTTTGACCCAGATTATGTTGATATTCTGGATCTGCGGGGTACTGGGTGGGCTGTTGGGCCTTTCGAGGTTTTTCTCACCCTATGGCTTCATTGGCTAGGCAGAGGTCTGCGCTCTGTGCTTCTAGTTCAGAATTCAGTCTTCAGCATTCATTGTTATTTAACACCTTTATCCTCCCATGTTGTGTCTTTGCTCTGTAAAGTATTTGCTTTTGAGGAAGTCTTTTATAAATCAAACAGATTTATTCAAAATCAGATTTTGTTTAGAGGCAGGTGAAGGTTCACACCACAGTTTACATTTATTTTGAGCTGAGCTGCATGTCACAACTTACTATCCCCTCAGCTTTATTATTCAAATTAGGCAGTTACTGTCTTGCACGGAGGGCCCGGCCGCTCTCTTCATTATTCTGACCCCATCTTCCATGCACCAGCTCTCATTTAAATTCTGCATCCTGTCAGACAGGTTCCTCAAGTTAGTCTCAAAACTTTTCCTGTCATTATCACTGCAGGACAGTTTAACGAGTATTACAGAGATCAGTGTATTTATCCATGTGCTGCAAAAGCTAGGTACTGTCAAATCATTTCTGTATCCAAGAAAAGGAATTTCAATTGCTAAGACAGCCAGAGCACTCCAGTCACACATGCAGCACTGCACACACACACACACACACACACACACACACACACACACACACACACACACACACACACACACACACACACA
>JAOXYM010000014.1:25296311-25310291 GCA_028567055.1 Leptatherina wallacei
CTGTTGGTAAAAACGTATTGGTGTCCTTCTCGCTTGGAAAACAGAACCGAGGCATCATCGTTGAAGTCGAGCACATCCAGACCTTTACGGAGCCTTTGGGTTTAGAAACACAATGTTTTTTATGATAATGAAGTATCAATTGGTGCACATAAAAAAGGTCTCTTAAGCGTTGCTAACATCTTATGAAGAGACTGTAGGTACATATACAAAATCAACAACTTTGCCTCTTGGCTCTGTAGTTGTCAGTGTACACACAACCCCACCCAGGCACAGGGATGAAATTAAATTTGTTCAAGTAGTAGCCTGTTCAGTAGCCTCCAGGATCCACAGGCCCACCACTTTCCTGAACACAACTGAGCCTCTGGTGATCAGCTGCGGTTAATGAATGAATCCAGGCTATGGCAGCAGTTTCACAAACAGCTCACAGGCTGAATAACGACGTCACAGCAGGGATTAGGATTAAAACACACTGTCTCCTGGTCTCCAGTATGAACGTTTTCCAGCTTTTGAAGCAAAGCTACATAAATAAACTTCTCCGTCCTACAACCGGTGACTAGGAATGATGCATGCAGTATTAAATCAGGGACTGCTGATAGAAAGAAACTGCAGTTTATTAACAAATATTGCAATTAAAATTTAAATAATGTTCATCAAAATAAATGAATACTAAATCTATTCGTTTTAACTGGCAAATAAACCACATGCAGCTCAGTCTCACGTGTCTGGACAAGGATCGATGAGACAGATATAATCTTTGCAGAGTGTGCCTAAAAGTTATGAAGCTCGTAACAGGTTTGGGTCGTGTGGGACATGAAAACCAGCTCAGTAGCCTAGTATCTGAAATAGACTGGTGATAAGAGACTCACGAGTACACTGGTACTGGGTCTTCCACAGTGATCTCTGTTTATTATCGTCTTCATCAACGTTATAAAGGCCGGTTGGACGGCTGCTGTCATTTCACACACGAATAAAACAGTAGCTACAGTCCCGCATGTTACAATGAGATTTATCCATATGGATTTATCTGTCTGTGTGGGTGCGGTCTTATGACATCACTCTTAGTGGTCAAGCAAAGAGTTCTTAGAGGGCCATTCCACAATAATGACCGTGACAAGCTGGAGAGTTTTCAATATTTACAAATCACTCAAGGGTCACTGCAAGTCAGACAAAACCTCAGCTTTAATCCCATAAATTCAAAATCAAGCATGAATGACAGCAGATAAAAAGCTGGAAGAGAACTTCAAGTAAACTTCAGGCTTTGATGAGCCAGGCAGTTGAGCATGAATATGGAGTGTATAAGAACAGAAGAGGTCAAGAGCAATGACAGTCTTTGGTGTGTCTATACACATGTACAATCTGAGAAAGATACAGATGCAAAGATTCATACGAGCACACAGAAAGCTGAGTCATGTTATAAGACTGCAGAGAGGATGTTAAAGGGGCCCCTGAAAGAGATTAAGAGGAGGAAGAAAGGGACACGTAACAAGAGCAACGTTTCAAGTCAAAAATCCGGAGGAACTAAGAAATACACGATGATGAGGAGGCTTGTAGAAGATGTGGGGACAATAAATGGGAAAGAATCAGAAAAACGGGGAGAACAGAACAGGTGAAGAAGATAAAGTAGAGATGATGGTCAATGAAGCACGAAAGAGCAAAGAAATATGTGTTTGCATGGGAATTATATCAGCGCGGGCTGTCGGCCAGGAAGACTAAATGAAAGCGTTTCTCTCCGGCGCACATTTCCCATCAGTCCCACTTAGAGGAACAGCAAGCCCGGTCAGAGCAGATGCCCCTGAGGTTAACTGTCCAATCAGTCGCTCCACTAAGCGTCTCCACGGAGACAGCCTCAAAGACATCATATGGAGTGAAGGCCAGTAGAGTCACAAACTGATAAGCGAAAACGTCACCATCCTCCTGACCACCCCCCCCCCAATACATACGAGACTGTCAGTAATGTGTTGCTTGTTTCTCTTCGTCTGTACCATTTAATCTTCTCGATGCGGGATTATCCTCTTTGTCTGGCTTTTTCTTTCTCCTCCTCCTCTCTTCCTATAACATCTGATGCCTAATGGCATGAAAAACAAACGCATTTTAATAACTGAAATTAAATGAACATAATGAATTCTGTTTGCCTTTTACCGCAATATTCATCCATTATTATTTCCAAACTGAGTGACGTTAGACAATGCTCTGCGTCACTTTTTCCTGCCTGACAACCGCAGGAGCATTTTTAGATTCCACAAACAGCATTTCACCACTTGAAAAGCATGTAGGATTAATATGTTAGTGTTAATAATTCATTTAAAAAAAAAAAACTATTTTTTACAAGGGGATCATACACTGCAAGAGTTGTTGCCTCTCTGTGGGGAATGAAAGGTTCAGAGCTTAGACAGCAGACATTATGGATGTTTGCTTGCTGCATTTACATGACTGATGTGTTTTGCATGAGCAGGCAGGCTGAACAACAGGTTTACAAAGACTCTGGCAGGAGAGGAGACTTTACGGAAGAAAAAAAAAAAAACCTTTTCTGTGAGAGAATATATTTGGGGTCTTAAGTGGCCATCAACCCAAACACCGACATAACAGCCACAGCCTTGCCACTTTGTTTGGTCTATGTATACACACTGTATTATGAAAAGTATTGGGATGTCTGCCTTTACAGTTACACACAGACATGAACGTTAATGGACAAACCGTTTGGGCCTTGAGAGCTGTGGTCCTGCAAGGTTTAGATGTTTGCACGTTTCAACACACCCGATTCAAATGAATCACTGAGCAGAGCTTGATAAGCTGTTGGATCCATTTAATCTTTGTTTTACTTTGTAACCTCATTTTTGCCAGGGGAGATGGGTCTAATCATGTGGTGGATAGAGGGTGGGTGGGTGTCGATTCTTGGGGTGCGCGGCTAGCCTCCCCGGGTGGCCGTCTGGGAGGGCTGAGTCCCCCTGGGCGGGCGATGCCCAGCGGGGCCGGCGGTTGCTGATCTTGGCCCACCGGGGCCTGTGCCTCGTGGCTGCGGGGGGCTCTGGCTGGGGCCTCCCTCTGCTGCCTTCCTGGGCAGGCCCGTGGTGGGGGGCTGGGGTCCGTGCTCACCTTTGACCTCTGTGCAAGCGCGGTGGCATCTGCACGATCACTCTTCTTTGAACCATCTTCACTCCACACACGCATGCTGACACAGTCACTGTGTTGTCATTTAGCTTTATTCACCAACAGATATTCTTGGTTGTGTGCTGGTATAAGTGTAATAGGTTGTTTATAATCTATTTGGATTGGATTGTTTTCTGTATGGTGTTTCTTTGTCTCTTTCTTCTTTTCTTTTCTGTTTTCTTTTGATTCTTTTTTTGCCCCTGCGGTCAAGTCCAGCAATACTGTGTAAATCTAATAATAAACAATCATTTAAAATAAGATTTTAAAACAAAACTAAATAAATTATATATATATATATATATATATATATATATAACTGTTATATTATATAACTGACAAAATTAATAATAAATAAAAATTCCATGAAAATCATGACATTGTTTCTGAATTGTGGTTCAATAGAAATATTTTTAAAAAACAAGCAAAAAATGAGAAATGAATATATGTTTCGTCACTCATAAGCTAATATTTTGTTGAGCAATCATTTGAGGCAATCACTGCAATCACATCTTTTCTGTAACTCTGTCAGACGTCTGCACCTGTTTACAGGTATTTTGTCCCACTGCTCATCAGCAAAGTGCTCTCATTGGTCCAGGACTGTATTGTTTGTTTGTTTTTTTATTATTTTTTCAACTCAATTAAATAAAAAAATAATGAAGTATTTCATTAAAGTATAATTTAGAAAATGTATCTTTATTATTACTTTTTTCAGTCTCCAGTTATTTGAATTACTATCAAGAATTTTGCCTTTTCTTTAATGGAAGGGTATGAATCATTTTGTGCGTGACTGTATATATATATATATATATATATATATATATATATATAAATAAATTAAAAAGAGGGGCTTTTTACAGAAAGGCTCCTCTTGGCAGAGGAGCGGACGCAGCAGCCAGACCATCATTCTGCCTGCTATAACACTGGACAGCAAAAAAAATTTAAAAATAGAAAAATATCTAATTCCTTAAAGATATTATCATTATTCAAGCTGTAGGAGCCTTTATGACAGTTTCTGGACAGGAGAGGGGGTCATAGGCAGAGGGGAGGACAACAACAAATCATAGGGCACTATCAATCTACAAAGTTTAATATGGAGCTGGTCCACCCTTTGTAACTATGATAGCTTCAACTCTTCTGGGAAGTCTTTCCAGAAAGTTTAGGAGTGCCATCCATCCATTTCTCTGTACCGCTTAATCCATGCAGGGTCGCGGGTGGGCTGGAGCCTATCCCAGCAAGTATCAGGCGAGAGGCAGGGTACACCCTGGACAGGTCGCAAGTCCATCGCAGGGCAAGTTTAGGAGTGTTTATGGGAATTTTCTTTTACCGTTCTTCCAGAAACAAATTTGTGAGGTCACGAAATGATGTTGGATGAAAAGGCCTGGCTCACAGTCTCAGCTCTGATTCATTCCAAAGGTGTCCTGTCAGGTTGAAGTTAGGACTCCAGCCCAGTGCAGGCCAGTTCAGCTCCTCCATAATGGTGTGTCCCAAAACTTTTGTCAATATAATGTATTCAGTGACATGTTCAGGCTTGGTAGTCACATGTTAGGAGCTCAGCATAATCATCCAGCCTTTCCATCTTTGTGCCCAACCAAGATATCACCCTGTGTTACATTCGTTGCATCTTGGAAGTGGGAACTCATCCACAGCTGTAAGGTTCATTTTAGAAAGAAATATCATCTCATGATAATAATTATCTATAAATAATTTGTCCGGTGTTTTATTAGAAGAAAGAATTCACTTTTACTTAGTAAAAAAAACACGTCTGATCAGCTGTAACTAAATTTTTAAAAAAAGTTCTGAAAAGCAAACATGGTGCATCACTTTGAATCTCTACAAAACTACTGCCCAGCTGTGAGCTACTTTATTAGTGCGACCCATCTCGTTATAGACTGATAAGCTGACCAGCAGCAGGACTTGTGGAGCAGCCACCGGGTTTCCAACAACAACTTTTATCAAGGATAGTGACAAAGTAAACTATCTGGTGCAAAAGCAACAAAGGTATGAAAAATAAATCCATACTCCGGCAACTGCTTTAACCACTATGAACTTTTTAAGGTTTGCTCTTCGGAGCAGCTTTTAACTTGGCTCACCTGTCAGAATTTCTTCCTGATTCTTGAAACTGAAAGCTCACTGCCACGTCCACGTAAGAAAGTTATGACACAAACTTGCTTCTATAAAACTAAAACAAACTAAAGAGACCTGAAAAAATACCCTCTATTGTAAGGTATCATCTTACTTTTCATCAGTTCATTTCATTTAATTTTATTTTGAGAACGTAGGACAGAAATAATTCACGTACGACAGCGAATGCAATATCACTCGATAGAATAAATGCATGCAGAATAGTTCTAAAAACAGAAAAGAAAAACATCCCTAATGCTCAAAAAGGAAGGGGAGATAAAAGCGTAACTAAATCTGTAGACAATGTGCGAATAATCAAAAAGAACCACAAAATAAATAGATACAAAGAAAAATATGAAAAGTAAGTAAAAAGGAAAAGAGAAAAACAATTACTGATTGTTTAAACTTCCCTGTATCTCTCAAGAGTCATATATTTATATTTAATCTTGAACTCCTTTATGTCTGGACATTTATGTAAATACTTAAAAACTTGCTTTTTTGAACCCTTAAATGATATTTTCTCTGCCTCTGAGTAAACATGCTCTGAATATTTCCTGGCAATTGATTAGTTCTTGCTTTAGACATGATTTGTGCTGTTTTGATATTCTATTTGAATCATGGGTTTTAATATCCTTGACTGTAAAAACAATAAATGTGTATGGTCCCTCTGTTAATTATCCTGATTGTATTTTCTGTAGAATATACAGAGGGTGTACTGAAGTCCAGTAATTGTTGCCCCATATCTCTGCACAGTAGTTAAGATATGGTGAAACTAATGAACAGTAGAGAAAGTGAAACACTATGTTATCCATGACCTGTTTTGCTTTGTATAATACTGCAATTGTTCTTGAAACTTTGGACTGTAGCCATTTTATGTCAGTGAATGTGAATTAAATAGGCTATCACATATTTCACCACAGGTGTACGCTGCTGATTCACACCCTTCATGTCATTCCCTGAGTAGTTTGTTCACTTATCATAACAGAAACTCATGGTAATTTGTATCTAACATGTTGCTATGCAACACCTGCTTTGGTAAAATCTATTGTTCTTTAATTTAAAGGAAATATTTTGTGAAGTATAATTAGCAGGATAACACATTCACGGGTTATGATCAATAAATAAATCCTGTTTCACCCTGAATGGATTAATGATGGGAAAATCTTGTATTCATGATATTGTGACCCTTGAATGACCTGGACCAGAACTGTTTGTGAAAGTTTATTGTCCTAAGAGTAGTTGTAAAGTACATTATGACCCTCCTGCTGATCTTGTATCATCAGACCTGACGCTGGGGGTCCTACACCAGGATCTGACATAACAGTCTCACAAAGGGGGGTTGTATACTTTGAAGTAATTTGGGGTAAGGGGTGTGTATAAAAAGGTGTTGTTCTAACTGAAACCTCAGTTCACAAGATGTCTGCTGGCTGAGTGAACTCCTTGCAAGTAAAAAGCTTTTTGCCTTCTCACTGATTTGAGTGTCTGTCGTTCATCTGAAGTTTTTTCCTAACAATTAACTTGATCAATAACAAGGGGGTGAATTGGTCCACTACCCCAATCAAAGTGAGCAGGTAGACCCTCCCTCTCCTGCTGCGGCAGCATCAGCACTAACTGATGGTAAAACAGCCTGAATGGATTCTGAAGTCACTTTTCTTTGTTACTCTTTTAATGGCCTTTAACTCTGCAACTCCTTGTCAGTTTCTCGTTTTTGTTTTTAACCACTTTTCAGCGCTTTGTACTGGCCGCTGCTATGTTTAAATGCGCTATACAAATAAAGTTGACTTGACTTGACTCTGCAGGTCACCACTGAAAAAAAAATCTTGATTCTCAGAATCTTAAGTTCAAGAATAAACTGGTGTCACAAAGGGTACCCACATAAGAAAAAATATCTTTCAAATAATCTATATGAGATTTTTCCAGTGTAGCATCATCTGCATTATTGTTAATCAAAATTCCCAAGCCCATGCTATTGATGTGTTAAAATATACATACAGTCAGCATATTTAATGATATTCAAGAACGCTGCATTAGCCAATACATTCAGCAAGTACTTTTAATTTCAATACTTAGTACTGGGGTGCCCAAGTCCAGTCCTCAAGAATTACTATCCCTCAACTTTTAGATGTATCCCTCTTCCAACTCACCTGAAATGGAATGGCTCAATTCTCTCATCCACATTTCATTCAGCTCTGCAGAGGCCAGGTAACGAGCTAATTATTTGATCAGGTAGGAGAAGGTGTTGCATCTTAAAGTTGCAGGACTGGACTCGGGTACCCCTGCTTTAATATATTTAAAAGCAAGTACCTACCTATTATTACCCATGTAAAAAGGTTCACTTTTACTTTCACTAAAGTACATTTTTTGCCTGCTCATTTATACTTTTACCTCAGTACAGTGTTGAGTGCTTCCTGCACAGTTTTACTGATCTTACATACTGGGAAGAGCTTCAGTGTGCATTATTAAATTTGAGTTTAAGATTCACAGTTGTTACGATTTATGATGAAATATAACAAAGCAAACATATTTTAACAAGTACTACTTGTCAGTTTTGTTTCCCAGTATTCATCAGTTAGCTGGTAAGACAAAAAAAAAGAACTCATCCACTCACATTCACACAGCAGCCACACAAAGGATTCCCAGGAAACAACCTGTCAGCCGATTTTAGTGTTTCTGTTATCTCACTCCTCACAGCCCTAACACAACAGAGCTTTAGTTTCTGATAATGGAAAAACATTTTCTTTGGCTTTTACAATCCAAAGGTTCATCTAAAATCGAAGCTGCACCACAACTCAGGCACCTGCACGAAGCTGCAACTTTACCAGCATCACCCCACAGTCACTGATGACTGATATCATGAGGATTATTACTGACATGCAACAAACTGGACTTTACATATGGTGCAAATTGAATTTTTTGCTATTCATTTCTTAACTATGGTAGAAAATTTGATATATATTCTCCAAACAAGTGTTTTTCTTCATCAATATGTGCAACAACCCATGCCTTGATGGAGCACAATTCTTTCAAAGTAAAGAAAACTGTGATTATGACTTCTCTATCTCATAATTACACAAACCCATCTCATTATTTTAAGGTCATGATCTCATATTTACAGCAAAATATCTCATATGTTTTAATTAAGATATGAAAGATCCTGATCTACTCTAAGTTTGGCTTTTGTTTTTTTGTTTTTTGCCACAGAAAGGTTGGAGTTGGAGATTCAACATCATGTTGCAGATTAAGATGAGACTGTGACCTTTAAAAATATAACTGTAACAAAGTAGCTTCTTACTAAAATGAGGCAGCAGTGTGGAAGATGATGACACTTTAATGTATATCAGGTTACATGGTGGCCTCAAGAATTAAGAGAATGTTTGATTGCATTATTTAATCCTTCACTTCACGATTCTTCAAAGTAAAACCATGTAAAACAGCTTTTCTGTTCAGAGGAAGATGGTGAGTTCACAATGACTGATTAAAACACCTGACCGGCATTTACTTTCACTTCACCAACACTTGCATGTAAAACTGAATTTAAGCCGCACTAATGGGCAGGTTACTTCTTCATTCTACCATCCTCTGCAGTGAATATCGAGTGATGCGGCATCCTGCAGGGAGGGGGAAGTGAAGCAGACAGCTCGTATCAAATCTGCTGCTTTCTGAGAACACAGCGGTGTTCTGGTCTGCCATCAAAGTGTTCCTGATGTCAAACAAAAAAAACTCTGACACATTAGATCCAGACAGAGAAAAAAAAATTTTTTGAAGGGGCGGGTGAATCAAATCACAAGAACTGTTTAGTAGGGGTTATTATTATAATTTAACATGACAAGGTAAAATACATAACTATGTTAGGAATTAACAGGAAAATTTTTAAAAAATACACAAACTTAATATTTTTAATCAGCAAATTTTCATTATTTGTTAAATTGTTTGGTAAACAACTGCCACCTTGTGGTGGTAGCAACCATCTCGTTAAAACAAGTTGTATAATTGACACAATAGTTGCATACACTATTCAAATTCTTAAGATTAAATGACAATGACATTTTTTTCAAATCATTAGCAATTCCTGCCCGATAGCAAGAGTTTCTGTTTATGAGATGGTCTTAAAGACGCACTACAGAACTTTTGCCATATTCTCAGTGACGGGTCCCCTATCAACAGCTATTAGGCATCCATCTTGCATCCTACGTGTACTGTGAGCGCTCTCCAACCAGTAAAAGTTAGTCTTATCTTGACTCTTGTCTTATCTCTTGCTCTGTCTCTGGTTCTCTTTTGTTTCCGCTCTTCCTCCGATAATGTCTTCTAACGTTTCTTTGCTGAATCCACCGCGGTTCATGTTCAAAACCATCGGGGTGTTTATATCCGCTTGCTAGCTGCAACGTCACGCAGTGTCCCAGATGAAAGTTGTATAGTGTGGTTTCTCGAACTGAGGGACGCTGCTGGGCAGCGACGGCTCCAGAAATACACATAATATATGTCACTGTGCCATCAAACGAGTCTGGAATGCAGAGTTTTAAGGTTGAAAGTTGCAGAGTGCATCTTTAAAAGTAAATCATTTCAACCAATTTCAATTACATAACCTTCCCTGAGATTAAAACAATGGCTAAAGAACCACATCAAGAGTGTTCCCCTGCTTTTAATTAAATATATTTTAGCAGTGGCACTAAATACAGAATTAGTTCCGGAACTTACAGCTATTATATATCTGGCTGGAGACATTTATTACTCTAATTATTTTTTCCCTCGTGAATATCGCTCATTTGAAGAAAATGGAAACCATTTTTACCCTAGCCACTGTTCTGGATGCACTGCAGCAGAGGATCTGGTGCTGGATATTTGCTCTCACAGCTTGAGATGCCAAATAAGGACAGCAGAAAATTGTCTATGGCAGAATGCAGGATATTATGTTATTTTAGGCTCAACAAGAAAGGCATGAACCTGTACATTGTTTTTGTGCTGATTTAAATACTGCAAACATCCACAACAGCCAAAATTAAGTGAAAAATATGATCGTTGGAAATACAGAGCGAAGCAGTGACTCTCCCCAAAACATGCACACACACATTAACCGCCACGTTCACACATCGTCTATAAGCTGTCATCCGGTAATTTTCATAAAGAGCAAGTTGTAAAATCTCTGCAAGAAGTCCAGATGAAACCCTCACATGCCTCTTCTGGATCATGAAGGAATGAAAATGGCTTTGATATGTTTCGTGTCTAGTGAAGCCTTGAAGCCTTAAATTCATGGAGCTGATTTCTATATCAAACCCATCAGCTTTTCTCAGAACACCAACCGAGTAGTTACAAACTAAAACTTAATTTACCTGGCGCTTGAAGGGATACTGTGTAACTTTTTACCCAAATATTAGCCTAATGTGAGTCACGATGGATGATTTCTGGGGTCAATATTCAGTGTTTGACACGTGTCGGCGCTCCGGGGGGGGCTGCCCTCTTCAGAAACCAGACATTGTAACTTTGCAGGAGTGGATCTGTCTCTCATGGGATCATATGGACCTGGAGCGCTTTGCTTTATGCTCCCCCTCTATAAACACAGAGGGCTCTGCTTTGTGCTACTTTTTCCTCCTCTCCGATGGAAAGTTTGTCATGGCTGAATGAAATAAGAAGGTGAAAACGGTGTCTGAGGAGGCCAGAAAAAGAGAGACTGTTTAATTTTGCATCAGTGTTGTGCGACATGTGGGAAGTTACAGGTTTAGCGCCCCTAGTGGCCAAAAGTTACACAGTATCCATTTAAATTCATCACGTAATATCATTTTAAAGGACACATAATGTTCTACCAGAAGACAAACAGCACTACAGAAACGCAGCAAGTTTATGTTCTTTCCATCTGCTGTATAGTATAAAGATTCAATTATCAGCACTTTGTAGCTCTGAATCCTGGACGTCTTCATTCAAACATTTAGTCAACATACATAATTAGAAATCTAACCATTGGTTCTAACCCATATGGAGTCTCGCTCTGTCATTTAAACTCAAAAACGACCTCATAACTTGTCTCTGAAACCGATGCACGAGATCATTTTACCAACCAACACAAAGAAACACATCTATCTACATTTTCTAATCAAAACCAAGGACAAACATTTATTCAAAAGTAGTAGAAGTATTTATATTTAGTTAGGCATACCTAAAGTCACCACATCTTCATCTTGAGCAGAAGCAAGCCTTTTTTTGTTATTCTGCCAACTAACAGTCTGAACAGTAATTAGCTCCAGCTAATTTACAGAGTAAATGTGCTGGTGGCAATCGTCATTACAGTCAGGGAAATCAACAGCTGGCAGCTTCAACTGTGACTTTGCTCGTGAGGACTTACAAAATTACTAATACTAGTAATTCAATGTTTATTTAATATTATAGACTGACACATTACAATATATCTAAAAGATGTGTTTTTAAATCAGTAAGCGTTGGTGTATTCTGTACATCCATGGTACGATGTCTCTAATGGTTGAGTGAACGCTGGCGCGTCTTGCTGCCTCTTCTCTCCGGTAATTTCTGACTGTTTTTATGCTTCTGGGCCACTACTCGCCTGAGCAGTCTTCCTCTTTTGGGATTACTACCATTATTTCATCGCTCAGCGACCTTCGGCTCGACTGACATCTCCTGTGTCTGTGAGATCAAGCTTGGCGTCTCCTAGCTAACTCCTAATGTCTCCTAGCTAACTCCTAACGTCTCCTAACTGCTCCGCTCCCAGCTGACCAGCTGTCATCGCGTCTCATGATGTGGGTCTGTAGGAGTTCTGTGAGGTTCATGCTGGCTTGGATCGTCCTGTCGATCCTCCTCCTGTCAGTGGATGGGATGTCAGTGGATGGGCTCCTCCGGTACTCAGCGGCGGAGCTTCTCAGCCTCTACTTCCACCAGTCTGGCTTTCCAGCGGCAGCTCTGTGCCTCGTTCCGCTCATCACCTTCCAGCCTCGCCGGTGGTATATCCATCGGGGGTCGCGTCAGGGGTTCCACTTTGACGGCTCCAAAGGAATACCCTCCTTCTGGTCCTCTGGAATCAGGAACTCTGACAGCTTCACCATTTTTAAATCAAAACTCAAAACTCACCTGCTTAAAACTGCATTTTATCCTTGACTTTTCTTTTTTCTGTGCATTTTTGTATTTTCTCTTCTTTTTAGCCTATTCTTATTTATGTTTATGTCTTTGTACTTGATGTGTTTTTATTGTACATTTGTAAAGTGTCCTTGGGTGTTTAGAAAGGCGCTGTTAAATAAAATGTATTATTATTATTATTATTATTATATTATTATTATCACTATAAGGGATCTTATTCATGAGGATTCTGGTTGCTTTTTTCCCATTAAGGGGTTTTTGGAGGGTCAGATAAGATTTCTTATAGGAATCAGAGGCCAAAAAAAAACAAAAAAGTTGCAGTAGTACACTATAATGTGCCTTAGGCAAAACTTTTGAGCACACCAATTCATTTTGTAAATGCTTCTCTGAGCGCTCACATTTAGTTTTCTCCTCTCATGCCCGTTTCATCTAATTTTTCATGTACTCATGCAACCATGAAGCTTGTTATTACCATCAGCCCATGAAGACCAGATGCAGCTTCCATCCATCATCCTTTCTCAACCCTGATGCAACATAACAGCTGCTTTATTTGTTGTTGTTTGTTTTGGGTTTTTCTGTTCTGTGAATGAACAAAGAGACAAAGTAAATGACTTTAAAAGATTACTTAAGAAAAAAAAAACATTCAACCTCTAAAATGTATATTGTAGACAAAAACATTTAAAAAGTTAATCTTTTTAAATTATTTTTAATTGATAAATCTAGTTTAAAAAGCTTGAATTGCTCTCAAGTACTGTGAAGAGAAGGGCACTTATGTAAATAAGTTCTAACTAGTGGTTAAAGTTTTTTTAGTTATGTATCTTTTGCAAGATGGTGAGCAAACAGTGAGAAGACTGTACCTCTACCTCTGCACACGCTAACAGCATGAGAGTAATGCATTGATTTTACAATGTTAATGTATTTTCTTATATTCATTAATATATTTCTATTGTATTGTGTGCATTGTGTTATTTTGTTTTTTCCCCCTCTATAGTATCGAGTATCAAGCACCATCCTTAGTATCGGTGTGGGGTTTGAAGTTCTATCTGTGAACCTCATGGAGAGCACATCAATGCCATGACAGAGTGTGTGACAGATTATATCATCTTCTGTGTGGACTGCATTGTCCCAACAAACACAGCGAGATGCTTCCCCACTAACGAACCCTGGATCACCAGGGACTTGAAAAAGCTGCTAAATATCAAAGAGAGCCTTCAGGGATGGAGACCGGGAGTTATTGAAGACAAGATAAAAACAACAGAATAAAGAAGTGCAAGGAGGACTTCAGGAAAAAGTTAAAAAGCAGCTCCAGCAGAATAAGTTGAGGGATGTATGGTATCAATATCGGAAGTGAAAAAAGTGGATTGGTGCATCCCTAGCGATGATCTTAGCTTTACGACATAGTGCATTATCCTGCTGGAAGTAGCCATCAGAAGATCGATTTCCGATTAATAATTAATAATTTTATATTAAAAATCAGTATTTATGGGCTATATTAGAATGCAGTGAGAGTAGAAATGGGATTCATTCAATAGTTACACTGGAAAATATGCACTCACACATACAACTTAAAGGAGACATATTATGCACTTTATTCCCAATCTTAAACAATTCTCTGATATATCATTTAAATCTTGG
>JAOXYM010000014.1:25335619-25374835 GCA_028567055.1 Leptatherina wallacei
GCAGCAACTGTGTGATGCTATCATGTTAATATGGAGCAAAATCTCTGAGGAATGTTTCCATCACCTTGTTGGATCTAAGCCATGAAAATTATTATCTAATAATAATTATTATAGCCATTAAAATTATTAATTATTATAAAATTATTATAATCATTATTTTCATTATCAATAATAATAATAATGATAATATTTTATTGCACTGGTAATTTGATGCACTGAAGAAGTCAGCGATGTAGGAAAATAACTTGTGTTCAGAAAGCGTTCAATCATCTTGTCTTGTGATTGATTTCCTCCCCTGCCGTCTGTCTCAGAGCATAGATGAACAGCGTCTGACAGGAGACGGTCTGAGGAAGATTTCCACTGTGGTCTTGGTCACACAGCTAAATGAGTCTGACAACTCCCCGTTGGTTTATTTAATCGATACCTTCCACTTTGGCCGGTTGGCACGTATGGAGCCATCTGGGAGGAGAGCCGAGGGGATGCAGGAATCTGACACTGGGATTGCAAGAGGACGGTCTCATGTTTAATGACCCAGAGGGCTTGGAGCAACCCCATGCACACTTTTTAATATAAATCTCCTTGAATATTACAAGTGTGCTGGCATTAAAGAAAACAATAATGACAGGCTAATAATGGAATCCTATTTAAATGGAAAAAAGAAATAAAGACAAACCAAGAGGGATGACGATGAGTTTGTTTAGCCCTTTCAGTGATTCATTTCCCTGATGCGATCCCAGATAGAGACATCAAATTAAACCAGGGTTGATGCTCGGCATTGAAACCAAACTTAAAGCTTTTATGCTTGAGGTTAGATAAACATCAGACTTCTGACCACATCTACAAATTAATCAGTCGTCGAGCAGTCAGCTAGAAACATCGGCCCGTGCAGCATGTTGCGACAAAGCCGATGAATTAGTGGCCTCTCAGCAGTCATATCCAATAAAATACCGTGTTGATTCAATGAAATGATGGCATATTATATAAGTATAGGAGAACAAACTATTTTATAGTTCTGCCTGGGAAAAACAATATGAATCTACATGCCAGTTCAAACAAAAGAGCACATATACATTCACCAGACACTTTATTTAAGCCACTTGTACCTTTTATTTCCTCAGAACTGCATTAATTATTCAAAGCATAGATTCAGAGATTTCGCTTCATATTGACATGACAGCATCACATAATTGCAGCAGATTTGTCGGCTGCACATCCATGATGAGAATCTCCCGTTCCACCACATCCCAAAGGTGCAATACTGGCTTTAGATCTGGTGACTGTGGAGGCCATTAGAGTACAGTGAACTCATCGTCATGTTCGAGGAAGCAGTTGGAGAAGATTTCATCTTTGTGACGCAGTGCTTTACCCTGACAATACTCAGGTAGACTGCCACGATGGTAAGAAGGGGCCCAAAGTGTGCCAAGAAGATTTCCCCTACACAGCTCTTCAGTTTCAATGTTTCCTTCCTCCATCACACCTGACTCATGAAATGGATCCAACAGCCTATGAATTTCTGCACAATAAATCAATTTGAGTCAGGTGTGTTTGAGAAACACTGAAAACATGCAGGACTGCGGCCTTTGTGGGAATTGAATAGCCCTATCCTACACCATTACACCACCAGCATCCTGAACCATTGATACAAGGCTGGATGGATCCGCGCTGTCATGTGGTTCACTCCAAATTCTGAGGCTACCATCTGAATGTTGCAGCTGAAATGGAGACCTTGGTAATTTGAGGCACACACTCGAGGCAGATCTCCGCTGGAACAATGTTTGTTAGCATATAGCTAGCTGGCATCACACATCACACTGGCATCCACAGCTGAGGAAAGTTGAAGCCACAACAAAAGATACTATACGTTTGTATCTTTTCTTCACGTGCAAACACAGTTTTCAGGTACCAGAAAGACCTTTTAGGGAAATGCTTTCCAGGTTGAAGATTTACCGATGATGTGATGTGTATGTGTGACAGGATAAGTGAGGTTAAGGTGCGCTCCCATTTGTGGGATTTGCATCACCAGATGCAGCATAAACTCTTCTGTTTACATGACAACGGCAGACATAGTCAAAATTAGACTGGTGCTAATCTTAACGGGACTTTTGAAATGTTTGCATACAAACATGGGGATGTGGTTTTATCGTTGGGATGTAGACATTTTGCAAAAATACTCATGATCATGTGGACGTAACAGCAACAACAGGCTACAGTCAGAATCAGCATTGTTTAGAGCTATGAAGTGTGAAACGTAGGTTTTGGGGTGATAGGTGAACAAACACTAACCCCACAGAGAAAGAGGTCTCATATCAACTTCTAGTTGAGTATGATCCTACGTCACCTTCAGGTCGGGCAGATCGGGGAACAGTGGATGAGCCCCTTCATTCAGTGCTCGGGAGACAGCTCTCAACACACGAGGTAGGTCGCTTCCAAATGTGCGAAACAGGATGGCAAACTCCTGTCCTTCCTGCACCAGGTCTCTGAGCAGCTGGAAGAAGGAAGGGAGGATCCAGTGGTACAGTCGTCCATCTTCTCCTTTAACCGACAACTCTTTGTCTCCCTGAAGGGAACAAAGCCAGGAAACAAGTCAGCAACACATCATTTATACAGAAACTTCCCAAAACATAGTGTGACTGTAAAAAGGAAGCATGGCTGAAGGCGAGGAACTGAAACAAGAAAGTAAAAGAATATTTAAAGGCTTTGTTTTTACTGTCAACATAACAGAGACCAGGTCATTGCAGCATCTCAATTCTTGTCTTTCCTCTGATGTCTTTCCTCCTTGGCATTGTATTAAAAACACACCTGAAAGGACCGACAAACTGAAAACTGCTACTTTCTCTCTTAATGGAAACAGTAAGAAGGCTAGAGTCTCGTTTAGAAGAGAGGAAACATGATGAGTCATGTTCTGTAGTGATCAGACTCGAACAATCCTTCCCTCGGGACATTCTGCAGATTTCTGTGGTCGCTTGCTCACCTTGATGCCTTCCGGCCAGCGGAGCATTTCCAGATGCTCATCCAAAATGCCTTTGAAACGTTGCCCGGCAACAGAGGTAAAAGCTGGTATCCGTCCAAACTGAGAGTAGTAACTAACGGCATCACTGCAGGGTGGGAGCAGGGTGGGGGAGTCACTCAGCCATTCCCAGCTACCTGCACAGATGTGCGGACATGATCACATAATTAACTCACAAACTCAAAAAGGTTTACAGTAAAAAAAATGTGAACTTTCATTTCAGTGTTTCAGTTTGGAAATGGACAGACATCCAAAGATGTTTGGGTTCATGGTTGAATTTTTACTGACTTGGGGCTGTGATTGTTTTCCCAAAGTAATTACTACGGAGGGTAAAGTCATCTTAAAGCCATTGATTCCACCAATAGAAGGTTATGAGCTTCTCTAAGGATATAAAGAGGAGTAAATTACAGCAGTATTGCTTTTTAGGTGTTTTTTTTTTTTTTGTTTTTTGCTTTAAGTTATAGCTAGCTATAAGTTGCTACTTTAAATATATGGTTAATTGAATCAGTTTGTTCAATTAACCATATATATATATATATATATATATATTATAGGCCTCCTGGTGAATTCCATGTTATAATAATAAGGGCTGCATGATCTTAAAAAGGTTTTATCTGATATTACTGTCTAATAATCCAATGGCAATATGAGGTTCAATAATTGAACAAATACTTTGGGATTTGGGACCAATCTCAGGCTGCATTCCACTTCTTTTCCTGTGCATCTCAGATAGCTGTAAACAATACACAAAGGAGAAACCATCTTTTAATTGGGATGCAGCCTTCAATAATGGTTTTTGCTCTAGTTCAAGTCAAAATGTTAAAAATGTTGTTGAAAATGAAGCAATGAAATGATGTGCCAAGCTGAACCGGTCCAGGCCATGTAGCTGTTTTGTTTATTTCACCCCTCCTCGTATTACCTGACATTCCTACCAAACTATTTCATATTAATTGTTATGTATGTTCACTTCTCTTCCTAAACATCGAAGCAGCCACGCGAGCTGGGACAAATACTGAGGAATGTTTCTACTAATGCGTTTCATTTCAATAATATCCACATTTTCTGACATAAATGACATTTTGTTCCTTGTTCGGCTTTGGTTTGACAGC
The DNA here is from genome assembly GCA_028567055.1 of Leptatherina wallacei. Lineage (NCBI taxonomy): Eukaryota > Metazoa > Chordata > Actinopteri > Atheriniformes > Atherinidae > Leptatherina > Leptatherina wallacei. The sequence goes on from JAOXYM010000014.1 coordinate 25,339,736, forward strand.
TTGTATCAGCTGACACCAGTCAGTCACTGGCTGACGCACACATTCCTGCACCTGTTTACCGTGTTTGCTCATCTTTCCCCAGGTAACAGTGGTGAGGAAGTAGTCCAGAGCGGCGACGGTCCCCTGCCCCGTCACAGCGTCCGACACCAGTATGGTGTTGTTGAGGTCGATGTGAAGGACCAACTTTTTCCTCCGATCATGATTTCCGCACCAGAGTCCCCGCGCGACCGTCAGCGCGAGGTCGTCACCTGTCCGACACGCCGGCTCGGAGACGTGTCTGCCCTCGATCCCGTCACGTTCCTCAGCCTGGAGGCTCCTGTTCTCACCGGCATCCGCCATGACAGTTAGTCTATATAATGAAACGCACTATCTTCCCGGCTCAGCCATGGCTCTGGTTTTTGTCTGACTCATGAGTATTTACCGGTACTTCCTCAGTATCGGCGGCTCATCTTGTTCTTCTTCACCTGTATCGGTCGCGCACTACCAAACAGCGCGAGATGGCGCCATCTACCGGCGAGACACATATTGGTTATATTAATACAGGTTCTGGGGCCCAAAACCTACATCAACATTAACTTTATGCATTAAATAGTTTTACTGTTTCTGTTTTACACTAAATAAGGTCGTAGGGTGTTAGAAGTCAAATATGCAGGTGATACTTATATGCGATGATTTCCCAATTCTTTTTTATTTCTTTGAGGCTTTATTTAAAAAATGTGCAAAGATAAAAGACAAGACAGCAAAACAAGACAAAAACAAAACAAACAAAATACTCCAAAATTCATGAAAACAACCACAAGTGAGCAGGACTATGTCAGGTGTGCTGGGAATTGTTTTGGGATGCTTCAGCGTAATATTGGAAAATTTTAAAATAATCTTTTAGCTGAAAATTTCAAATATTCATAAAAAATACAAAGTTTATTAGAAATTAATGAAAATCGTCACAGATGTTCAAGATGGTGTTGTAAAGGTTGGGGGTTGTTTTGGTCCACCTAGGATGGAAATTAGCTGAATTAAAAAATGTAAGATGAATCAAGATATTTATGGCCAAATGAATAAAATCCCTGTAGGCCGATGCTTTGATGAATCTCCACCAAATTTTACAGCCCCAACAAGGACTATTCAGAGAACATGTGGAGCCATGTTGGTGCAGATAGACTAAATGGTTATAGAAATACACTTATTGAGCTAATTTGCATACTTCTGGAAAAAAAACTGCATTGCTCCGCAGGCTTGGACCCCTAATAAACGAAGAGCAAATGAAAGCATGACGTGATTGTAAACAATTTCACAAAACATGTTTGAAAAGGAGGTGGAAGAAGCATTTGCTTATTTAATCCCACCTTTTTCCCCTAAAGACCATAAATGATCTCCCTGTATGTCTATTATATTTGTACTTTGCATATCTATGCAAATTTACGGACCAAAATGATGAGGTAAATAACTAGTGTCTTAAAAAGATAGTGTTCAAAAACAAACCCACAAAACGAGAAAATAAACGATTAGCAGTCTAAGAATCTTTTTGTTTATTTGTTTGTATTAACCACTGCCATATTATATATACATCTATGTACACTTACACACCTATGTGCTCAAATACACTTACAAAAATATTTATTCCCGTTCATCGTCCTACTTCCATGTACCTTGTGAATATCATATGTTTGTACTGCTTTTATAATTCCTTCATGCTTGGACATTTCTTCACCCCCCATCAGTCTGTTCCATAGTTTCACTCCTTATATGGAGATACAAAAGGTTTTTAAAGTTATAGTTTGTGTGCCCCCCTCCTCTCTCTTTGTAAAAACATTTTTTGAATGTTTCCTGGGAGTGGATTGTTTGTTGCTCTGTACATAATTTGTGCTATTTTAAAGTGAACCAGATCAGAGAATTTCATTGTTTTGGAATTTAAAAATAAAGGTAAATAAATAAAAATAAAGTATGTTCTCTGTAACCAGTCTTATGGATTAATCTTATGGCTCTTTTTCTGTAGGATAAAAAGTGGTTGCACTGTACAATAATTATATGTAGTACCCCAGATCTCAGAACAGTAGTTTAAATATGGTAGTATCATTGAACCATAGAGAATTTGGAGTGACTTATGGTCTAGAAGTTGTTTTACTTTGGGACAGTTTGCTTTCCAGATGCTTTATGTGAGATTTCCATGTTACTTTATCATCTATAATTATGCCTACAAATTTGTTTTCATGAACCCTTTTAATGTCAACCCCATCGACCTGTATATGTACTTGAATATTTCTATAGCAATTCACAAATAATATGAATGTATTTTGAAGGATCATTTATTTCTGTCAAACCATGTTTTCAACTTAGACAATTCTGCAGAAATCATCACAATATACTTAATGTAATATGGCCCCAAAGACGTGTTTATTAAGAAACAACCTCTATGGAAATACCAGATCACATGCTTGGACTCATCAATTTACTATCTAGCCTAAAAGAAATGTAAATATTTACATAGTTTATCTAACACAAACTATTACAAGTTATCACTGTAAGATAATGATAAACTCTAGTAAGTCTATATCCTCATCTTCCTATTAAATACATATTAGGTATGCCCTCTTAATAGTCAAAACAAATGGCTTGTATTTAAAGTGTCTATATTTGAACATAACTTATATTTTATATAATATCAAAAATATATTTATGGGTTAAAAGTTCAACTAGATAAAAATTTGAGCTGGAAAAGATTTGAGCATATAAAAAAAGGACCATGTTACAAATATGACGCCACGTTTTTAATCAGGATTACAGCATTTGGAATTCACCAGAAAATGAATTTACCGCCATCGCTGCTGAATCTTAAAGCTCATCCCGTTTAGTACCGTACATGCTCGACGAAGAGGAAAGCACGAACAGTATGAGGGTAGTGTTACAAAGTGTTTCATTGATCAATGTGCGAGCACCGACGCAAATACCGCTGATCAGTCAGCGTTCACAGTTCATGAGATTTAACAAGACTAAACAACTTCCCCAGTTAAAATTCATTAGGTTTGCCATTTCAGCTTTTTCTGAACTCTCCAACCCTATCTTCTGTGGTCATGTTAAAATTAGCGTGTTTGTTTCATCATATACTAACAGTATTGTGTAGTTTTGAGAGTTAATGAGTAGCAGCAGGGTCCATATTCAGATCAGTGTGGTGGATGAAATGCTTAAACCTGCATCATCGACACCCCGGAGCTGAAAGAGTGGAGACAAAAGAGAAAACATTGCAAGCTTTTCCATCAGCAACTCAACATTGTTTTTATTTATATTAACCATTTATAGTATCCACAGCAGCATTCTTAATGACTCCCACTTTATATACGCAGTCCACGACAAAGGAAGGGAGGGGTGAGAGTGGACTACTGACACCAAACAGAAACAATTAGCTGTAGCAATGTTTAAACAGGGAGACGGGGGGTGTGGGGGGGCAGAGGTTACAGCCTGTATGAACATGCAGTCAAGCACATTTCAGTTCCTACTGAAGCCTTCTGGACAATCTCATCCACAGGATCAAATATCTAAACAAGTACAAAACAAAAAAAGCTTAATGAGTTTTAGAAAGTGACAAAAAGAAAACAAGTCTGTACCATCTGCATTTTTGGGGGTTAGAGAAAAAAACAAACAAAAAAAAACTTGACATAAAACAAAAATAAAGCTCAGCACCCCTCTTTTGTCCTCAACTCAAGTTGCTGAATTTCCTGCCACTAAACAAGTCAAACCAGCCTTAAAAATAAAGATTTACACACACTTAGACATCCACCGCTTCCAACCCTCATAACCAACCACAGCTTCTGGCGGGGATTACAAGGTCTGGTTAAAGGTTTTTAGCTGGGTCCAGACCTTCAGGTGCGTGGAGGCCTGGCAGGCGCTCCGCGGAGCTCTGCAGGTGAACCCGTGCAGCATCTTTACTGTGAGCTGTTAACAGGGGCTCTGAGTGTGTAAGCTTGTGTCACTATATGGTCTGGATACATAGAACTACATATGCAGCTTGTTAGGCCTTAATGGGTAAGTTATTAATGAATTTTTTTACCAATGTTTGGGTTTGAAACTCCAATCATCAGACACCAAATTCAGATCTAGCATTGCACCTCCCCCCCCCCTCCTCCTTCTCTTTTCTTTTCTGACAACTGATTCAGATGCCGACGATGAGTCCTTTGCAGATGAGCAGCTTCCACTTGGGGCCCATCCTCAGATCCCCAGTTCGTCTGGTGATTCGCTCGATAGCCCCCGCTGCCACTAATCCACCTCCTCCATGTTGCTGTAGGATGAAGCCGCGCATTCTGCAGAGTGGGCAAAAAGGTCAGACGGCACCTCGGGGCTCAGCGTAGGCGGTCCTTCAGAATCCAAGTCCGTCCCAAACAGCGACTGGCTAGAGGCCTGTAAAATAAACCAGCGTCAGCGACAAATCAGGCTGCTTTGGTAAACCTGGATGATTTCAGCTGCTGGACAGAAACGGTACCAAACAGGAATAAACAACGTACTAGATCAAGACAATAAACAGATCATTTTATTTCAGTTCTTTATATTAGAAAGCAGCATTTAGATGGAGGTAAGGATACAGTATTGTAAGGAAATTAATAGATCTTTTAAATACAGTACTTTTAGTAGCTCAATAATTCCAGATAGAGACCTTAAAATATAACTCGTGATTATTTTTTGCAATTGACAAAATGTGGCAGAGCAGATACACGTGATGTCATCCTTCAAGCTTAAAAAAAAACAAAAAAACAGCACAGATTGTGTCCCTAAATTACAGCTTAGTTAGCAACCGTCCTCCCGGCCGGAGACGGAGATTAACCACTGGGTCGGTGTGTTGATCAGCATTGCATATATCTGACTCAAGTATTCAGTCTGATGGGCTCTCGGTCACAAAGAGCTTTTTAAGGCAAGCACGGGTCACTGTCTGCTTCCTTGGTACCAGAAAAGCACCAACATTTCCCTGAGACCCAAACACACACTCACACACACACCTGCAGCGCAAAGAGAGAAAAAACAAACTCAATTTTGTGTTAAAAGAACTTGATCAGTCTGATTCAGCTGACAAATGGGATAAATAAGAACCCATTCTGGGTTTTATATTAATATTTTGCATACATATTCATTAAGCTCTATTCATTTAATGCATCTTAAAACTAAATTCCAAGAATTTAAAAATATTTCAAGTTACAGAGATAACTCTTTAGTAAAATATTCAGGCTTAATTATACATTTTAGTGTTTAAGCAGTGGCAAAACATCTGGAGTTTTCCTCTAAAACAACATTACACACTGAAAACATTCAAAGGTGGAGACATCTTCCTAATGACGGCAAACAACTCATCTTAAAAACAATCACGTCATCCTGAGGACCTGAAATCTTTCATTTGCATATGGCTTAGATGTGGAAAAAAAACATAAAATACACTTTAAAACCCATTTCAACACAGAAAATAAAGGAAAAGAACTACAGAAAAATATCTATAAAAAAAGGATGTTGGCTGAAGAGAAAATGTGTCCAACAACATGAAAGTCAAACAAAAACAAGTTCTTCCTGTTTCATCACCATTATTCTCAAATGTTCAACTCTCATCTGACAGTTTGCTTACTGCACTCAAACAGCCTCATGTGGAGCTTTTCTTTGTTTCCTACAACCAACTTTTCCCTCAATTCTCTGCTTATGATCTTTGCAAAAAAAAAATAAAAAATTTAAAAAAAGGGAATTTTCTAAAGTTTTGAGCACATGTTTGTCTTCCTTCACTTCAAACTTTTCATTTTGTTAAATGACGGCTACGAACAGAGAGATGAACTACGAACAGTTGCAGATCATAACGAGGACATTAGTCTAACATGAGGAAGTGCCTGAAGTACATTAAAGGGCTCAACGCTGTAGTGCCATCTAGAAGCAAGAACCACCTTACTTTTTAAAACATCTCCCCTGGTATATATTCCACCTCTTCCTAACTGAGAAACCTGAAGTCCCAGTAAGACCAGGGACCCGGTTCTGCTCAGGTCCACCTGGCTTTGTACAGCAGAGGGTAGACCAGGTTAACAAAGAGAGCCAGCACTGCAGTGAGCGTGCCCAGAACAAAGTATCGCACACAGTTGTCATCGGGATAGTCCGACATCCGCTGCCTGCGGTGCCGTCGCACCGCTCCCTCCGTTTGGACTTCGCCGCCCGTGTTCCTCTGCGTCTGTCGCCTCCGCAGCGCGGAGCGGAACAGCCCGCGAGGCCCTTCGCCGAGCCCCTCCTCTTCTTCCTCCAATTCCCGCCATATCAGAGAGGCCTGCGATTGGCGGAAACCGGTGTCAGCTTCTGGGAAAAGGCGTGGTCTAACAAATACTATGATTACAGTTTGACTCTTCACACACAGCTACCTGACGGGTGTGGGGGTTTACAAGCTGCCAATAACATGCAGAGAAGGCATGTCATTAGATTTAAAGGAAAGTGAGGTTGACAGAAAGTTTTCAGGATAATTTGTCTCGTTGATCCCGAAAGACAACAGAAGTTACTGCGGATGTGATAAAAAGAAACTGTGGACATTCAGGAAGTTCATTTCAGGAAGTTACTCCATAGAGATCCTTTTTAATGACCCACTGTTTGTGGTTTGACATCATTGCACGGATCAACAGGTGACTGAATGGCAGCAGCAGAGGCACTGATGAACAAAACAGCTGGCAGTCGCTGGGATTTTTCATTTTATTTCAAATTTGCAAATGTTTATAGAGGAGATCGATTCAACAGGCTAGCTGGGCGTCAAACGGTGAACTTTAACATGTAGAGAAACTGAAGTAAATACGGGAAACTCCACAGGGCCTCCTCGTGTCGGCAGTAAATAAAAATACTTGAAGAACTTCCAATATTCTCTTTTGTAATAACTAGTTGCCTTTGAGTTTGAATTGCTTTAAACTACAATAGTAAAACAGACTGATAACATACGAGCAAACCATCATCAAAAAGCAAAATAAAAGCTGCCAGAGCTGACACACAGACCATGACTAGACTTGTCACGATACTAAATTTCTGCCTCAATACCGATACCATTTAGTATTCCGATCCTTTAGGTACTTTTTATAAAAGGTAAAACAGACTCCGTTATATCCTTTATTTTGGAATTTTTTTGGGGGAGTAGGTTACTTCTGAGTGGATGGTGTCACCCTACTGAGCCAGTAGCACTAGATTTCGGTAATTGGGGGAGGCAGGGGGTAGCCTATGGTATTTCAACTAACATGCCAATGCTTTATTTTACTTATCTTCATTGTTCAAAAGGTTTGCACTTTGAAACTATACATGAAACATTATTTGCACATAACCAGAAAAATAAATTAGATTTCTAATCTTGAATTAATTAAATATTGTAAGCTAAAGGAAAGTTTTCTTAACAATCGTTTCAATATATTTCATTCAAATAATGCTTTGCGTTTGTGTGGCTTCACTTTAACAGCAGTCAGATCATTTCTGTAGGCCAATTTAAACTTATTTAAATATATTAAGAATGGAAAAAAAAACTTTTAAAAACGCGTTTATTAACCGTGGCCATGTCTTAGCTCTGTGTATGCAGGCTGCTGTACTGGGCAGGGAGAGGGGGTGGGCTTTTTTCTTTGACATAACAGAGCAGTGAACCGGTGAACAACATTATCGTTCCAGACTGAAGTCAGTGACAAGTCCGCGTGGTTGTCCTTGCAAATGTCTGGACAAGTTTAAAGTGTTGCCTCCTTTTGCAAGACACACTTTATAGCAACGCTAGCTCTCCGGTGCATCAGGGCTGAGCGGCTCGACTTTGTCATTCAGTTTGAACCCAAAATATTTCCAGAATGTACTTCGGGCCTCCAATTTGTCCACAAGCAGGCTGCAGGCTGTTTTTTTGCTGCCTTTTTCTCCCGGTCGGTCTGTTTGCAACGCGACTTGTCGTTTTCCTCCTCCTCAGTGAGAGGAGTCGGCTTACAGTTTCGCCAACTACGCCACTCACTGGCCTGGCCGCGCTTAAAAAGACAGGCCCCAATTTACCGGTTCATTTGTGCCAAAAAAAAAAAAAGAAGCACCGTTTATTTTTAATAGTTGGTATAGTACCATTTTTAAAGCTCTAGTATTGCGGTACTATACTGGTACCGGTGTACCGTGCAACCTTAACCACGACAGTGATGATCTCTCCGTTATCAAACCGGCGGGCTGTGTTAGATTAACATCTGGTCAAAATCAATTAAAATGAAATAAACAGTTTCTCAGGAACATCCAATAAACATGCTTCTCTTACACAAACCAGCAAATACTGCTTTCCATGAAAAATGGATTTAAAAAACACACTTTTTCTTTTTTTATTACCACAATGTGAACAGTTTGTCCTAAATCTGATCAGACATGCCGTTTCTTTGTCAGGCGGAGCACAACCTCATAGTAATGGGTTGCATCTGCGCACAGATTATCCTGATCTACGTTCATTTAAAAGAAAATGAGCAACACAACTATTGCATTTACTGTGAGTCTGCAGTAAATGCTGCAGCCCAGGCTAAAGCTCTCGCTACTCTGGACCACTCATCACCAGCCGTTAACATCAAAAAACAAGATGCAAAAGGTGTCGAGTTATTCCTAAAACCACATTTCCCTCATCCTGAGTGTTTTTGTTGCGGCTGCCTCACCTGGCTGGCTGTAGCTCCGGCAGCGGTGGGCGACTCGGCTCCAACGGGTCTGAGGAAGCGTGGCGGCCTCTCCACCGGGGAATTCCGTCGACGGTAAAAGAGGACGTAAGCGTAGCGCGTCACCACTTGACTCTCCTCCACCATGGTCACAGTGCTGTCATCGAACAGACGCCAGCCTTGAAACAGGGAGGAGACGAAGGAGAAATGAGAACTTAACAGAAGTATCCGAGAGATGAAGGGATGAACATCGGGCAGCAGCCTCACCAACGTCACTGCGCTGACTGTTTTTATCACTGGGCAGGCGAGCGTAAGCTGTGTAATGGCCTCCTATCATCCCTCCGTAGTGATTGATGACTGCATACAGGTCGTAAATGGGAGGCTGCTGCATCTCGTCCTTCTGGCCGATGCAGAACTTGCTTAGATCCAGATTCCTGAAAGACAAGATTGTTTGAGAAGCCGACCTTATGGAAACAAAAAACAATCTATGTCTTCATGAAAAACACATCTGACTTTTTACAGTCCAAATAAATGAATTAAAAGTGTACATTAATGTCTAAGTTCAGCTTCCAGTTTGGGATTACCTGACGGGGAAGTCGACCATGTCGTTGATTTTATCCCTCCAGATGAAGCTCCTAAAGGAGAAGCGTTTGAGTTGGATGATCAAAACGTTGGGCAGACGCCAGAGCAACAGCTGCTTCGAGGCTTCACGGTGCTGCTGGCACTTTGGACAGTACCTTAAAACACAACACGTCAGACAGTCAGAAGCAAGCAGACGATACAACCATATACTCAAAATGAAAGCCATGCTGACACACAGCTGGATAAAGCAACCAATATGAGGCTTCAGGGTTCAACATGAAGAACCAGCAGATATAATAAGATCTGCTGGACCTTGTTTGTTTTTCCCCTCAGCTTCAGATTTATTTCACATCCTGTTACGATCAGCTACAGGTTTATATTACATCCAGTCTTCACAGTGAAGCTTGGTCTGCAAAATATCACTAACGTGTGAGAAATAACTTGTGCTTTACTTTTTGTCATTCCTATGGCTTTAGTCAAGAAAAAAAAAGTTAAACTAAACTATGGTTTGTGTTTTAGCAAACAGTAACAGATCAGACCTTTTATAGCAGGGCTCGAAATGCTACGTGCACGTAGATTTGGAGTAGTCTACTTTTTGACCACATGTACAAGTATGGAAAAAGCTGGTCCCTTGCAGTGTAGAAACTCATTTGCTATATTTAGCGAGCATTCAGACTCCTCTTTTTTTTTTTTTTAAGACTAGCGACAATTCTAGAAATCTAATTCTTCCAGCTGCAGTCAGAGCAGGCTGGGGGTGCTGCTGAAGAGAACACCTGGACAGGTGTCTGTCAACTCGTCCACGGGAGAAAAACTCGTTTGCGACGTACCGTGATCATTTCACATAATTACTACGGAAAGTTAAAACCATCCAGTGGACCAGACAGAAAGTTTATGCCAGTTATCATCGAGAAGGAGGAAGTGATGCAGAGTATTGTTTGGATAGGAGGAAAAACAAAACCAACAGCGTGTGTTCAGAACATCATGTTCTGCAAACCTCAGTAAAATTAGGAACCCCAAGACCAGAGTCCTGCACGGGTCCAATTTTGCCAACCTGCACCCATACAAACCTGACAAAACCGACCCGTTAATATGAGATCTGACAATGTATGATCCGCGACCCGACCTGCACGTTAACACATTAAATAATTGTAAATATACCCCACCCCCCACGCTGCATTCGTTTTCTTAATTTGTTCATATATTTAATGCGATTATGTTGTTTTGTCATAAAACACTTGTCATGTCCACAAAAAATAGGTTACCTCACGGAAAAAAGACAAAAAATAAATAAATTCCCATGGCAATAATAAATATTCGCCACCCGTACCATTATATTCAATCTATGAAATTTCAACCTGGCTTAAGGGCCCAATGAAATCAGTTTCATTTTTTCCAAAATTCCATTTAAATTCTTTTCCCATTTTCTGTGTTTTTTCGGTTTTTCACTTTTGAGAATTCCCATTTTTAGCATATAATGTAAATTTAAGCCCAACACAGTGTATAAAGTAATCAAACATAGGCATTTTATTCAGTTATAACTGAAAACTTTAATGCTTTCACACTTTTAAATATATTTAAGGCAGAAACACAAGTTTTGTTTTACATAGTCATATAGTTTTTTGGACACAAACAGAAAATGCCGGCTGATTTTCATTTAGTGCGGGTCGTGGGTGAAAATGTAAATATTTTGTCTTTCTTATTTTTGTGGACATCAGAGTTTTACTAAGTGGGCGCCGGGGTTTCCTTTACTGGGAAGATCATGCTGGGCTTCCCTCCACTGTCACACAACTGGAGCAAAGGAGATTTTTCCTGCAGGTTGTGTGGTCCAGAAGCAGAGAACAGCTGATACCAGAGATGGGAAATGACTTTGTTTATGCACAGCAACCTCTCAATCAAATTAAACCCCTGAACAGCAAAATAAGAGACTATAGAGAAGTAGCAGTGGTTCAGTGGCAAGGTTAAAATCGCCTACTGTTGCAACTTCTGCACAAAAAAAACCTTTAAATAGCCAATTTTTACTGCGTTAGTTTCATTTTTTCACTTGTAAATGAAAACTGAGAAAACAATATCACATTAAATAGGACTATAAGAACGAATAAATAAAATGATGCAAAGGAGTGACAGGGTGAATAAACACGCATTAACTGACGGGTTGCGGTCAGGTCCAGGCTTGACTGTAGATAAATGCCGGTACTGGGCCGGGTTTGGTAATTATCCTCAGGGGTTCGGACGTGTGCAGGTTTGTAAAATTGGACGTGTGCAGGACTCTGTATCTGTACGTGTTCAGACAACCATATGTTGGAAAAATCTGCAGAACATTAGCTCGCCAGACGAAAGTCATGGCAAACAGGGAGTACGCCGTAGCCGGCGTCTCAGGTGGCCGCTTCAACATGTTTGCATTGAGAGAGGCAGGGTGGAGGGAGTAAAGCAGCAAAAAGCCCAGCTTTAGTGACCCGCTTGGAGCATTTTTTCTGAGAGAAATATCCTTTTTCTTAGGGAAAAACAAACAAAGTTGTTGCTCTGTTCCGTGATATTCCGCGTTTATAATGAATTCTGTTTTTAATGTCTCAATCCGCGATTCTGTGATCGTGGATTTCATAGGGCTCTACGGTTTTCTTCTTCATGCTTCTCTATTATTGATCAGATTGTTGTGGGGAGCACTACCGGTGGTTTGGTCCGCTTCAGGTAAATCCAGTTTGAAAACAAACCAAAGGAAGGTGTGAAAACTCTCAGAAATCCTCGCCAATAGGACTGAGTCCCCAGACTATCCTGGTGTGAATGTCCCTCAGATTTTTAGAAGATTTTATAAAATAAAATTTCTGATTAATATTCTACAAATTTGGGTTGTGCACCTAAATTATTTTTGGTGCGAGTAATATTTTTGCCATGTGCAGCAGTGCACCTTTACTTGAAATTGTATTTCAAACCCTGTATCGGAAATACATGGAGTCAATGGAACTTTTATTACGACTCTTTAGTTTCAGCCAAAACAAACATTTTAGTTAAAAATAATTCAAAAGTTTATCTGATTTCAGATGTATTTATATCTAAAATATTGCTTGTAAATTTTTTCATAGGCATTAGTCTGTTTAGCCTAACATGGAGTAAACACAATCTAGCTATGTTGAAGAAACGGATCCAGATCTGCACCAAAAGAATGATGGGTTCTTTTTGTCCTGATTTGCTTTAACTTTTTTTTTTTTTACATTTCACATGATGCGAGGGCAGAAATAGTGAGAGAACAAACAGCACGAGCTCCATGCAACTCAGAATTTCCGAGTTTTAATGTATTATGCTAAAAGCTGTGGTGACAAAGAAACCTTGAAATATAAAATCAAGAAAAACACAACTGTAATTGTTGCATTATTTCCAACAAATTAAAGGGAGCTTTCCCACCAGACAACAGAGCCTCCAATTCTGTCCTTGCATGCCGCTGTCCTGCAGGTTTTAGAGGTTTCCTGCTCAAACACACCTGATTCAGATTAAATAGATCCCTCCAGCAGCTTCTTCAGTTCTATAAAATGACTCAGTAATTTCAGTCAGGTGTGTTGAAGAAGGGAAACATCTAAAACCTGCAGGACAGCGGCCCTCAAAAGCCGGAATTGGACAGTCCTTTTGTTGTGGCTGCCTGGCTGTGGAAAACTAGACCAGTTTTTAGCTGGAACCAACATATAACTGGCTCTAGCACCAGCAATGAAACCGCTTTGGTCAAGAAGAGGTAAAAGTTTCCTACCAGGCTTCCTCTGGTGCCAGCACCTCTGGCTTCGTGAAGAGATTCAGGCATTGCTCCAGGGTGAAGTTTCCTGCTCTGGCTGTCTCACTCAGAGAGCCTGGGTCTTCCTCATATTCCAGTTCCTTTGAACTCACCAGCACGTACTCCTTCAGACGCTCATTGTTTTTCCACACCAGCTCCAAGGTTGCATCATCAGGAAGGTCTGCTAGTGCATCCTCTGCAGACAGGTTGGAAAAGCCTTATATGAGGCGAATTAAAGCAATGAAACATCCAAAACTGTAGTCTCATTCACCACCAGCAGGTCTACATTTACACCTCACCGACAGTCTCAACAAAGAATATTAAAAATCAATGTAGAATTTTACAAAATCCATCAAAAAGTAATTAATAAAAAATCTAATGAAAGTCAACTGTGGTCACACCTTTCTCATCCAGCCTCTGCTCTTTGTTGTTAGAGTCCAGCAGAGCTATGTAGAACTGACTGGCATGACCGGATGCTGATTCACTTGGTTGCTGATACCCTGTTACTGCAGCTGCAGAGAGGGACAAGAGGGAGAAATGAGACTACGTACAAGTAAACAATCCCAGAAATGCTGAAGCATTTGTCTGTTGCTTTCAACCTTCTGGCCGCACTGCCTTCTCACAGGACGTCTCTTTTTCAGCATGAGGGTCCAGAGAACAGCAGGAAGTGGAGGAAATGGACTCGGAGAACCCGGAATCTTTAGTCCGTGTGGTTGAGAGTGAAGTCTGGGAGGAAGATCGGGAGTCTGGTGCCTCGGAGTGGATAGCTGAGGCCTGAGCGTATTCTGCCTGGGACTCAGGCAGCAGGGAGGGGCTTTCCAGCTCTAGATCACCTGCTCCTACAGTACAGCTGCCCCCCACAGCTTCATCCCCAGACCCCAGACCTTCAGGAGAGCCTGCAGGCATTGCTGGAAGGTCACCCCGAGACTGGGATGGTTCAGGAGATGTCCTGCCTGACTGGAAAGGAGGCTGAAATACGTTGACAGAAAACCTGCAAGGACAAAAAACAGATAGAGATTTGACTTTCAGGGTTTGTGCTTTCCCTTCTCTTATTTATATAAAAACAAAGGAGATCAATGTACTTTCAGAGGCGGCTGAATTCACCGCTCAGATGTCTAAAGTTATTTGAATGTTGACTTTATCAGAGGATGCTGCACAAGCACAAGTAATATCCTCATTTCATTCAAATAAATCCTATGAATAGTCAAATCAACTGTAGAGCTAAATGCTACAGAGAGGATATCATGTTGAACAGTGACATTAAATTCATTTAGAGGCTGAGAGTGATCAACATGACACTCAGTTTTAATACTTACAATTAGGAAAAAGTGCTATGTAACATGAATAGTGAAACAAAGATACAAGTTCTTCATATTTCTAAACAAAAAATGTGCTGCAAAAATGAAAGGCTTGGTCCAAATATGGCTCCCCTGGAGAACAAAGTTTGAGTAAAAACAAAACTCAACAAGGTGCTCTGTAAGCACTGCAGTGTTAATGACTTGTCAAAACAGCACCAGCACTTGAATTAAAGGCATCCCAGAACATCGAAGAATTCTGCAGTCGGACAATTTCCTTTATTTTGCTCCTGTTCACGCAAAACACACTAAAACCATCCATCCATGGAGCTTAACAGAGATTGGTTTATTGGTTCATCTTACCATGGATGCCATTAAAAAGTGCAAAACATGAAACTAACCAAAAAGATGACAGCTGAAGCAGGTGCTTATACAAAAACACGTAATTCTATAACATGAAGGAAATCAACACATTTCTCATCAGCTAGAATGTCTATGATCAAGTTTCTTTTTACACAACTAAGATTTAATACTAACAAAATAGATTAAATTAGTCAACCATCCCACAGCCAGACACTTTAGATCTTCATATTGACCATTTACATTTCAAGCCATTGAAAATAATCATATTCACATTTCCATAAGAAAAAGTCCCACACTATCTGGGCGCGAATGAGTAGTTAGATTTGATTACTTTTTTGTAAACAATGATCAGATTGCTTTGGTGTCATGTAGACTTCTTTTCCTTTTTAAATTTTTGATGATATTTATATTTTTAGATATTGTACCTGCACTTATCTTATTGAGTGAGTTGCATGGCAAGATGCTGTTATAAGTGATTACCTGTGTCACAAGTGATCAAGATAAAAATTAAATTAAATTACTTTTCATTAAAGTGATTGTTGTTAATGATAAATATTCTCTTTTTCTCTACTCTTGTGCACCTAATCCCCTGTATCTGTATTTACACATCCATTTCTTAGGATTCCCATTAAAAGACTAAAAACAGATGGGAAATTTAATTGCAGGTAATAAAATCTTATTGATGGAATTCCATAGAGAAAGTCTTTGGACTCCATTAAGTCTTTGATGTTAGTTTATCTGAAGTCACCGTGACATGAAAATAAAGACATGCTAATTACTTTTAAGAGTGTCTTTGAATCTAAAATGTTTAAAAACCTGTACAAAGAGTAAAATTGGTGTAAAAGATTATGTGACATTTACTTAAATATAACATGGAATGAGCCGGACGTCTCAAAGTGAAAGAATTTACATGTGAAAATATTTTAAGTGAGAGTCATGCTACATTTACCTGGAGTAACCCTCCAAAAGCTGGGTGAGGCGGGGGTAGGAGAGACGAGACTCTGGCACGCTGACCAGGAAAGGCAGACCAACGTTTTCCGAGTTTGGTCGACAAAGACTCTTGTGATTGGGCCAGTGTGTCCTCTGGCACGCTCTGGGAGAGGAAGGGGAGAAAAGAATAAAAATACAAATCCATGGACTCACACCTCACTGAACACTGGATGATACTTTCCTTCCATCGATTACAAATATTTGTATAAAATGTACAAACGCACTGATTGCAGTAGCCAACTCTGTAGCAGCGAGTACATCGCTTCAGCTTGTCTTCCTCAGACACTGGTGGCTTTAAGCAGGCAGCACACTTGGAGATGGGAATATTGGGCACCTGGAGTTTCTGAAAGGCAAACAGAGGACACTCAGTATGCTGCATTTAACACATTGTACAAAAGTACAAAAAAGTTTTGTATTACCTGCTGCACTCGGAGCAGAACCACTCTCTCTTTGGCCAGATCTTTGGAAAGCACCTCAAAGCAGAACAACATGTCTGACGGGGACACTGTGTCCAGGGAATGAGACGGCAGGAAAACGCGCTGAAACCGGTTCTTTCCCACCTATGATGGGGAAAACGCACAAAGTCTGGCTGTTTGAAGGCTTAATAAACTGTCTTATATAACCACTTCCATGTTGCTTTAACTTCATCAGGATGCAAACAATTATATCTTTCAGAATAAAAATCCTGATTTCACCCCCCCCCCCACAAAACAAACCTCAGCCAGTCTGAGGTTCTCAGGTTTGACCCTCACACTCCTGGAGATGGATTCAAGGACCTCAGCTGTGCTGGAGTTTTCTTTGCTCACGCTCACCAAAAACTGTGAAACCAAAAAACATTTAATGGCGAGTCACATGGAGGACAGAGCTACATTATCTCACAACAAACGTACAAAATTGCATTATTTAGTGTCAAAATTAGCAACTACTGACTCCATCTTACCTTGATGGGCTTTTTATGAGGTTCCTTAGCAAAGTAGAAAACAGATAGCACCTTTTGTTTCTGGGGCAACGGGACAGGCAGGTAGAGGAAGGGGTCAAAGGTGATGGACACCTGAGAAAGAACAGAGAGAGCTCAACACATGAATGCTGTCATCTTACAGCATATATATTGTTTTTAAAAGAGTTGTACATTACCTTGGAGCATGTGGGACACACAAGCTTAGATTTAAATTGGCCTTGAAAGAGATCCACAATAAAGGAGTCGTTTCTCATCTTGTGCCTTTGCCAGGCGTCCTCCGCCACCACCTGCACCAAAACAGAGACAATTATTCCCACAAGTTGTTCAGTGAGAAAGGAAAAAACAAAACAAAAAAAAAAGAACTAAAATCATAAAACACGCAAGAGGAAACCTACCTCATCGGGCCGTCCATCAGAGTCGACCGTCTCGGTGTAAGGTTTATTCTGGATGCGGTTCAAGTCTTCGTGGAGTCCGTCCAAGAGGAATGCCATGAACTCCTGTGCATCGTGCTGAGCGTAACCTGTAAACTGGCTGGCTTTACTGGCCACGATCGCCTGTGAGTTTACAAACAAATGCAGGAAACTAAACATTAACATGAATATACTCGTTAAATGCAATAATCAATTAATAATAGGGATGCACGATATATCGGCATCGGCAGATGTAGGTCATTTTTTTAAATATCGGTATCGGTCCGATAAGTACAATATTTGGCCGATATTGACAACAGATTTTCATTTCCGGCTGTTTGTGTGTCGGGAGGTGGGGGGGTTGTGGCCATGCAGTCATGTCTTGGACATGTGATAGTAATAACAAGGCAGCATTGTGGGGTGTTTAACTGAAGCGGAGAAGCAATGTCAGCGGTGTGGTAGTTTTTCATTGTATCGAAAGAAGATACTCGAAAAGAAGTATACAGTACTTGCAACGTAATGTTGTGTGTAATGAGTAATGTGAGGAGGACGTTGCATCAAATCATTCAACACCATCGGTTTGATACGTCATCTGAAAACCCACCATCCCGATGTTACATAGATCATGACTGGAAGATACTTTAAGAGAAGCAGTTATGGTGGAGGAGAAATACTTAGACATTTATCATAAAACATACATATTTTGGATGTAATGTATGAAAATTTCATATCAAAGTTATTGTGACAAAAATGGTCTATTATTATTATTATTATTATTATTGATAAAATGTGCTCAAAATGTTTTAAAAGTACCTATACAGACAGTGGCTGGGTGTCATCGCAAATTTTCTGAATCGATTCAATCCGATTCACAACAGTATATTTTGATTTGATTTGGATTAAACTTGATTTTGATGAATTTAAAGCTAATTGTGTAACAACACTTATATTTCTTGAATATTAAAGATGTTCTCAGGTAACTACATTTATAAAACACTGAGCATGATTATAAAATTTCATGGGGAGTAATCATATAATGTAATATGACACATCTACACACACCTCTGAAATAATATTACAATACTTCTCCCCGACTCACAGCCAGAAATGCTGCGAGGAAAAAACTAACAAAAGGGAAACACTTTAAATGTGTCGCTCTAAATATTAAAGTTCAGGTCTTAGTTAAGGTGTTGACTTTAATAAAACCTAAAAAGAATACAGGATCCATTTTAAGTCCCAATATGACTCAGAAATTCCTACAATGACATTAGATTTAAGCAGCGACGGCATGACGCTCTCTGTGAAACACCGGAGCAGAATAAAAACTCCAGCTGCTCCTCACTGGATTCAGATTGTTTCCATCTTCACCTCGCTGAGAACATTTAGAAAATTCGCAACTTTCCGACGCGCACTAGGTGTCCGCTGATCACCTGTGTGTGCGCGCATGTGTGGACACAGAGAGCAGAGGCCTGAACTACGAAGCTGGATGTTCTCTTATGGAGGTAACTTCCGATTAACTCAGGGTTTTCCGTACTAGGACACTGGTAAACTTCTTATTGCAACAACAGAAGCTAAACAGCTAACCTGCGCAGCTGAAACACATGTTCTGCTGCTGTACGGTGAGGGGCTGCTGCTGCTTTTCGTGGCAGTTTCACTGTGAGTTTTTCACAGTGCGGTAATCGAACACGGTTTGAATACTACTAACTGTTGGAAATTTTACTGTGGTTTATCATTTTACTGGCAATCGTTACATCCCTAATACATACAGTATATATAAAATAAATGCTGCTGTCATACCTTGAGTTTTGAGGGTTGGAAGGCATGGTGTGTCCCTTTCCAAAGGGCCCTGAGCAGCACAGCAAAGCCAATAGCCAGCCTGCCTCCTGTTCCCAGTGGGTTACTGCAGTTGATTTCTGCCTCAAATGCTCGATCTATAAGGATGCAGAAAATACAGGCATGGGAAAACCAAACCAGACATCTTCGGATTTAACAGGAAGCTTTGACAAGAAACACAAGGAAACGACTGTTTGTTACAGCAATGCTGCTTCTTGATGACGAGTTTTTTCATCTTAAGTCTAATTGTCATTTTTCTTTTAACTTGAAGCCAATTACATCACCTCCAAGAAAAAGCTGACCCACATTCTGCTGTAATTACTTCAGAGTTTTAAACCTTGTAGTGCAGAAACTGCAGTTTTTCTGGATTATGCAGAAAAATCCTGTTTAAGTTACTGAACCCTGATTAAACCTTCCCTTGTGAACACCATTTATCTGTGAATTTGAGCTACAATAAAAACACGCCCTGCTGTATTTCTTAGTAATAAAGTAGATAATTACTGGCAGCAGTACAAAAAAAAGAAGAAAGAATTGCACCTTCTGACAACATTAAGATATTCATTAGAACGGCACTGAAATGTACACATGCACTTTTGTATTTGTCAAGGTGTAAACAAAGTAGTTACCATGAAAGTAATCCCTGAGCTCTCTGGTGTTGGACAGGGACTGAATGACGCTGTTCATGAAGCAGGTGTTGCCAAGGTTGACCAATCCTGTAAAACCAGGCAGGCACACCTTCTTCTCTTCTTCTTCCTCATGGCGCTCGTTGCTGGCTGGAGGAGCATGGGTCATAGGCTGCACCATGCAGGTAGGCTTAGGCTGAGGCAGGAAACGCATACACACATTTCTTATTTACATCTTCTATTTGTTTACTTCTGCAACTGTCAACTGAATGGAAATATCTCTTCTGCTCTCATCTTTCAGCTCTTAAAAACTTAAAATGTGGCTAAAATTTGTTGTAAACACCAGCAGTCCCTCCAGTTCAGCTGGGTATCTAGTTTCCCCACTCACCGTGGTAACAGTAGGCTCTGGCTTGGTGATGGCTACGTGCTCAGAGACAGTACGGGGAGCAACGGTATCCAGACCGCCGTCCTCCACTCCTCTGGGTGAGGCCTTGGGGGCTTTGGGTGTGTCCTCCCCGACCCGCGGAGGTTCCTCCTTGGCTGGGAGGCTGTGCTGACTGCTGCCTGGCTGGCTCGTCTCCATGCAGGCAGGGCTGGAGGGCACAGCGACTTTAGCACCACCCACTGCACCTTAAACAGGACAACGGAGCTTGTGGTTAGAAGCTAAAGGTCAGAAATGAGACTTCCTGAGAAGTTTACTGGAAAACACCATTGCCATTTGCTACTAGTCATGAGATAGCAGAACAAATAAATTACAGGTTCAGCAAATGAACAAACATTTTCTAATTAGAAAAATAAAAATACGCTTAAGCTTAATCTAGTTGTATATAATTATTCTCTGTTCTATGATACTGTAAACTAGACAAGATATTTAGAGACAAGAAAAGTATTCTAAGCTGAGATTTGTATTTGTCCTCTCCCCAATTCCCTCCTGTCAACGTCTGTTAAAACATGTGAACACGCATGCTTATATTTGTCAGACCAAGTTGAACAAGTCATGTTAGAAACATCCAAAGTCCTCCAAGTAGAAGCCTGGCAGCAGACCTTGTGTGGCAGGGGCCTCCAGACCCCCCCAGCGCTGACTGAGCCTCTTCTTCAGGGTGATGTCCAGACGGGACGGAGTGAAGGAGTAGCTGCACTGCTCAGGCTGGATCAGGTTCCTGAAACACAGGAGGCACAGACATGCATTCAGGTCAGGATCAAGGATAAAATGTAGTGCAGCGAGGAAACGGATCCCGATATAGCTCGATGACTGAGGATATTAAACAAGTGACGCTTTATGCATATCTTCCTCTCGCCATTTCACTTATGATGAAAGTTAACTGTATCAAGGTGGAACCGTTATGTGCTCCACAACTCATATTTCAACTACGCAAGTCCTGGTAGATGACGAAGCATAACTCAGCAGCTACTTTATCTGGTTTGTCTTTGACCTCATTCATGCTCTTAAGAACAGTTTTTCATGACCGCAAGCTCTAAATAGTGACCTGCCTGGAGCAAAAAAAAACAAAACTTTGTTTCCTCCAACTGCTCATGTGAAGAGTTTTTTTTTTGGGGTGCACGTGTGTGGACAGAGCTAACCCCGACCCCCCACAGTTACCTGAGTTTAACTTGCCACTTAAAGACTGTGTTTGGTCCACAGTCCGAATGAAGCCGAAGAAAGTTCGGATCGCTGTGGAAGAATAAAACAAGATGATAAATCGCTGCTTCTTGTTTGAAGACATCAAACTTTATTAGCAGCATGTTAATGTTTACAACCTTGTCTGGAAAATGAGGGTGAAGTCCTGCTCCCTGAAGATGACCCTAGCTGTATCCCTGCAGATTCCCTTCATATAAACGTTAACCACCATCAGATCCGTGCCCTTCTCGTAAGAGTCGTTCTTCACAAACTGCAGATTGATCATCGGTTCTGGGGCTGCAAAGAGTTAAGAGATAAATACATAAACCATGAATATATCCGTGACAGTGATGCATATTTTTATATACACTGCATATGGACAGATTTTTGCGTCAGTCTGGAGCTTCAAAATCAAACAATGAAATGAGAAATACATTTGCGATTGTCACTTCTCATAAGAAAATCACTCTTTAACTAAAGCAACAGTCAAAATGAAACTTATCGTTTTCCATCACCTTGTAATGTTCAAACATTTCCATCATTGCCAAATCTTGTCAACACACCTTCCTGTCCTTGCTTCATTTCCAGAGGCGGCTCTTCCTTTGACTGGTCCCGCTTCTCCTCTTCATCACAGCTGCTCTGTTTCTGATTTAGACCAGGTGATTGGCTTTGCCTGGCAGCCACGTCGGCAGCTGGCACTGGTAACGTCTCTGCTGATCCGGGCGGGTGGCAGATTAAACTATCCTGCCCTGATTCGTGCTCAACAGGTTTGCTCTCTGGGTCGGAGTCCGTTCTGTCTCTCTGCCTTTGAGGAGAAGTAGAGTCCACTTTGTTGTTGAAGCAGTGAGGGGTGCTGACGGGGGCTACTGGCTGGCCATCACCGACAGGAACCGCTGGTCCAGACAGGTCTGAGGAATGGTTCCTCTTCTCTAGCAGCTGAATAAGAAAAGAAAAAAAAATACCAGAAAGAATCTTAAGGGAGGATGTTTAACCCCAACAGCCAATTGAATATCTAGGAAAAACATTTCTCTGCTCCCCCTCATTACTGCAGTTATTAAGATAAAAGCAGGAAGTTCAAATCAAGGCCAAGTGGAGCACATTATCAGTTCATTCCTCCGTGAGATCTTCTGCATCTGCAAGTTTGACTTTTGTAACTCAACATGCTGTAAAGACAAGTCGATATCCGCTGTCTGAACAGACCAGTGAAGCAGGCAGACTCAGACTTCAGATAAAGCCCACGCAGACCAGATGGTGTTACTGGCTCAATTTTGTTATCAGCCCATAACAACTTGATGAAACGCGCGTCTGCTTTTACGTCTCCGGCCTGATACAGTCCGAGTGTTGCATCAACACAATAACAATTATCTTTAAAGTGCTGTTAAATAAACTCCATATCTATTAATGAACTCTATGCATGCTGTACTTCAAATGGTTAACATGCTCACAGCTACCGAGATATAATCTTACACAAAAGGTTAATTTCTAAAAACAGAAACACACTGCATTATGTTCATCGATTAGCTGCAACACTATCCAACGCAGGTGCTCACCATGCTGAGAAATATGAGAATAATCTATATGGAGAATCATGTTTCATTGATCCACAGTTACTAGGTTTCTTGTTTACAAGACAGTGAATAAATAAGGTTACAGAAGAATTAAGACTTTAAACAAACCAGCCATCTAAAGTAATGAGAAGATTGTGTATAACAATAATAATAATAATAATCTTATGTATCAGCTAGTGTTTCTACTGTTTTATGGCAGAATAAAGCTTAAACAACTACTAAATTAAATATTTTATATTTTCTTGACAAAATGAATTTTGATTAATGGTAAATATAAAATGATTTCATATGAAATTATATATGCCTTATGATTACAATTCCTTGTAGAGATGTTTTTGTTAAGAGATGTTTTGGTATTAAAGAATCGTACATACAACACAAGTTAGGAGGCTTTGAGAAGCTTTACAATGAGTTTAACAATAAAAAATATGGATCCACACAGTTTTGATGCTGAAGAACTCAATACACACACAAATGCCCAAATCCAGATTCATAATTATACATCTAACAAGCATCAAAGCACCAGGAAAGGGCAACGATTAGATTAGAATAAATACTGCCCACAAGAGAGATATTAATTTGCTTTGAAAGAAGAACCGGTTGTGGACCAGAGCTCCCCTGCAGAACTCAGCACACCAGGGTGAGAGATGCTAACAGAGGACAAAGGTGGGACGCTGGCAGCCTGAGGGCTCCACGGTAACAGAGACCTGAGAAACAGTCTTATTTTCTAACATAATCCTTCATCTTTTGTGTTTCTCTTTACTTTCTCTTCTGCCTTAACATTTGTGACCTCCACACAAAAACTTACTTGTCTTTGATTGATGTAATTGCATCCAGTCCTGGTCTTTTGATAAAAGGCTTTATTTTGTTTTTTTATGTCCACTCACTTTTTCAATATATTCAGTATCATCATTGAGAAGAACAGAGATTTTTTTTTTCCCTTCTTCAAAAACACAGTTGCTATGACATGTTTCTAAACGTTGTCACTTAGGTTAACTTAAATTAAACTTCTAGAACCAAGATTGTTAAAAAAAAAATCCAAGTACTTCAAGGGATTGATCTTTTAACTCTCTGTAAATGATCAACTTTACCTTTATGATTGTTAATAAAAAAAAGAAAAGATTATTTGTTTATGTCTAAAAATGATTTAAATAAGCAAAAGGCTGAAGGTAAAACTACATAATTATGATTCAGGTGTGAAAGCAAGAAACGTGTTTCTCCACACTTAACAAGTAAAAGGCCCATTTATGCTCCCTTTATGAAAGTAAATAGGTACGTCCATTTAAAAAAATCTCGCCTCTCAAACTCCCATGTGTCTTTTACACTGGTATAGATGTTAGGCAATACATCCACCAGAGGGTGGTGAAGAATTTAGAGTGTTTACCTCCAACTTTTGACGCCAGTTTTTGTCAATAGTAAACATGGCGATGGTGGAGGAGAACATGATGATGTACAATCTCAGAAAGAGATTAAAAGAGGCAGCGCAGTGACCGCGGTGATCCGTGCGGCCATCGCGCAGGTTGAGGCTTCTTCTTTGTTCCTTTGCGAATTGCACATCAGCTACACTGCTCAACAGTGTCCGCTGGTACTTTGATGGAGGTTCCTGATGAGCCTCTGAGCCTGTGCTCCATCAGGATACAGATCCACGAGCGCCCCAAAGCAGACCAAATTATGCAAGTACATGACTATGTTTTCCGTATCCATCGTTAGTGTGGAGCATAAATGGGCCTTCACCAGTCACAGGCTAAAATTTTCAACATGGTTAATCTCACCTGATCTCTGCTGGCAGCAGCGACACCCAGTTCCTGACCACTGTCTGTTCTCTCTGCTCTGTTGTCGGCATCCTTGTGTTGTGTCTGAGGGCTCCGACCAGCGGGCGAGTGTGCATGTGGTTTACCGTTCGCTGCTGTGGACTTGACAGGAGGTGGGTCCCTTTCTGCCTCTTTTGTTGTCTTGGGCAGCCGTAGAGTGGTACGCTTGGCGCTAGGTTCCTGAGGCGGCTGCTGCTGCTCACCTTTCGTGACAGTGACAGGCTTGCTGGTGGTGTTCGAGTCGTTCTCAGCTCCGTTTTTCACCCCTACAGAGTCCGTGGTGGCCTTGTCACAGGGTTTGTTCTTTAAACAGCGCTTCATACCCCGCTCGGCTTTGCCACTGCTGCGTCTCGACTCGCTGTGTGCAGGGGACGATGGAGGCTGAGGCTGGAGTTGTGGCTGCGCTGGCAACAGTTTGGGTTTCTCTGATGTCTCCAAGGTAACTGCTTTTGTGTCGTATTTGGTCTCCGCGGGCGCTACCTCCTTCTCCTTTTTGTTTGACTGAAGCAGAATTGAAAATAGAAAATCAATCATTAACAATGAAAGAAGAGAAAAAATTAAACACCATGTAATAATGTGGAGAGAGAAAACAGGAAATAGAAAACTAATCTCGTGTGGTTCACCTTAAGAGAAGGCCAAATGTGAAAGGGAATCTTCTTGTGCATGATGAGATGGAGAAATCCACCCTTATCCTTGTACTGGGCTTTGCTACATGACGCCTCGATTTCCTCCTGCAACTGGCAGCTCCACTGCCGTCCATCTGATTTAAAACACATTTAAAAACATTACTGGCATCATTCCACTGGTTTCTATCCATGCACGTCTCCAAAGTTCTTATTTATGTTTCGGCTTTACCTACCTGGGAAGGACACGTTGCAGTGTGTGTCTGTGAAAGTGGTGTTGATGTCCTCTATCCTCCGCACACCCTCCCCACAGCGTAGTCTGACTGTCACTTCATTAACATTCTGCTTCCAGTCCACAAACACGTCTGAAAAATTAAAAACAAAAGAGCACCGATGTGAAGACAGAGTTGAAAATGATTCTCTCCCTCATGCCATCATGATCAGAAACCTGAGCAGCTCTGAAGCTGATCCATGGAATAAATGAATAGGAAACAAACACTTATTTCAACAAGGGATCACCAACTGGGCTTTAAAGTAAAAACAATGATAAACAGAACCTACTGTTGCCGTGCAACTCTCCAGTCACACACACACAAACACAATGAAATGCACCTGCTAACAAATTCACTTAGACCACAACACTGCACTTATATGCTCAACTGGGTCAGTCCAGAGCCCTCTCAGACCCACTGAGGCAGACAGACTGCAGCATTTGAAGACAGGACATCTAAAATTATCCATGCCAGATAGACGGTACTCAAAGTAAACAACTGCATGAAAACAAATGATCAACTTATTTTTAGAAATTGTGCTTCAGAGTTTATGTAAACTTGAAGGTAAACTTTTTAAAGGAAATGTCCAAAGACAAAAACACCTACCATTTTTCATGGTGGCCTCAAACATGCGGCAGTGATTAATGGTAAAGTTCACATTGCAAAAAGCAGTACAGCATGAACCATCAGCAATGAGGTCCTGTATGGATCCTTCAGTCCTCAACAACTGGAGAGCTTCAACTTTCCCACACTGACTCCCACCTTTGTCCCCCTCCCTCTCTGACTTAATCGCCCTCGAAAGGTCAGAAGTAACACCCAATCCCTCTCAGCTGGTGACAGTCGTACTCTCAGTTCAGCCACACCCGAGGGCTCTCATGATAGGCTCAAAATCAGGATTTTCCACCCAAGTCCAATACTTCAGCAGGCTGCACAGTTAAAACAAAAAAAGCAGCCTCAGTAAATTTAGCAATCTACTTTCATAATGTTTTTACAATCCAAAAATAGCTAAATCTACAACTGCAGAGGAGCATGCCCCACACCCCTCTCATGAACACAAGTTGTGTGTAAAAATTACACACAAGTATATCATTTGTTCGGCAACATTAACACCAAGCAGACTCATTTTTAGATCTCCCCCTACCCCTCCAATTAACACCTTTTTTACACCAGAAAAACAGTCAAGTGTAAAAAAAGTAGCAACCTTTCCAAATAAGTACAGAAAAGGAGACTTCTATGACAGTAATGTTGGTAATAGAGGCTCAGTGAAAATTTGGCAGCAGCTAACTTGACCATGTAAATGTGTGGCCGACGACAGGACCACAGTTTGTGCAGTGAGTAGCAGAACCAACACAGACCAGATTTTTTTTCCGAGAGGCATGAATGTGAGCAAAAGAGCAAAGTATTCTGCTGTGATGGCATGACATGTCTGTCTGCTTCTTGCTAGCTCAGAGGCATACTGAAGTTTGAGCTCTTTTCAATCGGTACATTACAGATAGACCTGTGAGGCACAGCAGCTCCTGCTTAACCTTATAATGCCAAACGCATTGTATTTGATACGTACAGTTTCTGAGACATTTTGCATCACTTTATGAAAATACTTTGCACAAAACCCTGTTGTGCTCAATCTGATACTTGTTCTCTGCCCCCCCCCCCCTAATGGATACCAGGAAGCAGAGGACTACACATTAATAATTTTGAAATATCACACAGTACTAAATGGTAGATTTACAAAAGAATTTATTCTTCTTAAATACATTTTGCCAATGGCCAAAAGAAAAGACTTAACATTGGAAAAAAAAGGGACTTTCCTCCTCATTACTTGGGTCAGCTTTAAAAGGGTTAAAAAGGCAGCGTGAAAAGGGATTGTGAACATGGTTAGTCTCTTAAGTTTTCCAAGAAAAAAAAAAAGACAATTTGGATACTCCATAACAAACCCAGAGACCTCAGCAAGTTTACAGTACTTGATCATGTAACCCAAATACTCCACCACTCCATCAAGTCTTGTGGAAAACATCAAAAATCGACTGGATCCTCTGTTTTGAAGGTGTGGCTTCATTAATGGGGTTTTTTGGAGGTGGATGCAAAAAGTAAAGAACTTGACTGGGAACAAAAGAGGACAACAATCAACTTATTGCCAAACATTTGGGAAACCAGTTTGGTAACAAAAAATGAAAGTAAACTGTTTTGCAACGTTCGCTTATCTTGTCAAATAACAATAAACCTCAAAGAGTTGTGTTGCCAGACTGCCAGCGATTACAGAAGCAACGGGACATCTCAATGAAAAGGGAGCAGTCAAAATAACTGCCACATCTTCCCAGTTAAATGAGCTGTTCCTCTGTTTATGCTGATATTTTTTTTTCTTACTGGATTAAAAGAACAGCGCTGGACCAACCGGCCCTGCAGCTACACTGGCTGCATTTACATTTAAAATCATTAAACCATCCAGCCCTGATGAAACGTGCATTGATTTTCTTTTTTCAGAGCTTATGGGATGTTTTTGTGTGTGTGAGATTCAGTGTTGTATCAATGTGTGCTTCAACACAACAAGCTGGTGTAAAGGGATCAGCTGGATGACAACCGTGTTGTTGGGAAAAGTGGTTGTTCTGCCCCGATGGCTCATTTTTACACGCATGTTAAGCGTTTTTACACACAGTGTACAGATACATCATGAAGGTGGATCACTCTTGCCTTGAAAATGGTTGTATTTAGTATTTCTTCAGAGGATAAAAATGAAGGCTTTTGAGGATAAGATAATGTATTTTAAAACTGCTCAGTTTATAAATACATAAAAAAAGAAACAGAATGGTTTAAATTGTAGACTTGTTGTCATTATTTTTCCTCTCATGCTTTATTTATGAATTGTAGACATAAATTGGAAAGCAATCCAATAGGAAGTACAGAAATTAGTGCAATAAAACAATAAGCAACAATTAGCTGGGCTCTTTTCTTCTCTTCCACTTACTAGTTTGGTACCAGTATCCTGACCTTTATTTTCAACACATTGATCATAGGTCCTGCATCTCAGAGGCTATGTTAAGAGACTATTTTCACACAAATTAGCTGGATTTGATCAGAATTTTGCCTAATTTTTGGAAAATGTGGTCTGAAAAATTCAAAATCTGAACAACAAGAAGCTAAAAATTGGCATTGCCTCCACTGCAACTAGCATCCATCTGTACTTCAGCATGAAAACATTTTTCCATAATCAAAAAAAGAAACATTGAAAGCACATAATGCAGACAAAGGAGGCGAGTGACTCAGACATCTTTTTAATTGTTTTTTCAAACTCAACTGTTTGGAAAATAAATTTCTGGAAAATTAAACAGCAGCATATATGCACACACTCTTCTGCATTCAGTCAGCCAGTTTAATCATTTCTGCAATCTTTTGCTCTATGGATGCCTGTGGTGGATTTACTCTGTAACTTTAGCTCTTATGACTTAAATCATGAAGCTAAATTCATGATTTACAACGTTAGCTTCAGATTGTACCTTTCAAGCAACTTCCACAATCACAACAGTAAGCATTGATGTGCAGTGATGCAGACGTCTGTGTTTACATAGGTCAGTCTCAGCTTCAAACTCTGTTTTTATGACAGGAAGGATAACCATTTGGACCAAACACTATAAATAAATTAAGAAAAGCACAAACCCTTAGAATAAATATGAATGAACGTTATCCTGCAGGTTCCTGTTTTCTTTTGTTACTTTCGTAAGGAAGTGTATAAAACCCAAGTGCTCCAATGTTGTATGTTTGAGCTTTAAAAAGATGCACTACAGAACTTTTGCCATTTTCTCAGTAACGCGCCCCTTATCTACGGCTAATTCAGCACTTAAAAATTTATAAATTAATAAAAATGTAATTTCCTTTTTTCCTCCGACATCTGTCTTGCTGAATCAGCGCATTAAAAAAAACGACAGGTGTTTTTCTATCTGCTTGCTAGCGTATGATGCAGTGCATAAAGCAAAACTCTGCTGCAACGTCACGGATGAAAAATCTTTATAGTGCAGTTATTCAGCCCCAGGACACTGCTGGGCAGCAACGGCTCCAGAAAGGCACACAATAAGTGTCATTGTGCCATCAAACGGGTTGGGAACATGTAAGCTACGTAATGTTTCTTTAAGTTATATAAAATTTTAACCATTTCTCTGAGATATTTTCACAAACCTGACAAATCAAATTGCCAATGCAAGCAACTTATCTAGCTGGCTAACATTTACAGGAAGCATATAAAGCCAACAGACCATTAACTTGTTTCAATATAATTCAACCACAGTGCATCTTTCTTTCACGTCGGTGTCCTGTAAGCACAAATGTAAAACATGGGGCCAAAATAGACACGTCACTGATACGCCTCTATGTCAACACACCTCATATAGGCTGATAGTCAAATTAATTGTTTTTTTTTTCTCTGTCATCACCAGTATTGGCTCCTATATCCAGAACTGCTGAGGCTGTGATTTCATGCAAGGACAGTACGAGGGAATCTCACCAAGTGTGTATGAGACAGAAGCCCTTTTCACACAGGGATGATGTGCTACAAGCAGCAAATAAGACTCCTTTGTTAAAACGCTGTTACTCATCTTTACTTGTTCATACTGACCAAAACAAGAGGGAAAGAGCTACTATGTAAGCGTGTTTTGTAACAAAATCAAAGCTCAATGAGCAAGTGTGCCACCATATTGGCTATCCTTTACTAATCAATGTCAGTCCAGCTCTTTGACTACTTCCTACGCCAATCAAAGCACTACACAGCTCTGATACAAGGGAAACAAAGCACTAATAAATCTGGCCTTATTACTGCAGGAAATACAAAAACCAGCAATATGAAAACATAAAGCAAAGTTTGTAATGCAAATTATGTTTTGATCAAATATAATAACATAAATCAACTATTGCATCACCATTCGACTAGCTAATCACATCATGGGGCCATCTTTAAAACACATTTTTACCAATTTGACAAGATTGTGTTGGTATGTTATTTTGTGTTTGACTATTTATCAAACAATTAATGAGCAATAAAACATAATTTCTTAGTTTCAATACTTTTTTTTTAGATCTTACCTTTCTTGACCTCTGCAAGAACCCCATCCACTGCTGCAGCTGCTCTCTTGGCCTCTCTGCTCTCCTGGTTGGCCCTGTCCTTCTGCTTCTTTTTGCTGGTACTGAAGGAGGGGTCCGAGTTGTTCTCCCTTCCATTGCCTCCTCTCTGCTGAGCCCCACCACGACGACCCACTGTCTCACTACCTCCACTGCTGGCCATCTTCAGGCACTTGGCACTAACAGGCCGCCCGTCACTGGAATCACTACCACTGCTGGGGTCTGAATCTGAGGTGTGCCTCTTCCTGCCTGGCCCGGCTATCTTGGCGATGATATTGGTCTGAACTCTCCCAGAACAGAATCAGGAAGGTTAGCGAGGGATGGGGACCTAAAGCGGAGGGAAGAGACATAATTAATGATCAAGGGGAAAACTAATATTCATGAAAACAAATGATCTAGCAGTAACGTGCTTCATCTGCAGACTAGCAGAATGCAAAGTTGAAGAACTCAAGTAATCGTGGCAATCTGCCTTTACTAGGTCAGAGCTAAAGCTTGCACACAAACAAACAGGAAGGTTCATTGCTTTAAGCCAATTAGGAGCAGGCTTCAAATGACAATGCTGTGCTGAAGGAGAACCTGGCCATTATGTCTTACAAAAGAAATGAGCTTTGCTTCGTTTCCTTAGCATAGCAACAGCTAGTAGCTAGTCAGTACAAATGAAAACAATAAACAAAAGCTAAACTGTGCTGACTATATGGTTTTAAGGACAACATTTTACTGACACATGGTCTGTGCTTTCAGTAAGCGAATTAGATAGCTTAATGTGGCTTTCTCCCCCTCAGAGTTGTTAGCTTAGTAGCTAGCCTGGAGAGGTTCGTTTGTTTTTACATACATCTGTATAATGTTACCACGTGTCCCTCGATATAAGGCAAGAACACATGTTTGTACCTAATATTTACCTAACACAATACAGTGATTGTCCATTATTGCTTACATTTACCCAACTTAGCAAATAAGCCTTAGCCGGATTGATTCACGCAGAAATGTTAAACTAAACAAGCTTTAACGAATGAGCCAACTGCCAATGCTTTTATGTCCAGCACTTACCACTAATTACTACAGTATTGTACCTAAATTAAGATAATGACAGTCTATCGATACAGCCGCTAAAATCTGATGTCCAGCTCTATCTTCCAGTAGAGCGCAGGACAGGTTGTCCAATCAAACGCTGCAGTCTCCGAGCAGCTAATGTCATTAGCAACATGCTAACTGCAGCTCAAACGGATAAGGTTGTCATAGTATCTATACTCAAACAAAACAACATGACATCTCGTGACAACTAAAGCTCGCTTGTTATTAATAAACCCAAATCAAACAGACATAACAACGAGAGACTTACGGCGTTTTAATGTAACGATAATTCCGTTGAACACACAATAGCGGGCGACTCCTTGTGCTTCGTCCAGCTGCTGCTATGCTCCTTCGCGGCCGCGGGCCGCCGTCGTGCTCCAACCTGGACTCGAAACCGTCTAAGTCCGCGGTTTTTCTACAATATTTTACATTTAACCAGGACCCATTTCTGTTAATTAATCAATTATTTCCTGTGTCCAAGTAGAATGCATCTGGTGCGAGTCTGTTCAGTCCGTTGGTGTCATCCGGCCTCTGCGGGGTGAGCCTACTTTGTTGGAACAAAATATACTGCTGCCCGGCCAGACCTCAGTGCGCGTACAAGCTACTTCCTGACTGGCGCGTTCACGTGATCGAGAACTCTTCTTCCTCTCTCCTCTTCGCTATAAGACTATGCACATCTATATATTTTGGCGTCGGTCACTCATACTTATCTACAATCTACAATGCATTAAAATCAGGACATAACCATTAATTTGGTCTGAGAACGTGTTGTAATGGATTCACATTCAATCTCTCTTGGATATTCTAGATTATGACAAGATCTTAAAGTGGCTGTTGCCTTTTTCTCAAATGTGACCATCCATTGAGCTGCTTTACTAATAATAACATTTGGGCCATACATACACAGATGAGTGTTTGAGTTTTAGCAGACTAACAAAGACAATGAAAACCTGTGGAACAAAAATATTGGAGCAAAGAATGGACCGATTAAAATAATTAATCAGGATCCTGGATCTTCCACAGTCAACACTCAGTAGTTCTCAATTGTTATTTCTTAATACAGACAAATATTATTAAAGGGAAAGGCAAGCAGAGCTATTGACATCATTCACTGGGACCTTAACTATTTTTAAAAAATGGTTTTGTCCCAAATGGCACCCTAGACCATACATCATGCTTTTAAATGTGCAGTAAAATGACTTCTGTAAAACCATAAAAATGCAGACTACACCAATGAATATCAAAGCACATCAAGAGTTCATAATAACACTAAAAACACTAGAAAAATAGAAATGGGACATCGTACACCCTTTCAATGTCCAAGGGGGACACATGCACATTCATACTACAACATATCCAACCTAGCATGGTTAGAACATGACAGCATCCAGCATAAAAAAAACTAAATAATCAAATGATTGTATTTGACTTTTTATTCATAAAACTGTACACTGTATAACTCAACAGTCTTCTTTGGGTGTGTTTGCTTTGGTAATCAGTTATTAATCAACATCCTGCAGCTGTTTGTAAAAATTTTGTTTTCTTCTTCTTCATTTAACATTTTTTCTAACACATAAATTCCCATGCACACAAAAAAAATTAGTATATGACAATACTGGCATATAAGGCACAATTAAATACTTAAACATCAGTTGCCGCAGATCTAACATGATCCATCATAACACGAGATAAAAACAAATATTCAGAGTTT
Organism: Leptatherina wallacei; assembly: GCA_028567055.1. Lineage (NCBI taxonomy): Eukaryota > Metazoa > Chordata > Actinopteri > Atheriniformes > Atherinidae > Leptatherina > Leptatherina wallacei. Next base: position 25,372,942 of record JAOXYM010000014.1, read on the forward strand.
GTGAAGCAAAGCACGAGTTTAGCATTCATAAAACTTCATTATTAGCTGCATTTCCAGTCTTCATGCTAAGTTAAACTAACAGTCTCCTAAAGGAGCCGTGAAAGTCTCATTTTAAATAAAATATGTGGTTTGTCTTTCGAGCTGCTGTGGAAAAAATAAGCTGGGCCATACTTAAACAGCTGCTTCTTCCCAAACAGTAAATACATCCTAAAACCTCATATTGAAAGCACAGGAATCATTTCACAGCAAGTCTGAGTCCGTTTGGCAACATGCATCAGCTTTATAAGACAGCCTGATGTATTCCCTCTGCTCTGGGAGCTCACCATGTCAGATTACTTGTTATTAATCCTGTGGAATATCAGCACGTAGCCATTCTCCCACTTAGTGAGCAAAATAAGTAGTTTGTTTCATATTGTTTCATGAAAATGATAATTTCTTTCTTTGTAATACAAACAAGACCATAACTGCAATACAAAACCACATTATGTGAGATGTTTTTAAAACTTAAAATCCACATGAATGTTGGCATCTTCTTCATCTTTGGATCGGTGTGTTGGGTAGGATGTACCCTTCTCTCAATATTTTGAAATTGAACTTAACACCATCTGCTCAAGCTGAGTAAATTTTACGAGAATTTTCTGCTCTTAAACGTTTGTTTTCTGCCTCAACAAGTAAAAAAAAGAAAGTAATTCAAATTGACTTAATGTGTCATCATACATAAAAATCAATAAATCTTTTTGATATATTCCAGATTGACAACTTTTTGCGTTCTCACGTTTTAAGAAAATAGTTTACAAAAAGGCAGACATATTAAAATGATCAAAAAACATATCATATGTTATAAAGCAGTATTTTCTCCCAGCAGCATCATTTCTTTTTTATATTCAAAACTTAAATTCATACATTTAAGATTCTTTTTTGCAGAAAAGCAAAAATAATGTGCACAAATTAAATTCAAAGTAAAAATATGTGCTGTGAGACAAACTTTACATGTTCAGTCATGCTTAGGTTTGTAAATCACGCTGTGATACCAACGGTTTAAAAACACTAATAGACAGTTTGGGCACATTATATGCACATCAAATTTTTCCTTTGAAGTCAGGTTGCTGTATCTACATGCAGGGTAACAGTGATGGATGCCTTTTCTTTTGTCTTGGAGGTGAGTTACTGGCACGTGTTGTATATCTGAATCTGTTTGTTGATGTCATTGAGGATGCCTCTCATTTTGTCCTCCAAGCCGTCCAGCTGCCGAGCTTTCCCCTCCAGCTTCCTCTGGTTCTCCTCGTAGTTCTTCTCCAGTTCTGTGGGAATCAGGATGTTCAGGAATGGTTACATCCCTTGGGATTATCACTAAATGCTGCTAATGTCTTTTATGCAGACTGAGGGAACACAGTTGCATGTTTTCTATGTTCTTCTTTTCATTTTTTCACTTTAAATTATAATTTCCTGTTTTCTTTTGTTAACAATTTCTTCTGATACTGTTATATTAAGATTTTTATTCAATATATAGATGCTGATAATATGCACAGTTGCATTATAGATTGGGTAAACAGTAATGAAGGTGTCATTTATGACTGATTGGTTTTGACCTTTAAAGTACAACTCAAGGCTTCATGTAGCCGTTGAAATAAAATAAAATGCCCTTCCTGACACAACCCTCTGCATTTATCCGGGCTTGGGACCGGCCCTCAGAGAACACAGGCTCGCACCCCCCTCAGGGCTGCAGAACCCACAATTGAGAACTATATATATATATATTTGTATATAGCAAATTAAACCTGCAAATAACAAATAAACAGATCTGAAACATAATAAAATCATCTACACACACACACACACACACACACACACACACACACACACACACACACACACACACACACACACACACACA
>JAOXYM010000014.1:25385882-25398104 GCA_028567055.1 Leptatherina wallacei
CGTGCACACGATTTGGTAAACTATGAGCTCAGTTTAATATTCCGTGCACACAATTTGGTAAACTATGAGCACAGTTTCGTAATCCGTGCGCACGGATTTCCACCAGTTTTTTTTTTTTTCACCGCTGACACTTGCCGGGCTCCGTAGTTTTGTAAATTTATTTACAATTATAAAACAACTCAATAAAAACAGTAAGAAATAAAAAAAAGACTGGAATAAAATAAAATGGTATTAAACATTGAATAAATTAATGAAAATAAAGAAATAAAAATAATTCATAAATCATACACAAATAAATACATAAATAATAGTAAATAATTTTTACTATTAATTAGAAAGGGATAAACTTTTTAAAAAGGCTAGAAGCTTAGGGGTTGAGTTTAAGGCCTACTCTGCTCATGGTTAAAAAATGACTTTTCTAAAAGTTAAGGTCCTGCCACCACATTTCAATCAAGTTAAGGTCTGGACTTAAAAGGGTAATTGCAACACCTTGATTCTTTATATTATAGTTTTACTGGTGCACTCAGGATCAAAATCCTGTTACATGACTTAACTTTAGCTAAACCTTAGCTGTAGGGCAGATGCACTGTGCCTGCAAAACAAATCCAAGCCATCAGTCCTCCATCACTGTGCTTGATAGTTGGTATGAAATGCACATGCTAATTATCTGCCTTTGTTTATCCCCAAACACAGTGCTGTGCATTATAAACAAACATCTCCACTTTGGTCTCCTCTGTCCAGATGACATTGTTCCAGAGGTCTTGTGATGTGTTTGGATGTAACTTTGCAAAACTTCAACATTTACCATGATAATTGAGGCCTCTAGAGTCTGAGATGTACCTCTTGGGCTTCTTGCAGTTTTTCTGAACATCTGAGCTTGGGGTGAACAAATTTATGTCCCATGTCATGTTCTAATTCTGGGTATAAATGTGTTTTAAGTATTCTGTTTTATTCCATATTTCTTGCCTCTATATGTCCTGGTGTCTTTATGAAACCATACCGCTCCTTTATAATAAACTATGACTGGAACATCACCTTTCACACTTGTCTCCTCCAGTGTTGTCCCTGCAGTTGATGCAGGCTCCGGTCCTCTGGTCACAGTGATCTGCATGTCCGTTACATTGGCAGGGGCGGCAGCTGGGGAAGCCCCAGTGGCCCCCCTGACATCCGTTGCACTGCTGACCAAACGCCCCAGGACGGCACTGGCACTGACCAGTAAACTTGTCACAAAGTCGAGTCACTGACCCTTCTAAGCTGCAACCGCAGGCTGGACAGAGGGTGGGCAAAGATGAGCAGCGAAGGTGGAGAAGGCATGATAGAGGAATTAATGGTTGAAAGAAAAAGGAGGTTTATTCAATTTGGATTTGGAAACGTGGACTAAAAGACAGTAGAGGGCGCCATCACGGTGTACATGTACTGTTGTGAAATAACTGTGTAAATGTATCCTCTGGAGGAAAGTGCTTATCAGCTCTTACAGTGAGTGATCATTTAGCAAAGCTGCTACGTTACAAATTCATCCGTGTGCTTTAAGCAAGTTAGGGATGGAAAGGATGGAGTGGTTCTGAGGGGAAAGAGTTTCTCACATATGCAGCCGGAGGGTCCAAAGCCATAAGTTCCTGGTGCACACTGGTCACAGCGTCGACCAATCACATTGGGCCTGCAGTTACACTGCCCCCCACGGACGTCACATATAGAGGTGATGGACCCCTGGGGGTCACAGTTACAAGCTGGAGAACAGAGAGAAATAAAGTCAGTGAACCCTTGCAGATGAACACTGTCAGTGACCAGACAGCTGGAAATATCTCTGACTGCTGTGTTATATATCAGTCTAAATGCCTGAAGTCATCCATATGGAGCGCTTCATAAACATGTTAATCTTCAGTCGAGTTATTTTATCTGTCTGTCATTTTTACAACAATCAGAAATCTGGGAGGACCCACTGAAAATATGAAGGCATGTTTTACTCCATCTGGGTTTTGTGCAGAAATGTGTTGTTTTTGGCAGAGATTAAACAAACTATTTACTCTGAAAGTAACTCATAGCGGACTGGGACTGATTTCCCAGTGGATCCTAAAATTTATATACTGATGAACACCAGCTTACATGACTGCAGGGCTTCTTATGAGCAGAAAGTGAAATAGTTGAAAACAAGCGTTCCATCTGGTTACAATTTATTGCAAACTGGTTGATAAAAGAAGAGCAACTCATTATTCAGTCTGCAGCAGCTATTGATCATGCTTAAAAGCAGAACCAGATTATCGGTTATTGCGTAAATTTTATTTCCTGATGGCCTATCTGTTGGAAAATGGTCCCATTCTGATGAATTTATTTCAGCCTTCCTGGTTATCTTTAGTGTTCTGAGCATTTTTTGTTTTATGTGTACATTTATTCTTAAAAAAGTGGCTCCAATAACTTCTCTTGCCCTCCAACAACTGATATAATGAACGCTGAAATCACACAAGGCTGTACTTCCAGTATGTGCTAACCTCCCCAAAAAAAAAACCCTATTAAAAAATAAATAACTGAGAAATAAAAATCAGTTGTAAGATTATGAAGCTTTCTGCACTGTTATAACAGCGCAGAAACAAGGTAGGAGTGTTTTAATGAGCCTATTTTCACTCACGCAGAGCCCCGTTGTTTATAACAGCCGACATGCTGCTGATTAGCTTGGCACAGGTGTCACTCATCTGCGGGTGGATCACACTCTTTGCCCCCTCATGGCAGCGGTACCGCTCATAGGTTTGCTTTCTGATGTTAGAGGCTGAATCTCCTGCGTTGAACATCTCCATGGAGGAGTGTCGCGGCATCAGTGCAATCTGGAGGAAAGGAGTTTTTTTTACAGAGATATTCATGTTGGAAATGAAAATCACAATTTATACAAAAGTATAAATGATTTATTTCTGAAGATTCAGAGGCAAAATTTCCCTCACAGAGTCTACAAGGAGGACGGCGTATGATGCGCCGTTGAGGACGCTGTTGGCATCTTGGTATCGTGTAAACTCAAAGCGAAGAGTGTAAGTCACATCTCTCTCCAGACAAATGGGCTGAGGAGCAACCAAAAACCTGCAGCAAAGATAGCACAGCCGGCATCAGCACGAACATGGACATGCAACAGCGTGTGACTGTTTGTGTGCGTGAGTCGGAGACCTGGCTCCGGCTGGCAGAGAGACAACGAGTCTGTCATCATCTGGGATGGTGTTCCCACATGGGCTGCTCGTTGGAATTGGCCCTGGACGGATCACCGTTATCCGCACTTCCTCCCAGTCCCTGGGCATCTAAGCAGAATCAGTGTGTATGGTCTGTATTACGGTAATGAAAAGGAGTCTACTAGCAGCAGAGATCATGAAGTAAAATGAACCAAAGCACATACCTGTGACTCATAGCGGATGAGCAAATCATATTCCATGGAGTAAGGTATGTTGCTTATAAGGAACTCCAGAGTTCCACCCTCAGGGACTCGTGCAAACCCTTTATCGGTCCATGTGGCAGGGCGACCGGGCTGATGCTCCCTTGTCTCCACAGCGCAGTCCTAAGAACACACAAACACTGAATCCGACAACCTGATTTATCTTCCAAAAATGTTTAATCCATATGAAGATTGATACAAGTTAGAGCTGAGAATATAAGCAGCCTCACCTGTCCCATTTTAGCAAACTCAGCCTCATAAAGGAAGTGATCCAGAGCCATAAAGAAATATCCAAACTCCACCTGTGTACACTGGCGTCCTGTCATGTGAGTGCGGCAACGACACTGTCCATTCTCCATGGAACAGCTGAGACAAATACAAATACTTAGTTATTTCACTGCATATACTTACAAATACTTCATTTTAAAAAAAGTAAAATTACTATCGACTCTGTGATCTAAAGAGCTGCTTCCCAAACATATTGATGGTAGAGTATTTACCATGTAAATCATGATGTATGTAAGGAGGCTTGATCAAATAGAAAATACAACTAAGGCCAAGGAAATGTTTAGTTTTGCAGCAATTTAACCAGAAACCAAATCTGTCTGAATATAATACATAGTTATTATATATATATATATATATGATGTATTATATATACACATATAATACATATTATCTAATATACATTTAGATGAAAAGTGAAGATCTGACTTGATGAGCCAGGAACTTTCCTGATTTAATAGTTCAAACCAAAGATAAGGAACTGGATTAAAAATACTTTACAATAAAACATCAGAAATATTTTACAACTCCAGAGTTTGAAAAAAAAAATAATTCAATCACAGAATTGTATAAAGCAACACTAACAGAAGAAAGTTAGAAAACTGAAAACACAACAAGCAACTAACATCAATTCAAAGTAAAATCTGGCTCACTAGTTGGCAAATTTATCCATGGTGGTAGTTTATTTTTTTCTTGCACCATAAGGATCAAAGCATACTGAATTCTTGCCTCCTGCTCATGCCAAAGGCAACTAAGGCTTGTAACTAAAGTATTTAGCATGTTTGCAGAGTTACAGTGAAAGACAAAATAGAATTTCTAATGAAAGCTAAAAGAGGAATGCAAAATAGGTTTAAACAATCATAAACCTTCCCTTCTTGGATTTCACAAGATACAAATGTCAAGCTCAGAGTGGCGCTGCGGAAAAAGCCATCAAACTCAGTGAGATTAACCTCAGGGGGACTGTGAGAGTATTCAATATTGTTTACAGCCACATATAATATATTTTGGTCTGGGTTACAACAGGACAATTACAGGACATAAAGAAACATCATTTTAAATCATATTCTATCAATGAATAGATAGTAAATGTTCCAACGGGGATATGATGGAAAATGGCTCAGGGTTCTAAGACTGGATGATCAATGTCTCCTCAACCAACCTAATTTTTGCTATGGTGCCTGACCAGAATCATATATCGGATACTGAATCAATTAGTAAATATGTCAATTGATAAACTCAGTAAATCTGAGCACAGTTCTATATTGGAGATAAAAGACAGGTTCTCAATATTGTATTTAATTAAACTAAAACATCAGCGAGAAGACTCCTAAAAGACTTGATGTACGTTACGACTCATGACTGAAGCTACAGCACCACTCACTGGTTGTCGAGCGCTCCTCCAATATCACAGTCGCAGCCTCTGCAGCCGCTCAGGTCGTGGCTCAGTCCCCAGTGTTCTTGCTAGGATCATGGGACAGACAGACAGCAGGGTGACTGACAGAAAAACAATGAGGCCAAACAGCTCAATTGCTCTCCAAACCATTACAGATTGAGGAGAACATCAACTGTAATTTTCTTTTAATGACTGACTGACTCATACTATATCCAGCTCTCAAATCCAATAAAAATTTTTTAAAAAATAGTATGTAATCATTATTCTCCTATTCCCATCAGTTCACATTTTTCAGAGTCAACAGTTTCGGTTTGGTTTTATGTTTCTGTCCTTGGCAGAAAAATGTGGTTTTTCCATCAGTTTTATGTAAGAATCTGTTCACATTTCCACTGTATTGACATAATCTAGTTCAAATTTGTGTACAGAAACTTGAACCATCCATTAGTGTACAGCAACATGAGGGTCTGTATCTAAGTGCCTTTTTTTCCTGACTACTTTTTCAGATTTAGAGCAGCTCAGGTTGGCTGAGGGAAGCAGCAAGGCAGTAAATTAACTATTCCTACACAGTGAAACTGCTTTCTTAAAAAAAACATCTTAACATGCAAACAACCTCTATGCCAAGAAGGTTTCAGTTACAGTAATAAGCTCTCCCACTTCAGTAGGATCTTTAATTAATACTTTTTCCACTCTTAACATCATTGTTTCTAAAATGCGGCTTGACAGTTGTTATCAACAGATTCCACTTTCGGACCAGGTCCAGACCTGACCATTTTAGGCCTGCTGTAACCCACACCAACCGGACAACACTCAAATCCCTGGGCTAAATTTAGACACACGGCCCATGCAGGAGCTCACATTCCTGCCCATACTATTCCTGGCTGAGTAGGTTTGGGACAAGAGGCTGAATTATAACAGGAAACTCATCACCAGCTAACAGCTTCTGCTGCTGGGTAGAGAGGATGACAGACAAATGGGCCAAAGAAACCAGTGAAGAAATGAGAACAGCAAGAGAGAAAAAAGAAATATTCAGTGGGCTGCAGTTTCATTTAGTGATTAAATTGAGATTAAATTAAGATTTTCATTTTAATATCAAACAGCGTTAAGAAGAGACAAGTAGAAAGTATAAAACATTTCCTGTTTAACTCGACTATAACCACCTGATCTCATGACAAATCACTTTAATATGTTATCACAATAACTTTCAATGCTCCATGTATCTTGCTAACATCCACTGTTCAGGACTTGCTTCTGTTGGTTTGGCTACAAATAATTAGATGATGGAATTAAGGAGTAACAGAAAGAACTAATTTATGTACTCTTGGATATACTTTTCCAGAGCCTTTTTACTTTTCTACCACAACGTGGGACTCTTTCCTCTTATACTGCAAACTCATTCATCTAAATGTTGGGACATAAATATAGCAAACATTATGATGCAGTTTACAAAGTTAGCTCTTACACAGTTTAATATGGATCTCAATTCCTTTCATGTCAAGTAAACTTTGCCTTAAAGAAAACAACATACAGGACAACCGGGGTTTTTGTCTCTACGACTTGTGGACCAACATTCCCAACGTTTTCTGGTGAGACTTGCCAATCAAATGGCAATTAAAATGTACTTAAAAGCAAGAGACTTAAGTTTAATAAGATAGAAACTGTGTTATCCATGGGTAAGAAGGCCTGCAAAAGAAAGAGGACACATATATGAAGCATTTTTTCACTGACACATCATCACTGGTACGATATATATTTTGAAGAGCAGAAAGTGTGTAAGGACTGCAGAGAAGCAGAGCAAAAGAAAGATGATGTTCAGTAAATATTTTCCATTAGAGCCAGGTTTAAAATAGTCTATTTGTGACGTCTTACCAGACACTGGTCACAGCTGCGTCCTGTGACAAGACGCTTGCAGAAGCAGTCTCCACTGACTGGGTCACACTGGGAGCTACCTGACACGGTTCCTCTGTTGTCGCACTGGCAAGCTTGAGGTGGAAAAATAGAACATGAATAATCACTTACTGCAGCACTTTAAACAGAAACAGTTTCTATATTTACAAGCGCATTTACATTGGTTGAATTGTTTACTAAGACTTCTTGATGCTGTATTGTCTCCCTTTTCAGTCACCAAATCCAAATAAAAATGTCTGGTTGTTGGTACACCTGAAGGATTTTGAAAAAAAATCAAATCTAACAAATATTGCGATTTGGTTTGTGATTTAATCTTTTAAATTGCAGCTATTGTTCAGTGGTTAGGACGCAAAGTTAGTAATGAACGACTTCACTCATCTACTTCAAGATTTAACTCGTTGCCAAAAGACTGAAGGTTACATTTCCTCTAGAACCGGTTTATACTTTGTCCTTTTAGTAAAAACCAAACAATCTGAAATTATTTAATATATTATTTCCACCACAGCAAGTCATTTCTCTCTATATGATTTCTGTATCGCACACGGTGGAGTTTCACCCCGATGCGCACACACAAACCAACAGACAGAAAAAGCATGGTGGGAAATATGTCACTCAGACGAAATCAGACAAAAATGATTGTTTTTAAACTCTCCCAGGGAGGTGAGGATGGAAACACTTGTGTTCTGCTGAGAACTTCACTCCGTCATCCATCACGGAGACGCAGCTGAATGAGCTGATTCTACTGTCATTCTAGTCATTTCTGAGTTGTATTACGGCTTAAATGGATCAAATCTTCTTTGTAGGTTTTATTAACATCGACACCATATCTGAGATCTGAACTTTAAGAAGATTTAGAGCAATTCCACTCAGTAAAACCATCTGTATTCACTTCATCAGGACATTTCACAAGTTAGATTGTTTTCTGTCCTCTCTGTTTTTTGTGTCATTTATGGAAAATTTGTTGAAAAATGAGTGTAGCCGTCACATGACTGTCGCACAAAAAAAGACGGCAGTCATGGACGCTGCAGGTGTGAAACCTGAAAAAGGCATGTAAAATGAAAATGAGTCACTCTCATTGGAGATTTGCCAATAATCTAAATATAATGAATCCATTTTTACTTCATTCATCCCAATTGGGAAATTAGGCTCTGCATTTTATCCATCTCTAAATATACTTGAGCAATAAGCTGCCATGTTTCAGCACTTCGGGAGCAGTTAGGGGGTTAAGGGCCTTGCTCGCGGACCCAGAGTGGTTGATTTCCGTTGGCACACAAGGGACTAATTGCAATCTTTTAAATTGTGATTTCGATTTAAAAAACAAGTAATCAGTCTGCCCAAGATGTTGGTACAATACACAGTCTGACAGGATCACACAGCTCAGGACTTCTGTCATTTAAGAGAGCATACTCACGTTGGCAGCCCTGAGGATTGTCTGCACTCAGGCCAAAGAAGCCAGTCTTGCACTTGTCACAGCGTGGGCCCTCGACATTGGCCTTGCAGCGGCACTGACCTGCCACCATACCGAGTGAAGGGTCGCTGTGGCTGTCACACATTCCCCCATTCTGGGAACCATCCGGGTCACAATCACAAGCTGTAAGGCAGACACTTACACAGTAAGTTTGGTAAAAAATGTCTTTCAACGGAATCAGGATAAGACTGACGTAGTTCTTTCTGGCTATATGGAGCATGTGTTATAGGGTCATGTGATTTCCAAGATATAAGGCCACTAAGATGTGATCTGACATGAACATCCACACGTGTCTGAGCTCACACATGAACGACTTACTTCTGACAGGATTAAATCAATCAATCCGATTTTACCTTTATCATAAATCTCTGGAATTTACTCAAGTCTGACATGGAGACGTGCAGCTTCCAGTGTGCAGAGAGGTTTCCCAAAAGAGGAGATATCTTTTGGGCATTACTAATGCATTTGGATTGGCATTGCTACTATTTCGATTGGAGCCTTGACTATGAAATGTGATTTAAAACAGGCACAATTGTTATGTCTAGAATCAGGATGGTGACCATTTACTGGTTGTCTGGAAACCTGAACGTTTCCCAAAGAAAAGAAACAACCAAGTCATAAAGTAAGAGATTTGTGTTTTTATATTTAGGATAATTGATCAATTCTATCAGGCTGATAGCAATCACTTATCTAGGGGATACCTAAATTATGTTATTAAGCAGAATATTTCTTTGATTAATGGAAAAGACATGTTCCTATTTTTCTTATTTCCAATCTTTGAGCAAAGCAAATCAAACATGTCAAACAATAAATGTGCATATTCTCCTTTAAACAACTTCATGTGTCTTTCAGGAACAGCAGCATCAATAAATAAGGTGCTAAGTCACTACAAACATGCTCACCGATGCAAACTCGTGGGTCCCTTATGTCCCTGGTGGGGTCTTTGTAGTAGAACGGTTTGCATGTCTCACAGTTTCGTCCCATTGTGTTGTGCTCACAGTCATCACACACTCCTCCGCTGATGTTTCCCGTGGCCAAATACACCGCCATGTCAAAGTGGCACAGGCTCGAGTGGCTATTACAGTTACACTCTGCAAAAAAGACCATGATATCAGGCAAACCAGTCATACTGTTGCTTTATAGTGTTCCAAAGTTATGAAGTAACCCCAGTTATTAAAAACAACTTTTTTCATGGACTCACTCTTGCAGGCATTTGTGTTGCGTCCTTTAGCTGGCCTCCAGGGTTGGTCATTGTAGAAGTCATCACACTGCTCACAGTTTAAACCCTTGGTGTTATGGTTACATACACATCTGCCGTGAACCTTAACATGGTTAAGAGGGATGAGAGGGAAGTTTATATAAGCTACATGGTATACGACATAGCAGATTCCTAAAAAGGGAAGTAAACTTCAGGAGGAAAATAAGTCAAAAAGTGCTTATTGTGTTCTGGATTTGAGTCTTCATCACTCACCATTCCTTCTATGTCATCCCTGATGCCATCAATGGGGGCGCACTCTGAGGCGTGACCATAGCAAAAGCAGTTTCCACGTACAACAAGTTCATAAATGGCGTAATAATATTTCTCTTTTATTTCGGCTCGGGGATCCAGCAGGTTGTCTCCCAGTGTGTGAAGTTTGGTGAAGTTCATTCTCAAGTTTGTGATCTTTAGCTGATCTGATGAGAGGAAAATATGAAGAGAATAAGCAGGGATCGATATACAGACACTAGAAAAGAGGGTTGTTTCAGGTGGACATTAAAGGTTACACTTGCATCAGGATTGGTGCTGTTATTTGATGTATGAGAATAGCTGGAGCTAAACTAATGCGTTCAAAATGAATTATATAAGCGAGTAAAAGAGTTGCTGTGACCTCTACTACACTCAATTTACAGACCAGCCCTGCTCCCACAAGAGGAAGTCAGCCTGTGGAGCATGACGGAGTCGGTCGTGTGGCAAAGCATCAGGGACGAACAACAGTCAATGATCTGGGACAACGCAAAATTAGTTTACCATCAGTGCTCAACTGCACCTTCAGGTCACACTTAAAAAGCAAAAAGGAAAGATTTATCAAAGCTTCTTCGAAATAAAATAAAGACTTTGTCGATTACTAAACCAGAGCATATGGATGCAATCTAGGTTTTAAAGGGCTGTGAAAGGATGAAGGATGTTAGGTGTTGAAAAAACACAGGAAACTTTCTAAAGGTGTGGACACCTTACTCTATCTTCTGTGTGCTGCTTCTGTGTGACATGAACATGAGTTTGTAAGGAGACAAAGAAACAAAGAGACACTTTCATATTGAATACTTGATCATTTTGGAAGGGATGCAGGGATATTGACCAAATATTTTAAATACTGACAGCAATTACATCAAGTTATGTCACTATTTTAAAGCTTAAACCTGAATAAACAAACCTATTCTTTACAGGAACTGTAAAACAGACACATTTAGTAATAAATGCTAAAGCTAATATATTGTTGGGCTATTTCCCGACGGAACACCAGAGCTTTTTGTTGCTGGGAATTGGGTCCAACTACAGCTGTTTACACATGTAGTTCATAACGGGATACTCCCTGTGTTTGATTGAGGATCCTTACCCATCTGCAATGATGGCTGTGTTTGGGATTAAATCATCGACACTCCACTGAACATGGATTTGGATAAATCTGCAATATTGATCAGCATGAAGGTTAGCAGACGAGAGTAAGAGACCACAAATGTTTTTAGCATGCAGACTCCCTCAATGCAAGTGCTCTGCAGAATCAGCTGTTGTATTCACACCTAGGTTCATTCTTATGCCATTTCATTGGATTTCTAATCAGGGACCAGAGCAAATGCTACCATGTTGCCTGCAGTCTAGAAAATGTCAGGGCAGCTGTGTGTGTGAGAGAAGAGCTACTGCAACAAAGTTAAGATTCTAATGTTGAGTAGGATATGATGATTGCCATGCTAGGATTCACTTACTGGTGCAGAACAATGTAGAGAAGTGAGACTAATGGGAATATCATAATGGTTGTGTAATTCTGCCTTTCTGTCATTCCCTAAAATCTCTGCTGATTTGTTGCATGTGGTCCCGCCATGCAGATGTGCAGCACCATCATTGAATCTGACACGTCTCCTTATTACTCTGTGAAGATTTCACACCTGAATATTCTGCTGTCACAGCTGTTGAGATTGAACTAGGACATGTACAAAAATGTTTTATATTCAGATACTATTTCTGTTTAGTTTTCATTATTTTCTGGTCAGAATTATCTTTGATTTCGAAAAAAAAAAACTCCTTCACAGAGCAGAAACTTTTCTACCAAATCCAGCTGCTGGAAATAGTAAAATCTTTAACATGGTGGATGTATGTGTTCTTATCATGGATCTTTCTCTGACAATCTAGTTCCTCCATTTATTCATCCCATTTTCCTCTTTAAACTCTTTAAAACACCATCAAAATGTCTCTGTGGTTTGTGGGTGCATAACCCTCTCCAAAAATGATGGACAGTAATGGAATAAGGATTTAAGAAAATATTTTCCTCATTCTGACACTTTATCTTCTCAAACACATTTGGAGGGGGTAAAGAAGAACGATGGCTTCCTTCTGGAGAGAGACATATCTGTCTTTACACCCTTTGGATATTGTGAAAAGCAGGAAATGAAGCATTTTCTGCTGTTACAGTCCAGCTGTTCAGTGGAAGCAGTCAGTGCACACACACACACACACACACACACACACACACACACACACACACACACACACACACACACACACACACACAC
>JAOXYM010000014.1:25398204-25412177 GCA_028567055.1 Leptatherina wallacei
ACACACACACACACACACACACACACACACACACACACACACACACACACACACACACACACACACACACACGAAAATACTGTAGTAAGTGTGCACCATGTGTATGTCAGCACACAATTTCATAATAACAAAACCTTTTCTTTCATTAATATGCACTTTCTGGAACTATTCTGCTTCCCCAGGGCTCTTTTTCTCATGTCAGAATCAAAGGGAAGACCCATTAATGTTTCCTACAAACTAACAGCCACATACAGAGTCAGCTCATATGATTGGTCCAATATTTGGCTGTATAAAAAAACACCTGTTTTACTTTGAAGAATTTTGAAGTTATTACTGTATATTGTTAATGAGGCAGAAAATAATATGGTCATTTTTTTACATTTTCCATAAGCAGCATAATCAGCATGATGTTGACGAGGAACATTTGTAATTAATCAAATCCAATAAAATTATATTTATATAGCGCTTCATGCTACAAGCAACACAAAGTGCTGTACATGATAAAAAAAAACAATGTATATTAAAGTATCTGAAAAGCTGTATATTTTACTTAGTCGTCTTTAAGAACAGCTCTTCCTGCAGCATTTAAAAACTCTGGCTTCCTTATGTTTTCCATGTAAATCCTGAAGCGGAAACATTATAATAACCGATGAAATGCTTTGTGGGAGGATTTATTATCTTACAAACTCTGACCTTGCCAAGTTGGCTTAAACTGCAGTAATACAATCTCATTCTGACAAACAGGAGCTTATCCCTGCAGATCCACAACACAGAGCCACTGTTTTTACGTGATTTCATTGGCTAACTGGAGAAAAGTGATCCGTCTTATCTAGAAATTGATGCGCTGGTGTGCCATGTGTCGGCTGATGGCATTAAGTTAAATCAAACATAAGTAGCTATAACATTTATGATCCTTCAAGATTCACGCAGACGAGACAGCACAGTGCTTTCTCTTGTTATATTCAACACTGTGTCCGCAAGAGGGAGCAGAGGAACGGCTTTTAGTTATTACTATTATTTAGAAGAGAAGAAAGAGAGGACAAGCTTGATATGAACTGTTATGAAAAGTTTTGTTCTCCAAGATTTTGATGTTAGAGCCGTATTGATCACATAAAATACTCATCTCTAATTTACGATGAAACAGCTTTTTATTTTTCATTCAGATCCTTAAAATAAGTCAGAGAACATTGCCACTGCGCAGTAAAAGCAGAAAAAAAGACACGGATGAGACTCTTTACTTTGGTCGTGCTGACTGATTTCTGGTGTCATAAAAACCCTTTGCCATTCATTTTAGGGGCACAGCAGAAGGAAACAACATTTTCTATAAAGATTTGTTCTTTTAGTGCAGGGGTGTCCAGCTCCGGTCCTCGAGGGCCACAATCCTGCAGGTTTTCCATGTGTCCCTGCTCCAACACACCTTATTCAAATAAATTAATCATTGTGCGGAACTTCATAGGCTGCTGGATCCATTTAATTTGAGTCAGGTGTGTTGAAGCAGGGACATATTGAAAACCTGCAGGACAGCGGCCCTCGAAGACCGACTTTTGACACCTCCTGCTTTACAGATGGAGATGCTGTCATCTTTATATTGGCAGAAATTATATATATATAGATATATATCTTGATATCTGAAATGATATATTTCTATCTATATAAGAAGTTAGCTGCTAATCTAACAGAAGCAGCGAGTCAGAAAATGATACTTCAGGACCTTCTGATCCTAATTAAATCTCACTGGCAAGCTGTGTATTACCCAGAAAACTCTATGAGTTGAATATGTTAAAAATGAACAGTTTTTAATCTGTGGCTGTTAGTGGTAATGATACCAGAAGGCCACACTCAGGGCAAAAAGTTCTTACTTAAGTCATTCGTTAACCAACAAAAATTCTACCCATTAAAAACTCAAGTGCACATTGATCAATTGTTTTGACAACAGCAGAGAGTAATTATGGATTGTTCAGCTGTGAGGAGGGCAGAGGTCCTCATGTGGACCAGTTCTGTTGAGATATTTCACAACAAAGCATGACAGCCTCTGCTGCAGCGTAGGAAAAATAGTTAGGGTTTCTGGGAAAAGCTCTTATGTTCTGCCAGGCTAAACATACGACCAGGACAGTGAGAGTGTGTGGGAGAGAAACAGCTGCTTTTCACATCTCGCCATGTCCTCCGCACAGCAGGGCCATGTTTCACACCCCAGAGAGAAGGGCTTTTACAGTACGTGATGTGTCACAACTGGATGACAAGAGCTGATTGTGCTGAGTTTGATTTACGGTGACAAATGTGAAAATATCTGTAAAAAGAAGTTGGGGGAATTTTTCCCTCCAAACTTTTTAAGATCGTCTGTGATATAAGAGTTATATTTAGTTTATTAAGATTAAGTTCACTTAATCTAAATGTCATTTATTTCAGCATCTGGTTGTAAAATTAAAAAAAAACATAAAAAGGGTCCCTAATCTTCTACATGTTTATTGCTCCACAACTTCTTTTTGTAAAATCAAGAATACCTAATGTGCAAAACTATTGTTCTCCATCGGGAATAGCTTTTAAAAATAAGTAATTAGAACAGATTCTTCGTATATGAATGAGGTATTTAGGTTTGTCCAAAATCACCTTAACTCTCTGCATGATCACACAGCTTTTAGAGATAGAAATGTGACCTACTCTGGATGCTGGGGCTGTACGGATCCTCAATCCTGATGGCTGGATCCAACACTCTATAGATGATCTAGGCCAGGAAATATACATTAGTCACACAAATGATAATATATGTATTATATATTATATAACACATAACTTGAAATGTCACATGGGTCCATGTAAGCTCTTTTTAGACATGGAATATGTAGCATTAATGGCTTAATCTGTGAAAAAATATTGAAGTCATTCAAGCAGCAGCGTCATAAACTGAAGTCAGGAGTTTTCATTATTCATCTTCCTTTAATGCCAACTAAAAATAAGATAGGCTTTTTTTCTTTTAAAATAAATGGACATTTTAACTCAGACTGCTTTTGAAGCAGAACATATGCTTTCATACAAACCGTTCATGCAAAATCTTTTCAGTGCTTGCACAGTCCAGTCAGTTTCAGGACAAAATCAAACAACCAAACAACATCCGACAAAAGAGCAAGTGGCCCACAAAGCACTGGTTAGAGTTAAATTACTCTGGAACCAAACAGCTAATGTGATGTGTGGTTATCTCAATTTGTCTCTCACCTCTCCTTCTGTTGACGGCTCGATATCAGAATAGCGTGACTCACAGATGACATCATTAATATTTCGTAAAGGACCCTGGGAGGCTCCGGGAAAGGAAGCAGCACAGTCATGAGCAAAGTAGCGATAAACCTGCCAGGTGCGACCAAAATCTGCTGATCGCTCAATAAGCATCGCCGCTGGACGGAAAGTCTGGAAGAGGAGAATGTCAAAATGTCTTTAGTGTATTTTGCTGCTAAGATCATTCTGTTAGTCAAGTCAATGAAGTTGTTTTGTTGTACCTTGAATGTCATAATCAGATGAGTGAAATGAAACTCTGCCTCCAGATCCAGCTCGATGAAAACATCTGACTTTCCTGAGGGAGCCAGAAAAAATGTTTAGCGGAACATGTTCAGCTTACATGAACTCAACAATTTCTTCCTTTCTGATTGATAGTTGACACAGAGAGATGTTGAGTGGCAGTAAAGTGAAGTAGCAACTGTGCTTTTGGCTTGAGGAATGGCTTTTTGACAGGAAAAGCCATTCAGTCCTGGCAGGAGAAATGTGGAGAGCATGTCGGAAAAGCCCACACACTTCCTGAGCCCTTCATACTGAAGAACCACTCAGCCCTGAGGACTATTTTCACTCTTGTTCTCTGTGTTTTGTATTACTAGTACAGCACAAAGGGGAGTTTCCTATTCCAGCATACACGCACATAAATGTCAAACCATATGAATTTTCTATCTGACTTATTGCCTTCAAAAGCCATAACCTTTAAACTGCTGATTAAAAGACCGATAATAGCTCTTTCATACACGCATGTAAGAGCAACAAGCTGTCGCTGAACATTTCAAAAACTACATTTATGATATTTGGAAGTAAAAAAAGAGACATTTAAAGAAGTAAAACTATAAATAGATGGTATTGAAACTGAAAGGGTTATTGATGTTAAATTTCTAGGAGTTGTAATTGACTCAAAATTAACCTGGAAGCAACATGTGTATCATATTAAGACAAAAATATCAAAAACTCTTGGTATCCTATACAAAAATAAAGATTTACTGACGAATAAAGCTTTGTCTATAATTTATTGCGCCTTAATGCTCCCGTATTTGACTTACAGTGTAGAGCAATGGGGTGGCACATACAAGACGACTCTTAATAATGTTGTTATATTACAGAAACGTGCCATACGCTTAATAAAAAATGCTGGATATTATGATTCATTATTTATCAAATCAAATCTTATGAAATTTAATGATATAGTGTATTACAAAATAATCCAAATCATGTTCAAAGCTAAACAAAATATTCTTCCAGAAGGTGTCCAAAAATATTCTAAGCTGCAGCAAATTAATTTTATTTTGCCTATCTGCAGAAAAGCGGTGAAAGATGCTTGTGTTTTGTTAGGGCTAAATATTGGAATCAACTTTGTAAGGAGATAAAAAAATTGCAATTCTTTTTTTATATTTAAAAAAAGAATCACCCTGTCTATTTTTGAGGGATACAGAACTTCACGAGGTCGTTATCTCTACAAGGGTAATGTGCGGTACATGATTGCTTTTGTTTTGTTTGAATTGTGAATTGATATGGTGACTCATTTTTGGTGTAGATGTGTATCGATGTAGGCATACAAGCTTTTGCTTCCGCTTTTGCTTCACTGTCTATTGTTTAAATGTTTGATTTAATTGTTTGTTTTAAGTATTTGATGAAATTGTGTGACCAAGCAAAATAATCTGAACTGGACTGAAAAGAGACTAAAGGAGAAAGTGATGCCTACTCATTCAGACATTTTGTGAAGACACATATTTACAACCATCTATGTACCCCAGAAAACAACTGTGTAAATGTACGAGTTACAGACTAGATTATGTGGTGAGAGTCTAAACCTGAGTTCGAGAGTAACAGGAAACTAAAACACTTCAATCGTCCAATGCAATGGTGAACTCGATCAAAATTGCAGTTATTGATAAAGTCATCATAACAATTATTGATTCGACTGGTCTCCTACTCCTGATTTTATAAATCAAATGTTGCAGAAGAACTGAGCAACACCAACTATAAAACAGATGCCTGACAGCCAAGTTAGCAGCTAACAGGTGAACGGCATTTTGCAGCCATCAAATGTCCACAAATAGGGAGCTAAAAGGGGAGCTAATATCCATAAACTGGGTCAGCTTTCAATGAGTTAATGAAATGCTGTCGTGTTGTTTTTTTTAGCCTTTTTAAAATGTAATAAAAATCTTGACTTTTTAACCCTATCAAAACTTGTGAAACAGACATCAATAATGTTTACACACTGTTATTGTAAGCTATCCTCTGCATATTTGGTTAATATTAACAGTAAAACATCCATAGATTAAAAACATTTTCTAAAAGTTATAAGCATCATATTGTGGCAGTTTATCTAAATGAATGAATGAATGAATGAATTATACTTTATTGATCCCCGAGGGGAAAATAGTGATACAACAACAGTCAAATGTAAAAAAAATTGCTTAATTAGCAAAAAAGAATCAATAGCAGTAAAGCTACAGGAAGGAAAATGGAACAGAGGGTAAGGAGGGGTTTAACCCAGCCTGAGAGAGAGGATAGGGAGGCGGAGAGGATGAAAATAGAAGAGTAGACCTTGAGTATGAGGACAGTTGGTAGTGTAAATTCTTAACCTTGTTAACTGTGTTTTTGGACAAGTTTTTCTTCCTCAAATGATGGAAAAGACACAGTCAGTGCAGAGAAAAGCCCCCTAATTCACTGATGAGCTGATACTCAGTTAAAATCCCTTAAAAACAAAAGATACAACAGGTTTGCATCCAGTCCCGGGAAACGGCCTTTTGAATTAATGAATGAACACAATCAAACTACTGTAATTCATATCAAATAGGCCTTCTGTGCATGATAGAAATGCCACAAAGATGCCATGGAAAAGCAGCAGTAAAAATAGTCACTATGCTTCCTGTGCCCCTTCGTCTTCTTCTGTTTCTCTCTGGTTCTATTCTAGGTCTGCTGCAGCACAGTGGAGTCATCAACAGCTCTCCATTACTGTAGCGGGGCTCACAAACAACTGAAATAAGCCTTGTTTCAGAGTCACAAGTCTTTTCAATTGCTTGTGAAAATACATCAGTTAAAATGCATTTCTCTCTCTATCCACATTACTGCTTCCCTCTGTTCTGAGTACTTCCTGTACTTCTAACTTTATTTTTCCACTGGAATTTTAAATGTTCTGCTTCTCCTTTCCCTCTCTGATTAGATACCACAGCAGGGTCTACTCTGTTATTAAGCCCATCTGTAGCTGGTCAGAGGATGTTGGTCACAGTGTGCCAGTGTTTTTTTAAGAGTTTTAAGTTTTATGGTTGTGGTTGAAATTAAAATTTGGGATCTTTTTCGTTTTCCAGTTCTTTTCTTTCGCCAATTGAAGGATTTCTTCCTCAGAAAATCCAGTAATTACATTATTTTATATCTTTCTTACTTTTTTCAGTATTTTACCCCATTCTGCTCTTAAATATTATCAGATGTAAAAAAAAAAAAGATAGCACCCAAAAGTAATAATGATATAAACCTTGTCATATATTGAACTGTAGGAAGACTAAATCAAAACCCCAGTTTCCCGAGGAGCATGTTAACTTTAGTTGGTAAAATGATTACTGTGTTAGAACACTAATATTTGCAAATCAGCACCAAAACCAAAGTAAAGTCAGTGTAGAGGAAGGTACTTAATCAGATCTGTAGTTATTTGGCCAAAGCACAGATGAATAAATGAACATTTTGACCTGCTGATGGCACGAGATTCAAAGTTCAGAGGGCAACATTATGAGTGACAAATTTGCAATGTGTGTTGAGGGCTACATAAATATCTGTACATATTTAATGGCAATCTAAGAGACATTTAACACAAATCACATCCAATGTTCTAGAAAGACCCCCAAAGTCAGCAGGGCCTAGCATCAGCACAAAAATAATAAACTTCAACAGCACAGCAATTCTCATTGGATAACCTGAAAGCAAGACACCAGAGAGAAAGTCGATGCCCGCACTCTTGTTCATCATTCACAAAGTCTCCTCACCATTCTCAGACTGCCACCAGGACTTCTTGCGGTGAGGTTTGAAGGTGGTGATGACATTTTCTATCCGGTGATTGATGGTGTTATAGACTGGGTCATATGGCCGTCGAGAGTCACAGTCGAAACACTTTTTCTCATCCTGCAGCAGGATGAGAAAGGTTTAGTGTAGCATGGTCAGAAGTGCCAATCACACAGATTCTGTGGGTGAATAATTCACAGTACACTTGACATCACACACCCTTACCTGCAAATGACTGACAATGCAGTAGGGCTCCTTTCTTCTCATCCCACATGTGGATGAAGCCTTCAAGTTTTTTTCTCTTCCAACCAGCAAGTCTCCAGTTGCTGGGTAACAGCTGCCATGGGCACAGCCGTGGTTGCGTTCAGGCTCCTGGCCAGCAGTGGCAGCCAGGACTGGAAAGAGGGAAACAGGAAATGAGTTATCGTGAACAGGAAGTTACAATGCAGATCGGCATCATTTCCAAACAGGGGACCCGATCATGAGCTTAAGTTAGCAAATAAAGAAAAATTAAACAGTACCCTTCCTTCTGACCTAAATATTGATGCAATATCAAACAGTCTTATCACTTCTTGAGGAAAAAGCACTCCAGGATGGGAAGTATAACTGCAGGAAAACAACAGATACTATCTAATACTGTAATCAGTAAACTAATCACAGTACTCTACACTCCTTAGACCCCAACCAAAAGAACAATCTTTAAAAAAATAAAATTAAGAATACTGGATTTGTCTGACCCTTTATGAGATTAGAAGAGGTTTTTCATAGTTTAAAGCTCTAGAAAAACCTTTTCTAAGAGGCTCTAGAAAGGTTTAAGTAGGAAAGAAAAAGGCTCTTCTCGCTTACTCTTTATGCTCCCTTTGCTTACCGCTACCGCTTCATTAAGAGCTGATTCAGTGATTCCGTGTTGAGACAACATTGCTGGTAAGGGGATTATCTTAGGTTAATAAGCTCTGCTACCTGCAGGGGTCCCAAGAACTGACCAGACAGGCCCAGAATTGTTTTTATGATTGCTACGTCCCCCAAACTGTGATGTGACATAACATATTGAACTGCAGATGAAGCGATAAGAGTGTCTGTTTCAGCGCTGGAGTCATGGTGTGACTTAATAGTCGGGCTATGCGTGGGAGTTAAAATAAACCTTATAAACTTTCATGACAACCAGCAGCCGTCACACATTCCACCGGACATCTACGTGAATCACTCCTACATGCCTCTGGGACCTGTGTGCTGGTTTGCATGTGTGCATTGCTGAGTAAATTGGTATGAAGAGAGAACCATGTTCTTCCTGTCAGTCTACAGTCTGTCCACAACAGATGGTCCTAATCTTCCCTCTACTTTCTACATGACAAAATGTGGGCTGCTGCTTTGCAAAACACTCCTGCGCTGTGGATCAAATTTAAGAGTCTTTGGGAAAACAAGATTCACACTTGTTCCAAATAAAAGACGTGAACATGACGACTCCTCTGCAGTAGTCTGTTTTATATAAACAGCTGTCATCCAGAAGTTGCACTGCAAAAAGTTATATTATGCACCATGTATTCAGCATGAATAGACACAAATTCATCTTGCATAATCGCAATAACCAGCATCATCTGTCAAAAGAACTATTAAAAAGTGAAACTAAAAGGAAGAGTAATGTAACAGAATAGTAAAAATGTCTCTATAAGATGTCTGAGTGTGTCGGTAATATCAGATTTGAGATTTGTTTCCAAGGTTTGAATAGATGAACAAATTACAAGTTTAAGTTTCGGGTTGTATTTAGGAAATCTTCACAACTTTTTTTTGCAGTGGTGTTTATAGTTAGTAAACATACATAGAAATGGAGTAAACACAATGTTCAGAGTTTTTTTTTTGCTCCATCTTTTGCATTATTTGCACTAAAAGTGTCTAGACACATACTGAGGAAATCAATTTTCAATTAATGTTGTCTTTTACACACTTATGGGCACAATGTTGAAAAACTTTAGTGGAACATGATCTAATGACTAAAAAAATTACATTTTTGGTCATTTTTGAAAAGTGGAAGTACCAGTGTTTCTCTATATGGCCTGGAAATGTTTCAATTATGGCCTGAATGTATTAATCACAACTTATATTTTCAGTTATCTTTAGCCTCTGACAACGTTCTTAAATAGCCAGATTAGCTATTCAACTTTCAAACTTCATATTTTTGCACCATTGCTGCAAGTGTAGGAGTTCGCCTTTCACTTGCACATGCCAGCAAATCAATCTTGATGTTAGCTTTTCTCCTCAAGGAAGTGTGTGTGCTGCCCACGGACTGCTCAGTGGTGATATGTCCATGTTATGGACACATAAGGAAGACTAGCTGTTGGGCCTGTCAGTGGCTGGATGCTCTCTGCAGATCTGTGCTCACTGACTGACATACAGGAAACAGAGGCAGTATATCATCACTGCAGGCCAGATGTAGATATGAAGCCTGCTGGGAACAGTGCAGAGAAAGATTTCATATGGACACACACTCAAATAATCTTACACACATCTTCGAGAAACCTGTGTTTGCCTGGCATTCGGACAAGTGTCAGCCTGGTGCCAGCCAGATGAACAAGAAGCAGATGTGTTTAACATGCTGTAGTTCATTATTACACACCTGTGCATCTATGCAAACACATATGCTCCGCTTCTGCACAAAGGTACACTCATTTATGATTACAGTATCCCACTTGATGAGCTTATGTTTAAGGGAACGTTGATGCCATGTATGTGCTTGTTGACTAAACAAAAAACACCAATTAGTGGTTTTGTTCAAGATGAAATAACAACATGAGCTGCTCTACTTAACAAGTATGATTATCTGCAAAGTGAAACAACAAACTAAATGACCTGTGATACAATAGCTTGTTTTGAGGTTTCTCCCTTATCCTTAATCTGGATGTTTGAGTGTGAAAAAACACAAGCAGAGCAGACGACACGACGGCTGAAAAAAGTCTGAGACAGAGACGCAGTGCAGAGCTTCCGTACAGACTATGAGAAGATCCATCCAGACACAACATGATATCTGCTCTGGAAACTTTTGGTACACTCTCAAAGACAAGGAAGGGTGGAGGCGCAGAGCAGGCATCTGATGTGCCAGGTAATCACTAGACTTCTTTTCTTCTTTTATCTGTTTGATTCTGTCTTTTTTTTGCCTCTGAACAGCTACACCAGTTTCACACCTCTGATCACCTGTGCTGAGATGACATCACCGTAGCCACCACACACACCCATAAAGACTCAAGGTGGGGGCTGGTATTACTGCTGATCTCTGCAGCAATCTTTCATTGACGAAAGGAAACTTTCATATAAAGTAATGTCGGTTTGTGCGAACTGAAGCTAGGCGTTCATCCCTTCATGGAGTACAACAGATGAGGTGTGAGCAGGAATACACTTCAAAGGACAATATCAAGCCTTTTCCTTGGCCTGTCAGATGTTCAGGCTTGAACCTCAAACTGCTGGGGTTTGTTGAGTAAAATGTACGACAGTGTTCAAACTATTTTAATCCATAGAGGTCACTAAGAACTTTTTTGTCTTTTCAGGTAACCGTTCTAGTTGTGTTCATTTTTTTGTTAAAAAAAAAGAAGAAAAAGTGTTTCTCTTGTGTTTGTATTCAAGTTCAACAAGTCACAAAGGCACAAATTTACTACCTTTTTGGGTCATTGGAGGACCAAAAAAGTTATCTTTCAAATGCTGCTATAAAAACATTGCAGATTAATATTCTTTTCCACTTTTTTTGTTTAAATAGCTCATTCAGCATCACTCTTGATCAAAAATATTTAACAAGTAATTGTTCAAATTATTCCAACCCTTGAAATGCTAATTTTACCACATGATGTCATGATTAAATAAAAAACATGTTAAGGGGGATGGAGATTTTATGTAAAGACATAAATCAACGATGGCCCTGCGATGGACTGGCGAACTGTCCGGGGTGTACCCTGCCTCTCGCCTGATTGGATTAAGCGGTACAGAAAATGGATGGGTGGATAATTCAACGATGTTAGTAATTCTTCGAACATAAACGTCAATTTATTTTCTTTTTTTCAGAACAAAAATGCATTTAAAGAGTTTAAATAATTAGAATAATTACATATTTGGTAGTTTTGATTCAGACCTCAAAACTACCAAATAAGTACTTATTCTAATGGCCCACTATTGGATGCTGACAGGATGATTCAGACCCAAGCTGATTGAAAGATCTGAGAAAAGAAGTAGGGAAAAAAATTAATCTTTAATGATTTTTGATAGAATTTTGGTGTGTGGACTTTTATTGTCCTCTAATGTCTAGTGAATTATAAATCTGACACAAAAAACAAAAAAGCATCAAAATCAATTTTGTCGCTAATTCTAAGTGTATTTAAAGACTGATCTTATAATTACCCCAAAATCTATTGCAAGGAAAATAAAATTTATTTTTGTGTGTTTTTTTTAAATCACAAAAACGGTAACAATATGTGATTAAACTGGCATTTAAAAGGTTAAAATCATTTGAATAATTAGATTTTTGGTAGTTTTGATAAGGACGAACCAAAGTTAATTGAGTGATTTGAGGAAGATAAAGTGGAAAATGTATCTGTAATGTTTTTATAACAGTTTTTGGGAGATTACTTTTTCCCAGGTAGCAAAAAATGTTTGGCCCAAATTCGGCCTTGATTTACCAAGTTGACTGAAAGTGAGCGTAGCTGCCAAAACTCACATGATCACCACAAGGAAATTGCTTTAAGGCAGGCTTCCCGTATGGACCACATGGGGCCCAACAGGAGACTTTCCATAATCCAAGACAGGCTGGCAGTTTACATCTGGTCCACTTCTGGCCCACACAACACTTGCCAGTGCCGTAAATGAGCCATAACTGGCAACAGTAACCCGGATTTGGCCCAAACATTTCTGCTATCTGGGTTTGTCCTCTAATGACACAAAAGGGAAGTTAATAGAAGCAACCCACAAGGGCTAACACAATCTATCTAAATGAAAATATTATTTTATGTTTTATATTTTACAGGCGTTGTTTTCAGATGAAGCACCAATTAAACTCATCATTAGTTGAAGCCATACCTAAAAAAAAAAAAAAAACATAACTGAAACAAGGTCATGTGACGTGTTTTAGTTGAATTGACTAATTATGTCAGTTTTCAAGTTAAAGAGTGTTTTGTATCTTTTATATTAAAATAGTGA
This sequence comes from Leptatherina wallacei, assembly GCA_028567055.1. NCBI lineage: Eukaryota > Metazoa > Chordata > Actinopteri > Atheriniformes > Atherinidae > Leptatherina > Leptatherina wallacei. The sequence goes on from JAOXYM010000014.1 coordinate 25,410,640, forward strand.
CAACAGAATGTGATACCCAGATTTATTTGAAGCTGCTCGTTGTTCTTGTCCTCTTTCTTTTCTCTGTAGCCATTAATGGAGAAGCAAGAAGGAATGCAGGCTGACAGCTGAGGAGAGGGAGGCTGTGGCGCTTCAGCTAGGGCTTATGTGTGTGTGTGTGTGTGAGTGTGTGTGTGTGTGTGAGGGGGTCCTCAAAGCTAACAAAGATCTGCTGTTGAACCAGACAGTAACTGAAGGCCAATGTTGACTGCAGCTCAGCATTATATTTTTTCATTATCCTGCCTTTGTTTCCTTTGCAGCCACACAAACATTTAAGATTATCATCACTGAGCTGTGTTTGGTTTCACATCTATATCATGCATATGGCTTTTAGTTTAGATATAGTAAATAACTGTGGCAGCAGCCATGCTCTTCAAAATGACTAACTGTCTCATGTTGGTTAACTATTCTCAGCTCACAGTTTACAAAAAAAGACCAGATATCATTATGCCCATGCCCAAGGACACTGAAATCTGATGCTAAGCCAAAATGTCATCTACATGAGACAACGCTTTAACCATCAGAGGCACTGACACAGAACATACAGCTTAGTCTGCAGGGCATCCAGTTTAATTTTCAAACCTGAATTCCAGTCTCAACCCCTTCCCCTCAGGTGAGCTCTGCTTTTGTTTGGGATTTTTATTCTTGCCTTGAATCCCACTCTTCCTCTGACCAGTCTCAGGAAAGAGAGGCCCACACCTAATTCTCTAAAATACATCTATTACCTGCCAGTATGCAACAAAACCCGGACCTGTCTTTTATCTCTTTCACAAATAATACAGCTGATGTCATAAGTAATTAAAGGTAGGGTAGGAGAGCCTGGAAAAATGGTTTGAGCAAGCTACATTTTGAAAATACATAATTCAAAAGTTTCTTCAGTTTTCCCCCCAAAGCCACGCAGAGCAGAGGAACCCGCTTGTTCCAGAGCATTCATGAGCGCTGAGCAGCATCGATTGTTTACTACCGAACCCAGCAAGTGTCAGCGGTTTAAAAAAAAAACAAAAAAACAAACTGGCAATCCGTGCGCACGTATTCATAAAACTGTGCTCTCTGTTTGCAATCCATGTGTGCACAGATTGCCCAGGGATCTCAGTTGAGGGTTTGGATTCCATGGCCCGCAGCTCCTAGTCTATTGTAATGTAGATTTAATGCAGTTCCATGTTTTAATGCATCAAAGTATTTTACACTGAGATAAAAAGTTTAAAATTTGCTCCAACAGCTGCTAATGTTAATATAACACCGTCGTTGGCCAAATTGGTCATCTCAAAATTAAACTGAGGTCTCTGGATCATCCGCCCCACCTTTAATGTAGAAAATGGATTGGTGACCTTTCTAAGATGTAACACATCTTTTGCAATTATAGCAGAATGCCTATGCACCAAATATTAGCAATACTGAATAAGAATTACTGGGTATAGATAAAAGTTGGATGGATGGATGGATGGATGGATGGATGGATGGATGGATGGATGGATGGATGGATGGATGGATGGATGGAT
>JAOXYM010000014.1:25417104-25440869 GCA_028567055.1 Leptatherina wallacei
CATGTACTCCATCATATACCTGCCTAGTATCCTCATGTACTCCATCATATACCTGCCTAGTATCCTCATGTACTCCCCCACCTCTGCCTTTCTTCTGTGCCTAGAGTCTCTCTCTTTTTTCTCTTTGTCCTCCTGATTCTATCCAACCCTTTCTCTCCCCCCCCCCCTATTTATTCCAGCCTCTCTCTGTTTTAGTGCTGGTGGTTAGTAGGCTTTACTGCACCATTGTTCTGGCATCTACACATTTCCGGAGGCTGTCGCTTGCAAAGGCCTGGGGAACACTCTCCTCTTGCTACCACTGCCTAACCCGCTCTTACCTGGCCACACAAACACATCTGAGCATGACGTCAGTAGTTCAACAAAGACCTGCTTCAAGACCCACACAAGCACACAGACTCACACACGTACCTGAAAGGAAGGTGAACTACATTGGATCAAAATACAAACCTTGATCCTCACGTTTTACTCCTAAATCCAGTTCAATTTAATGAATTTATGGAAAATAATCTGGTCTATGATAATGTTGTGGCCTTACTCAGATTAAAAAAAGGCAACAGTATTGTGGCTATTTCATCAAAACATCAGTAAATATATGTTTTCTTTCTTTATGTGGATTTCTACAATCCACATGTACAAAACTACCCCATTCCCATACAAGAATATGAAAAGAAATAGAAAATAAAAGAGAAAGTGGAAGCCACTTGTTCTTTTGTCCCTGTCACCAGGTCAGCCCCTGTCTTGTTCTTTCTTTTTCATCAGACACACACACACACACTGACATATATTCATTTGTGGACAAGCGAATTAACCCCAGTCTCTGACCCGGGGATTTAGAATTGACCTTTGACCTTTCAGCTCTTCCTCAGGAGTGTTGGGAGTTTGAATAGATGGATCTCAGTCGCTACACTGACAGCGTACGAGGTTTTAGAAAAACACTTGTTCAATGTTCAGTTCTAAAACATATCTGTCTCAAACAACTTCTCGAAAAATGTTTTAACTACATGTCAAGTTTCTAAGGCTCTGGCTTTTACCTTTTACCTCAGAGAGGCAGCAAATATTTATCACTTTTGACATGAAAAGGTGTCTGAGTTTCATGATGTGTTTATAAAAAAACATATATTTATAACTCTTTATCAAGCTAATTTTAGAATACTTCAAATCTGTGTGAAAACTACTCTCTTATGTCTGAATGGATAAGCTAACAATGGGCTAAAAACCTTTTATTGCATTCCCTCAAAATATCTCACATCGTCAGCTTCAGCAAAGCAGCTTTTTAAGTTGTGAAACATGTTCGAGCAATATTCATGAAAAGTTAACAATCCAAAAATCAACATAATTAACTACTAACTGTGAGGAATGAAACAGCCTACATCTGTCATCACATTTGGATTTGTGACTTCACTGCGTCAGAGGCTTAATTGTTCAGGTCAGCTGGACTAAACTTTGCCACACGCCACATAGTAAAAATTCTGAACTTATACATACTTTATAGCTTTAAACCATAGACTAAAGATGTTAAAAGGCTAACACTGTGTAAAACATAAAAAAAACAAGCTTGACATCATCATAAAAAAGTGCAAATATGAATTAAGCTGGATACTTTTATCTAATTTTCTCTTTACATGAGGTGTTACCAATATGCAGACAAAACCAGAGTCAAAACAAATACATAATGATGCATGTAGGTGAGAATTGTTTCAAAATACATGCCAGGACACAACAATAAAAGGCAACATTAAAAAAAATTAATAGAAAAAACACAACACAACAGCAGCTATTTCTTTGCTCATTCTTGATGTATTCAGTCCAGAAGGTACAAACTACACACAAAGAATCAAGTTTCTCAGCAGCCTCAATTACTATGTGTAAGTAATGTCAAGATGATGTGTCTAAAGTTCCAGGTGGGGCTGCAATGATGATCAGAAAAAAAACACCTACATTTAGACCAGGATGTGCTGAAGCGTACTGTCCTGTGTAACAGAAAAACACTAGAAACAGCTGCAGAGCGATGAGTGGTCTGTTCTTATCCCACTTCTTGTGGCTGGTCTTCAAGCCAAAGAATCAATCATACCATTATACAGAACAGTGAAGCTTGGATTACGTCGCACTCAGAGCGAGAGAGATTTTTGTTTCTGTATATGGACACTGATGTGCTGCTACATCGTTAACCAGTATAAATACACTGCCCATCCAAAAAAAGTCTCACGCTGTAATATTGCGTACCTGTAGCTTTGATTACGGCAGCATTTGCTGTGGTATCGTTTCCATAAGTTTCAGCAATGTCGCAACTTTTATTTTCATCCAAGTTACATTAATTTTTCTCCAAGATCTGGTGGTGACGAAGGGAGAATCAGATCGCTGTGTAAAGCCATTCTCTATGAGGTTCAGGTCTGGACTCTGTGGTGGCCAATCCATGTGTGGAAATTATGTCTCATGCTCCCTGAACCACTCTTTCACCGCCTGATAAATCCTGGCATTGTCATGTTGGAATATGGCCGTGGCATCAGGGAAGAGGTAACAACCTGCTCATTCAATATATTCAGGTAGTCCGGTGAGCTCCTTGTTGGGACGTGTAATGTTGCTGACCCTAGACCTGACCAACTGCAGCAACCCCAGATCATAGACTTCCCCCAAAGGCTTGTACAGTAGGCACAAGGGATGCATCACTTAATCCTCCTGTCTTCTTACCCTGATGCCCTGACCATTTTTCTTCCTCAAAGTTCCCCTCTATCCTTCCAGTATTTCCAAATGCGTTGGACAGTTCTTAACCCAATTTTAGTAGTTTCAGCATCTTCTTAGATGTTTTCTTTACTGGATGCTAATAATCTGACCCTTCTGAAACAAATTAACATATTTTCCACAACCACAGTATGTGTCTTCTGTGACATGGTTGTTTAAAAAAAAATGAGGAGCAACTCGCTGCATCAGTTACGGTTAAATTAGTTGTTGCATGTGAAACATCATCATCCATGCAGTAATTATCCGATGGGAAGCTTTAACTAATTTGTTTAGTTAAATCCAGGTGGTGACTTTTTTTTTTGGGACAAGCAGTGTATATGTACGAAAAATGGCCAACTAACTCGCCACTGAATTTCAGTTGATTATATGGTGTAGTCCACCTTTAAACAATACATGTCAAGATATTCAGATGACTGGTCCAATCATATTGCAGAAAAATGACTTACATGATATTCTTTTCATCTTCTTAAGCTCATTCTCAAGTAAATTAATTCAGGCCTTCAAGGATGGAAAAGAGTACTAAAAGAGTAAAAACTTATGAAAGAAAAAGGTTACAAATTGTTTCAATGTGTCCTGAGACCTGCTACTGAGTTCTTTCAGCCATCACAAAGAGCTTCAGCTGTGATCAGTGAGGGGACGCTGTGGCCTCTAACAGCAGGCACTAATAGACTTTAACCGGAGCAATGAACCCATTGTCTTCTCACCACAGGAAACTATACATTAAAATGCATTTAATTGAAGGCTATTACTCAGATGACTCTTACACTCACTGATGCTTTTCACTACGGTCTGCTTATAAAAACTACTACTAAAGTGAAAGAAAGCCAGCATTGTGACACAATGCACTATGTGTCATTTTTCTTTCTATTTATTCTGTCACATAAAACACTGGACAACCAAGCATCCAGATAGGCTTTCCTTACAGCCGTCAGTGTGGAGTGGGTGCCTCTATTTGCGGATTCAGCTGGCCTGTTTTAGGAGGACCATAAACAGAGCGACACCACCCACAGAGTACCAGAGAGACAGACAGGGATGACCCCCGAGACCCTGAGGGCACCAGAGGCCCTAAAAAAGAAACATCAGCTATCTTATCTCTGCAGATGGAGATGCAGGAGCCAACGCTTCCATCAGCCTCACATCCACCATGGTCAGGCTACTGTTCCTGACCATTATACGTTTAGTTGCTGCCAAACAAGACAGCATTTCGGCCTGGGTACTGGACAACTCTTAAAAACCAGTTCTGACAGGAGTCACATGGAAAATGTCTACAACATTTAGGCATCAAAGCTTACTATACTACATCGTTTTCTATAGGCTACACTAATCAAAGAAATCCCAGTGACCTGGAGACCTTTTGTTAGCCACCATATCTGTTCAATGAATCACATCTGAAGATTTTTTATGCAGCAGAGAGCTCGGATTGACTTCAAAGCGTGATGTAGTCTACTTACCGCAGACGAGCATTAACAGTGAGGCTCGCATCTCTGAGCGCACATCCACCTGTGACAGACAGGCAACAGTTTCTGTTCAAGTCAACAAAAATACATTTTCACAAAACACAGTGAAAGTAGTTTAAATAAACTTAAAGGGTATTTCATTGTGTATGTTGTGTGTTATACGATTAGCATTAAATATCCATGTCCGTGGTCTATTTAAAAATCTGTGCAGCTGTTTGAGGTGAAGAGAGTCTTTCAGTTTTCCTTCCAGCCGAATAGCAAGGGGGTCTTTCAGAAACTCAATTGTAATTTGTTTCTATTTCCCCCATTATTTACATTAATCCAATGGAGAAGCCCTGAATTGTTTAAATTGTTTGTTTAAACATAGAAGAAGTCAAAGCGGTTCTCTCTCTCTCTCTCTCTCTCTCTCTCTCTCTCTCTTCCAGTCTCTCTCATGCAACTCTGTTAAATGTTTCTAACCGTGCATTTAGGATCATCAGATACATCGAAAGTTAACTAACTGCGCAGCGAAAGTGGGCTCACCGTGTCGGTCCGGTTTCAGGTGTTTGCCTCTATGTTCCGAATCCGTAGCAAACTGTTTCCTCTTGGGCCACTTGTTGCGGGGCTCCCCGGACAGTCAACAGCGGAGCTCGGCTGGTGAAGAGTCCTCAGCTTGCGCCTCTCTGTACGAAACCCCGAGGTGGACTTTCGGGAGCGGAGTGAGCGCCAGACCCAGTTGAGTTAGAAAAGGGGGATTTTCTGAGTGGATGTTCACGAGTTCGAGTCCCCGGTGGGCGGATCGGTGTTCTGCTAAGTAGCCTAATCACATAGTCATAATAGCTTTCTAACTTTCAAGGAATACAACAAAGAAGTTTAATGGCCTGACCTCATAAGAATATGTTTGTGGTTAATAGGTGAGATGTTCATTTTCAGGAAAATCTCAATTTACCTGCAAGCTAACTGTCCCCAAAAGGGTTTATCATAGCTATTATTTAAACACATTTAACTAATTAACATCTTTGAAAGTGAAAGCTTCACAACTGTAAGGTCAAAACTGAGCACCCAGAAGGCGTTGAGCCTTGTTTTTTCTCATAGTAGTACTCTTCAGTAAATGTAGTAAGGCTTTACATCTGAGGAAACCTTCCAGAGTGAAAATGATGGCTTTGAATTTGCTCCATTTTTGTTACTGTGTGGGATTTCTTTTATGTGTTTTTGAAGACATATATGACTTTTAAAAAGTCCCCACCTTTTTAAACTCTTAGCCTGGAGCCACATCCATGATAACTGGGGCCCCTGAGCCTTTACCCGGCAGACTGTCTATAAATCCATCCAAGCACACTTTAAAAGATTTATTAGCCATCTAAGCTAGGTTTGGTGGTAAGGGCTTTTTGTTCCCAAATTATGAAGTATTCTCCCAGTTACCAGACAAAACCACCTAAAGGTAAATAGAAGGCACTACATATGTTTTTTTTTTTACCATCAGGCATGGCAGGTAGCTATAGCACATTTCATCTACAAGACAATTTAAAGTGCTTTACATAGAACATTAAAGGTATGCAGAGGAAGCATTAAAAAGGATTTAAAAAACAAACTTGAAAAAAATAAAAGTAATATTTGTTAAAACATAACAAATACAATCCAAGAAATAAAAGTTACAGTGTGAGGAATAAACAGTTATTTTGATATAAGGCATTGATTTAAAACAACTGAGAGTTTCAGCAGAACTGCAGTTTTCTGGGAGTTGTTATTGCACAGGTGAGGAGCGTAAAAACTAAACTCTGCCTCTTCATGTTCACGATGACTTGAGGGATGTGTGGTTGGTTCATAAAGAACCAGAGGATCCAGAATGTATTTTGGCCCTAAACCATCCAGTGCTTTGTAAAATAACAGCAACATTTTGAAATCAATTATTATACAGGAAGCCAGTGTAAAGTGAGGAATCATATAATCTACTTTCTTGCAAATCAAATGAGAGAGAAAAAAAATCTAAAAAGTGTGTAAATATTGTTCTTTATTATCATTCTAAATGCATATACAGCTCTATTTCAGTAAGATATGTTTATACTATGGATACAGTCAGAAAGTACAATAAAATCTTGAATAACTCAAAATGCTCCCCATGGAAACAGAATTGCATTACAGCAGTGGGGACATGTCAAAATGTTTTTTTATTTAGGTGTCAAGGGATAAACTTTGAAAGGGGAAAATGATTTAAGTTAATTCCAGCAGGGAGTTTTCCTCCATGAACCCACCACATGTTTTCCAACAAGTCCAATATGACTGTGTCCCGGAGCAGGAATGCGCGCTCCCTGCTGGATGGATTAGATTCCCTTTGATTGCATCCAATGAACAAACCATGGCCGCGCACAGATCACAGAAGCCTGCCTGCCTGCCTGCTCACATTCTCAGCTAAAACCTCATCCTAAAGGTGGTCAGCACCATGTATCTCACAGTCATGCAAATCACCTGTTTTCCCACATGATCAATTAAATAGATCCTCAGAAAGATTATTCACAAAACTTATGAGGAGTGGTCCATCTATTTTTATTCTACGAGCATTTAATCTTCTCAGACAGTTGTATCTCTATCTGATGTGTGCAGGTGTTTGAGCCTCCCTGCTGGCAGACTGTGTTGTCCAGGACAAAGCCCAATGAATATCTCTGTCATATCGCACATTCTCTGTGCTGGTGGACAGTATCTCTTTGTTAAGAGCCCAAACCCATCATGGCATAACACAAGAGTGAGTAGCAGACCTTCCTCACAATATAAAGCATTAATTTAAGTGACAGGTGAAAAATTATTTCTTTTTCAATGTTGCATCAGGAAATATTGAGGCCACTCATAGAGGCCATTGACGATATACTGACAGTGTTATGACAACCTGCTCTGCCCCCTCCTGTAGAGATGGTCCAGTTTGTCGTCCAGCTGCAGACCAAGGTACTTATAGGATGACACCACCTCCACCTCCTGACCCTCTCTGAGGACAGGCTGTCTTGGCGGTCTCGTCCTGTGGATGTCCAGTACCATCTCCTTGGTCTTAGAAGTGTGAAAAAGTGCTGAAAGATGCTACAATCTTCTGGCTGATAACATCTGCAGTGTCATTTTAGAACCATTATATACAGTATAGACTTAAATTATATTTTCAAATGTATTATTTAACCCTTGTTTTTCCCATTGTATAGGAATTTAAGTTAACATGAACACGAATATTAATGGAAGATTGGCACAATTCTGGTAAAGACTATTGGCATTTCTGAATTTTAAGCACATCATTTTAAAAACATTTTTAGAGCTAAATACAGATTAAGTGCATGCAAAATGTATTTTTGACACATTTTTTGGGGGCAATTTGTTGAATCCAAAGTATTTCACTCCGCTCTCCCTTCACCAAAAGGAAGAAACAAAACAAAAACATAACAAAAGGAGTACTTGTACTCAGTTTTCTATGTTCAATAAACTTGTCTGCAGTATGAAAAGGGCTGATTCCCCCTTTTATTTTCTTGAAATAGTGATATCTAAACATTATGTGAGAACATCATAAATGCTTTAAGAAACAGTCTAAACAGCTTACAATTTTATTCAGCAGTTTGATAATAATAAAGCTGTTAAAACGCTTCCCACATGTGGTCCCAAGAGGAAACTCTTTGAAAGAAATTTGTGGAGTTTGGTACATGTCTAAAAATAGAAGAAAAAACACCTGCATTGCAAACCTTTAGGCTGAAAATGGAGCACTTTCGATTGGTGATTTCAGCCCAAACAGAAAGTGGGGCTCAATGTCTTAATAAAGACACAACTGCTTAGTGAAAGGAGCAAAAAGGAAAGGCTGAAGATACAAAAAAAAAGATGAGCCAAAATTAATCTTGGATGGAATTTTTTGAGGAAAAGTTTGTTGAAAATGCAGAGCAGTGTTTGTTAGTAGTTGATGAAATGAGACAAATATGAAATAATTCCCTCTAACTACAGTATAATAAAACACGGTGGAGGTTTTATATCCATTTCGACTTGTGAAAACCTTAAAGCTGACAGACACAAGTAAATGGAAAAATACTTAGAAGCTCTTATTTTTACCAAATATAAGGTACATTTTCTTAAAATTCAAAGGTGCCAAAAATTTAACAATTGTTGTGCTTTCTATTTAAGTTAAAAATTTTAAATGAAATAATGATTTTAATCACCCTCAGAGTATTTTCCTTTTAAGTAGTTTAATGCAAACTTAAAAACTATTTTAATATTTCTTTAACCATCATGTGCCCATCATCCTATGTTGTGACAAAACATAATTATGTCAACTCTAATATGTATATATTATTGTTATTAAAAAGAATTATACCTGAAAGACACCAGTAGAAATAATGAATAACTCCTGTGAAAAACTGAAAGGTAGGAGTCTCTCTGTATGCACCTTGGTAGAGGTAGAGACACAAGGTTGCAGTGGTAAGTGTAAGGCTCCCCCTTGTGGCAATGAAGTGCAACAACATCTCTGCTACTACAGAAATGTAAATATTGGACACACACTGACACAGAGCGCGATGCAATTAATGTACATAAACTGTATCAAATTTATTCATCTCTGTCAAAATATATCAGGATAGATTTTGTGTGAAATACCCATTTTCATTTTACACAATAAGAAAATCAAATTTCATTCAAAAGTGAAACTTTTCCCCCCACAAATTTCGTAAAAAAGAAGGCCAGAGTACGCCTTACTAATATTATCAAATATCAAATATTCCAGCAAATACACTCGAATTCTTGGAAGCCCTTTTGGGCCGGAGTAACATTCTGATAATATAATCTGATATATTACTGAAGTTTATTACATATGAGCTCAATTAATACAACGATCATGGTGTTTACAATGAAACAAACGTCTCCACAGGTAATTCACTTGTTGATATAGCTTAAAGACATAAACACCACACAACAGAGCTTTGATATCAAGAAGTGAAAAAGTACAGTACATGGACAGAGGAAGGCAGTTCTGTGATAAACACTTGATGGGTGATGTGTAAAACTTGGAACACAGTGAAAGAATAGAGGTAACTCCAGAGCAGCGTTTCATTTCCATGGGTGATGTTTGTCTGTTCCAGTCACAGTGTCTGACTTCTCTTCTACCAGAGCAGCATTTATTGGGAACTGTAACGTCGTCATTAGCAGCTGCTGTACTTCTGCACTTGTTCCCGGATCTCGTCCCGCACCAAAGTGGCATTTTGCTTCAGATTGTCCAGTTCATCGCGCAGGTTCTGCATCCGCTGATTGTTGTTTTTGAACCTTTTCTCCAGTTCTACAAACAGAGAAAAGAAGTCAAAGTTGAACCAAAAATATACTGAAAAAAATATTGTGACATTAATCATATCACCTGGTCATCTCTGGGAATAGCAAAAGAAAAAATTCTGATGTTGCACAACAAGCCAGTTTCCAAAAACAGTTTGGTATAAAATTGAACAATTAATCAGGTAAAAAGTCAGTCATGTAACACAGAATATCTCCAATAATGGAATGGAGGCAAAAAAAGCCTTAAAAACAAGTTGAGACCAAAAAGAAAGAGCTGCAGGAACATGATGCAAATAAATGAATTTAACTGGCAACAAGTCAGTAACATGACTGGGCATAAAAAGAGCACTTAAAGAGGCAGAGTCTCTCAAAAGTAAAGCTAAAGACATTGCTCTACTGGATACTGCACCTATTATAACAGTAAGGCTTTGACATAGAAGAGTCTGAGTGCTACACATTAAAACTTTTTGGCACATCATGAAACACTAAACAAGACTAAGTCAGAATTTCTTGCTCAAAGGTCCAGCAGCTGGTCCTCGTAGGTGCCAGCCATTCACAGGCTGTTGCTAAAAGAAGAGGGGATGCTACACAGTGGTAAACATAAACTCAACTCAACTCAACTTTATTTATAAAGAACTTTAACACAATATTGGTTGAAAACAAAGTGCTGAACACATTATGGAAATAAAATAAAGTGCAAAAGAAAAAAAAACAGGAACAATAGCGGTAAAACGATAAAACCCTTAAGAAACAATAAAACAATAAAAAACAATAACATGGTGCTCATCCCAACTCTTTTAAAGCTCATCCCAACTCTTTTAAAGCTCATCCCAACTCTTTTAAAACATGTTGCGGCCATCAAATTCAAGATGAGCTAATATTTTTTATGAAATAGCTAAATGACTCACTTTAAACATATGATGTGTTTTCTATGTTTTTTTTTCTTTTTTTACAGATTACACAGCATCCCTACTGTTGGTCCGGCACACCCAATTTAAAATAAGCCAAGGTGCTTCATGTACTCACTGTTGAGTTTTTCTATCCCATTTTTGGCCTTGTTGAAGAGAGCGTCTGCATCTTTCTTCATATCTCTGGCCTTCTGATGGATGTTGGTCTGATTCCCAGACTCCCCACCAAGAGACTCCAACTTCATCTGCAGCTCACGGTACCGTCTTTCTGTGTTGTTGAGTTTCTGAGAGAAGATGCAGTATTGCTACTTAGAACTGTTCGTTAATGTAATTTTATTTCTATGACTATCCAAAATGCTTCCCTAAAACTTAAACCAGACTGGCTTAAGCTGTCGTACTCACTTGCTCCAATGAGGAAGCCTGCTGAGTGGCGTTTTTAGCCAGTGCTTGGGCATCCTTTGCCATCTGCCTGTTCATCTCTGTCTTGTTCCTGAGGGCCTCTACCCCCATGGAGAGGTTGTTTAAACGCATCATGACATCCATCTGCTTGTCCTCCAGCTGCAGCAGCCTCTCTTCCACCTAGAGAACAATGACACATGAAAGTGAGCTGTGATGGAGACAAATGGGGAGAAATGGAAGAGATGATAATCAACTCACCTGTGACGTGACTACTAAAGAAAGAAAACTTGAGTGCAATCTACATTTTTACTGTAAAGGTGGCCAGTTATAATGCATTTAGAAGTTATATTCAGTCTTTCTGTACCTCAGCAGTAGCGTTCTTTGTGCTGTTCAAGTTGTTGTTGGCCTCCTTCAGGGCTGTCCTGGCTTTCGCTATGGCCTCCTCAGATACATTTAATGCCTGCTTTGTGTCACTGGCTAAGTCCTTCACTCCCACGGCTCGGTTCCTGGACAATACACCAGAAAGAAAGCAGAAATGTTTGCGCTGCAGTCCTGTATAATGACAGTAAGTCTTATTCAATGTAGTAGATTAGATTTAATAAAAGGTACATATCACATGCCCTTATTTATTAATAATTTACTTTCAAACAGCCAAACTTTCTTGGAGTCTCTTAAAGTGGTCTTGAGCAATAGTTCTCCAGGCTTTGTGACGGTCTTCTAAATGATTCATTTGGACATCAGCTTTTCTATCATTTTCAGGCCATGTCGCATTATTTCCAAAAGAATATGTTTATTTTTTCATGTAAAGCCATAAAAGAATAAACACTGACCTGTGATTCATTTAGGCTCAAGAAACATATCTAACTCAAGCGATGGATCAGTGTTTTGTGTCTAAATATAACAGACAACTGAGCTAAGATTCAATCTTACATACGAGCAGCCTGTCACATACATGCCATTTCTTCCCATGTCTTTAGCACGGTGTGCAGCATGTCCCTAAAATATTTGGGGAAATGGGAAAAGTGGAGGATGAAAGAAGAAGTATCAGGGCTAAAAAAACATCTCCAGCAGGGAGACTGCATCAGATGAACCTGAAAGCGATGTCTTCAGTAGGAAAGGAAAGTCCAGCAAGACCTGACATAGGACCTGAGAGATTCTATTCTATTCTATTCTATTCTACAGACCCTTTTTTCCAAAGCGACTTTCAAATGAAAGTGAGAACAACACAAGCAAGAATTCAAACAAGAGGGGACTTCATGATTTTTTTCTGTTTTGTTTAGTTTTTTCTTTCCATCTGGACCTTCAATAGATCCATCTACCGTTCACCGTAGCCTCATCAGAAATGGTCTGAAGCCATTCTTAAGGAAGGAAAACGGGGAGAAAAGGCTGAAGAAGAAGAGCTGGACTGAAAATCAGTGGCAACAGGTCTGATGCTGTGATAGATCCTCCCCAGAACCCAGACCTTAACATTATTGAAGCAGGCTGGGATCATCTGGTAACAGACAAACAAAGAAGAGCTTTGAAAAGTCCTTCAAGAAGTCTAGAGAACAGTTCCTGAAGACTACAAAAAGAAATGACAAGAAAGCTTGTCTAGGAGGGTTCAGACTGTGTTGAAAATTAAAGCTGCTCATAATAAATATAAAATTCCAAGGTCATTACAACAGTACAAACTCTGTTTTTGACTTCTACTTTTGTTTGCACATGTTTCAATAATTTACTGCAACCATTCCTCATTTTAATTTTAATAGGCTATATAAAGAAATGAATAGTGACTAAACCTTTTACACAGTGCTTCACATTCAGTATTTAGTATTTAAACACAAAGTCACCACATTTTTAAGTTTACTGAAAGCAAAAAGCATCAAAAACTGTGGCAACAAAAAACAAAAATTTACTAATTTAATGGGTTTAAAAACTCAAAACAAAAAAACTGGTAAAAGGTTTGTGACTTGATGCATGTTCTGTGATTGTTATAATCTGTTGTTTTCTCAGATTCTGGCCACTAGGGGTCAGGAGTATTGTTCAGCTGAAGCTTATTTTTTTTATCCTGCCCGATGCACCTGGAAATGATGTAAGGGACCAGCATGAACGAGAATGAATCCAAATGAAAAATGGAAGGCTATTCAAATGAACACAAAAAGTTAATAAAGACCTCATTATCCTACAAAAAGCTGAGAAAAAAAACAAACAAAACAGTTCAGTGTCAGTCAAATTGTAAAACTCCCTGAGGTGGGGACTATTGGCCGCACGTGGAGCAATCTGACCCATTGTTAAACTGCAGGGAATCTTAGCTAAAGCTTGGCTGAAATTGGCAGCAAATCTACAAAAGAATGGCTAAAAAACTAAATAATCAAGGTGCTGCAATCGTCCAGACTTCCACCTGATTTTGACGTTAAGAGATCTGCACTTGAACAATTGCAGGAAACCTCAGTGAACTGAAGCAACTTTGTAAAGAAAAGTTGACCAAACTTCCACCACAACAGCATGAAAAACTAATACTGTGATAGAGATAAAGATTACTTCCAGTTACTGCTGCTAGAGCAGGTTCTACAAGCTGCTGAATCATAAGGTGCACATCCGTTTCCACACTGCTTCTGCCTTTTGGCTTCGTTTTTGTCAACTAAATATTAAGACTGTGCAGAATGTCATATTTGATGTATTATTCACTGTTACTTTTACTGTTTTTATTGTCTGGTTTCCTGTCTGCACTTGTTTAAATCTTTTATATATTTTTTATCTTTAAGTTGATTGTTTTTCTGCACAAAAATTCCTATGTGCAATCATTGTACAAATGGCAATAATCTTATCTTATATTATTTGTTGTTGCCCATTAGAGGTTGTATTTAACTTATTTTAAGACCTGGTGTAGATTATTTCAGTCCATAAGAGGCAAAACTGTAGAGATAAAAGATAAAAATATAAAAGACATGTTGCACAGCTTGCAAAATGTAGACATTTGCTGAGTATCTTTTATGAACTGATGTTTAGAGAAGGCCTTTATACGGAGCATTTACATACCGATTGTGAGCCATGTAGTTTATAAGAAACATGGTTTCCATTTTCAAGGACAGTAGTCTCACTTACTTGGCATTTTTAGCCTCTTCAAGTAGCTCCTTGGCTTTCCGAATGTGTTGTGAAGTTTCATTCACAACCGCCTCAATGTTAGTGAGGTTGGCAAGACTGTCCTTTATCTCCACAATCATTTTGTCCAGAGTGGTCATGTTGAGTGGCAGCTTGATCAACAACACCTGCTGAGCCACCTTCTCTATGCTCTCTAGATCTGCTCCCTCCTCTGAGCAGCACAAAGGATGGAGAGAGAATAAAAACACATCCAAGAGACCATAATCTAGCTCAAATAAAAACAAAATCACCATCCACATACCAGTGAGGAAGTCTCTGATCTTTTCAATGAAGTCTTTCAGCTTATTGTTGTTGTTTTCAAAATGGTCCTTCTTCTTCTGGGCTTTCTCCAGCGAATTCATCGCCTGGTTCTTCACATCCTGTGTCAGAGAAGCTATATCCTGGAGCTGGACACAAGAAATCCAAGTACACCCAAAATAACTACATTGTTCTTAATAGTCTACAGACATTGGGAATTAAAGAAAATGAACGCACCTTTTTTTCAACACCTTGCAAATCCACAGTGAGACGCTTCAGATAAAAATTGTTCCTATTAGCTTCGGTCAGTGCTTCTACAGAAGACGTCGCTGTCCCGTTGCATCCATCTCCTCCACATACACGGTTCCCCCCATTGTCACGGCAACCGGCACCACCACACTCGCTGTCCGGGCAACCACCCTCTATATCGATTTTGCTGTGACCGCCACACACCTTGAAGGAGCGGTTACACTTGATGAGAACGGGCCGATGGAAACAGACATCTCAAAACATCTCAAAGTGGAAACAAATAGCAATTATTATTATTTTGTCTTCTTGGGTTAACATAACTGTAATAAAAAATATATGCAAACTACAACCATAACTTTATAAAATTACATAACTTTTAAACCAACAACTTCTTTTTTTTTTACCATTTTGAGCCAAACAAAAATACTCAATAAATAGCCATAAAGAAACAAAACCAAACAAATTGCTAGTATTATTCAGGAATCCTTTGACTTAAAAAAACTGTTCTCAGTCCTGATCAGGTATGACTATTAATTACCATGATCTGTGGGTTTTATGTTCCATTGCCCAATATGTTCCATTGGGCGGCTGTGGCTCAGGTGGATAGAGCCGTCATCTACTAATCAGGAGGTCGGCTCAATTCCCCTGACTACATGTCGAAGTGTCCTTGGGCAAGACACTGAACCCTACACTGCCTATCGGGGGTTTGCATGCTTACACCAAGCACCAAGTATGTATAAATATAGGTGCTGTATGAATGTGTTGTGTGAATGAACATGTAGTGTCAAAGCACTTTGAGTGGTCAGTTGACTAGAAAAGCGCTTTACAAGTACAGTCCATTTACCATTGCAGTCTCTTAGTTTTGAGTCTTGCCTTTTTTTTAAATTATTATTAGTTCTGTCTTGTTTACTGTTTTTATTTTGTAGAGTTTCCACCCTTTCTGTATTCTTTATGCTTTACTTCCTGTTCTCTGTCCCTCTGTAAATATGCTCAAGGTTTTCTTTTATTCATTGCCAGTTCATTGTGTGTTTGTCAGTCGTCAGTTTGTGGCTTTTGTTAAATCAAATCTTCGCTATTCTCATCTGCCGCCGGCTTTTTTTTCCCTGCATTTGGCTCCCACCTCCTCGTCTCCCAGTACCTTGGTCCATGACATTAATATTGTGCATGAACTTCTGCACAAAGTGAATAAACTTTTCCTACAAGCCATTATGTTATCATTATCTACATTATGTTTTTTCTTATCAGAGTACTGTTGGTAGTTTTGTTAAGAAATGATGCACATCTTAGTCCCAACAGGTCTAATTAAATCTGGCTACAAAAACACCATGAGCGTGACGGCCAGCTACCAAACTGGAGGCTATGTTTGCTTGAGCAACAGCAACCACTCAGTCTCTTTGGGGAACTATATTGCAGATTGAAATATTATTTTCTACCATAAAAAAGTGGCATAAAGTGTCTGGCTGGGCTAGAAATCTGTTTCTTTTTTCCTTTAACTAGTTTGTTTTCTGCTGGGATAGGCTCCAGCCCACCCGCGACCCTGTATGGATTAAGCGGTACAGAAAATGGATGGATGGATGGATAGTTTGTTTTCAGTCTCAGGTGAAATGAGCAGTCAACAAGCAGTCATAATACTTGTAAGATTTCACTTCCAGGAATTAAGGTCCGTCAGACACACTAGTTTATCACAGTTCTGCAGACAGCGGTGACTCTACGCTTGGACTTATACGAACTCTGAATTTGGCTCCAGAAACCTCCAACCTCAGTTCTCTGTTACAACTTATTACTGTTACAATAATGATTAAAGGGGACACATTATGGAAAAATATGTTACTTTTTTCTGTGCTTGAGAGCACATGTTTGAGTATCCGAAGCCACTACCAGTTCAAAAATTCTGGAAAAAAAGTCCAATGAAATTTATTTTATGTCCCCTAAACATAAAATCGTGACTTAAATGAGCCGCTCAGATTTACAGGCTAATCTGTTACTTTACCATTTCATCCAGCCTCTTTTCTCATCATCTCTGATCACCCTCAGATGATGATGCATTCAATGTACATTATACCTTTTTTTGCTTTTAACATGAAATTTTCACAAGGTTAACTTCATTAAAGAAATAAGCTCAAAATTTACTCTATTATTTTAATATCTTATATCTATAAATGAGTAATTCTGATTTGCGATTTGCTATTGAATGCACCATCAGCATAGCACCAGTACATCCCATTATAAAACCGATGACTTATTGGCTGGATAAGTAACAGTTCTCAATGTTAGCTGCTAAAATCTTAAATAAAACAGATAAAGGAGCGACGGTGAAGAGCAGAGTTTATGGAACTACGATGGGGGATCTCGTGGTGTTTTTATCCGACCAGCAGCCGTTATGTTCTGTGGTGTTTGTTGGATCAGTTAAACACAGGATTTGCAACAAAAGCTTTGCCTATTATCTGCTCTTGGTCAACAGATGAGGGAAATGACAGTACAAAAAAAATACCATTAATTTATTTCTCTACCTAGTTTGGTTGGTGGTCTGAGCCCCCAGGCTTTTTCCTGTTTGTGCTTTAATACTGTACTGTAGTAACATACTCAAACTTAGCTCTTGAAATATTGAGATCCTGAAAAAGATAGCAGGAGAGTGGAGTCCAGTGCTTCCCACACTGATATTTTTCAACAGAAGTGTAATTTCATACAAGAAAAAGGAGCTTCTGTACCACCTCTCCGGGCTATGAGCGTAATAAAGGGAAACTTCCAGCACTGCTTACCTTGTCACTGAGGTGATTGACCCTATCGTCAAGGTTGGCAGCTTTCTGCTGCAGATCTTTTAATGATTTGTTCTGAGCAGCGAGAACCTTGGAGAAGTTGTCTTTTTTGGCATTCAGCAGGTTCTCAATGATTGCTCGCATTTCTTTGGACTGTTCTACGGGACCCGACACAGAGGCGTTGCATCTCTCCTCAGACTGCAGAGACTCCTGATAGTACTTCTTCACTTTTTGAAACTGATCTAAAAAAATCAAAATGAAGGTCTTCATCATTGATAATAATAATCATTTTGAAGTATTGTTCATTTATTTTAAAAGTTTTGCTTGAGGCCATGAAGTAGATCCTACATAACACGGATCAGATATTTCTCAAGCTTCACTGGTTGAGACTTCTACCTGAAAATCCTGACGTGAGGTAGTTATCTAGCAGCTGCTGCTTGAGCGCCACAGTAGCGTTGAGATCCCTGAACATTTTTTCCAAGTCATCCAGAGTGGGTCTCAGGGCCTTTTCTTCTTCGGCTGTTGTGTTCAACTCTCGGGCGATACCCATCAGACGTCCATCAGTCAGGGCGATCTCAGCTCTGAAACGTGCAGTATGTATCAGTTTTTCTTTTCTTATTCAGGTAGCTGGGTGAAAGAGAATACAAACAAACACACACAGTGTGACTTGCCCACCTGAGATCATCAATACTCTGTCCAATCAGTTGGTGGATCCTGTCGCTTTCCTCTCCACTGATCAGATCCTTCACCTCCTTTAGCTTCTTCTCCAGCTCTTTGATGCGACTGTCCCCGACTCCAGGTGTGAGCCCGCTCTCCTGGAACTTTTCCACGGTGTACTGGATGTAGTCTAAGTCCCTTTTAATCTGGCACACAATGTCGTCCCAGAGCTGGAAGCATGGGTGACACTGGACGCACCCGGGGAAGACGCCCGTGAAGCCACGAGCACATTCATCGCACCGCCTCCCCGCTGCTCCGTCCCGGCACTCGCATTGCCCCGTTGTGCGGTTACACTGGGCAATCTCTGAGCCCAGTGGGTGACAGTTACACTCTGATTGAGAGGATGGACACAGATAGGGAAGACAGGGAGGAAAATAAAATAAAAAACTGCCTCTAAATGACATGCTTGGATTCAGATTTATAGACAAAGCTAGCAAATATACTCTAGGAAAGCTGCTTGATCTGATGCTAAATGTTCAAATTTTGTTTGAGCATAGCATGGAATAGTGGTAAGCCTAGCTCATTTTAGAGTATTTGTTCATGATCACTAGAAAACGTCTTACATTTGTGATGTTTTCAAGGGTTCCTCATGAAGTCATAAAAAAAAGTCAACCAACGATTATACAGAAAGATGTGAGGAAAAGTGGTTTGCAAACCTTTTGTTGGGACTTTACGTTGGGGCCCTTTTCTGTTAGCTTCTGCTATTTTGTGGCTAAATAAAAGCCTGATTTACTTTTTGTTTTACTAGCCTAGATTACAGTTGCTTATCAAGAAGCCGACAACTACACAAGAGTTCCTCATTTGAACTTAAACTAATATTTTTGGGGTTCCAACAAAGACTCGAGGCCATGATGGGAGTTAAACAGTCTGGTAGCTTCCTTAGTTACACGTAGAAATGATGCTATAAAAACAAATATGTGTGGATATAATGAAAGGTTTAACCCCAACTGCTTTAAGCCATAAAAATATGAAGATGTTTTAGGCTTCCAAGCTTCTCCATCCTTTCATCTGCTTCATATATATTTTTCAACTTCAAAGCTAAAATCTTTCTTGAGTATGAGGATTTATGCCATCAGATAGCTCATCTTTTTTAAGGTATCTGGTACAAGGACTCACATTTAAACTCAGGTAACACATCACATCACTCTTCTTGCTCAACTTCAGCCATTTTGGGTTTTTTGAACACTTCATTTGCTGAAAGTACACACGCCTGCAAACATCATGTATAAGAGTCGTAACTAGCATACAAGGACCAGTGAAAACCAGGAATAGCAACATTAAACAATCTTCATTATTTATAGTTTGTTTCATATATTTTGTATATGTATTGTTTTCGATGTAATTGTTAAGTTTTTCGGGAGTGGTGCTATTATTAGCCTATTTGGCCTTTACTTCTCCAACGCACATGCTTTTTGTATTATTACACAGCATCTGAAAGGCTGTATTTCTTTTTTTTCTTTTTTATTATTTTTTAATTCTTTTATTTTAATAGTTACTTTTATTTGCTAAATAAAATAAATGAATAAATAAATTCCTAACAAAGCAGATCTTTTACCACTTTGACATGTCTTTTCCAGAGAGCCAAGCCCATCTTTACCACTAGATGCCAGTAATTCTTACACACTTTTTTTCTGTCCTTATGAAATTGTTGCAAAAATCTCTTTTGGTGAAGTAACTTCAGAACTTACCCTGCAAACTTTACCAATCCCACTGTTCTTTCCTTTTTATTCTTAAGCCACTGAAATGATATTACTAAAACATGAACCAAATATGTATTTTAAAGGGAATGCAGACAGGATTTGAGGTGTCATCATGCGTGATACACTGGAGCTGTTTTACAGCTTTACTGAATGTTTCAGCAGAAATTTTTGCTCTAATTAGAGGACATCACAGTTGGGAACATGTGACGTGAGATATAAAATGTCAATCATTATTAACTAAATTACCTTGACATTGCACTTGTGGGTTTCCCCAGTGAAACTGCTCACACTCTGTGCACTGTTTGCCCCCGAAGCCTGGCCGACAGTGGCACTGGCCTGTGAACTGCAGAGGGCACAGAAATACCGATAATGTTAGAATATTTATTGATGTTTTCAAGCTTCTCAGAAACGTCCACTCCTCCTCACCATGTTGCAGTGTGTCCCCAGGCCGTGCTGTGGGTCACAGTTACAGGGCTCACAGCCTCCGTCCTGACCATAGTTCCAATAGTTAGCAGCACACTGGTCACAGCTATGGCTAGTCACGTTTTCCCTGCATGGGCAAGCTCCAGTCTGACGGTCGCAGTGACACTGTCCTTCACGGCAAGCAGATTGCTGGGTGCCAGCAGACACACAGGTGCAGCCTGGGGAAAAAGAGGAGAAAACACACGGGTAGAGCGAAGGAAATGGACTTAGATAAGTATGCAGAAAGAAATCATGCTTATAAAGAACTGATTGTTGGTATTATCTATTCACATTCAGGCACATCCAAATTCCAACTGAAGTAGCCGTATTCTACACTGACATCCAACGTTTTATCACACAGAGGTCAGTTATCTGCAGCTCTCACTCACGTCTGCAGTCTTGGGCCAAAGCGTTGCCATAATGACCGAGTTCACAGTGGGCGCAGGACGGGCCGTCCGTGTGGTACAGGCATCTGAGGCACTCGCCAGTCCTGGGGTCACATGACTCAGGATCCTGGAGGTCGATGTTGTTGTTGCACTCACACGGGAGACACTGCCCACCGGGCTGCTCGGGGTTGCCATAATAACCAGGAGAACACTGATCACAGCGGGGACCTAAACAGGACATGACAGTTTGAAGCCGCTTCTTAGTGGCACATAGACAAGTAGCTGTTAGATACAAAGAATTTTGTACGCTATGTTTTACTTATGGCAAATTTAAGAAGTCTACTTCACAAGGAGGAGAGTAAGAAGATGTCAGCAAGCATGAGAAAAAGTGAAATGCATTGTTTTTGTTTACCTGTGTAGCCTTGTTTGCAGTTGCATGTGATCTGATCAGAGGTAAGGTCAGCTTGACAGGAATGTCCGTTAAAGTGGCCTGAATCTGGGTAACCCGGGCAGGGGCATGGGCGACAGTGCTCTCCTGAGCCAAGTATGGCGTTTCCAAAGAACTCATTTGCACAGCTGTGGCACACGAGAAACGTATGAACACATTACTTAACGTCTTCATAACAAGAGGCAAAGGGCATCAAGTTCTGACTGTGATTTATCCTTACCGTTCACAGAAATGACCCGCTGTGTTGTCCCTGCAGCCCCGACATTCACCTGTTTGAGGATCACAGATATCTGCGTGGCCATTACACTGACAGGGGCTGCAGTTGGGGAAGCCCCACTGGCCGGGTTGGCAGTCTGAACACTGACGTCCGGTGGCTCCATGCCTACAGGGGCACTGACCTGTGACTGGATCACACTGATGACTCATAGAGCCCTCAGGGTGGCAGTCGCATGCTGGAGTAGAGCGAAAAGGACTATTCAGTGGTTTTCTATTGAATGTCTTTGCCTGACAGTGGAACACAGCACAACAAGTAAGCAGATAAAACTGTACTTTCTTTGCTAAATGGGGCAAACGTTCAAGCATACACGCCAGCACACACACCTACATGACTGTGTGTTGTGGTTTCCCCTTTAAAAGAGCATTGGCCTATAAGCTAAGCTGAACTAAAGCAGGTGGAATCCTCTGACCTTGAGATACTTATTTCTATAAACAATGAAAAATATTATACTTTAACATTGACATGCTGTTCTCTTTTAGAAATCTTCCACATGAAAACATGCAGATAGTAGGTTTTATAATCTTCAGTTTGGCTCTATAAAGACCTTGAAGATTTGGTTATTCTGCCCCCTGGTCCTGGAACCTGCTCCAGAAAACGCTCCAACTCTCTGATATTGTTTCCATGGGATATTTTAAATGTTTGTTACAGTCTGTAAAAGCTGAAGTCTGTAACTGTTTTAGTTGAATTGGCACTGTTTGTTGTCATATATTTTAAGCCTTGCTTTTTTTTGTTTTCCAAATAATTTAACTATGTTGTATTTTTTGTGTTATGTTGTACTGTTTTAACTGTCGTTGCTGCCGTCTTGGCCAGGGCTCCCTTGTAAAAGAGATTCTAATCTTAATGGGACTCACCTGGAAAAATAAAGGTGAAATAAAATAAAAATAAAGATCAGTACTACATTGAAGCCTTGAACTTAAACTCTTGGGAAGTTTCCAAAAGTAACTTAAAAGTGAGCAAAGCCACACCAAGTGATGGACATTAAAGTTAATAACACAAGGAATCCTAGGAAGATCATTTTAATAAGTATCGATTTAAGTATTTTAATAACTTTATTGATTAAAGCTGATAGGTGTTCTAAAAGAAATTGCACAATATTAAAAACAATATATGTTTTTGCCTTGTAATAAGATAATTGGGAATACTTAATAAACCCATATCTGTGTTTGGGGCCTTTCTTTGCCCGTATCTCTTTGTATATCTCTTCACAGTTGGTTGTTTTTCTGGTTTTGCCCTGAAAGGATCAACTCCTGGCTGGATCCTTTATCATCATCAGGCTGTTAAATGAGCTGAACTTGCAGTGGTTCTTGGTCTTAATCTTTCACTGCATGATTTCGTAGCTCACTAATCTGTGTTCACTTTTGTTTGAGTTTTAGGGCTGAACTGATGTTTATTCTTGATTAGTTTTTTCTTCTTTCCCAATGGACGAGTTGGGAAGTTAGGTTTAGTATGCATAATGTTTGAGGAGATAAATACTTTTTTTGGTTACTATGGTCTTGGTTCACCTCACTCCTGAGTTTGTGACATGTTTTCTTTTGGGAATGAAAAACCTCCCCACTAATTTCTACTTTTCTGGAGGAGGGTCCTTCTCCTGATTTGGGACCAGAAATACCCCAGCATACTTTTGTTAATAAAAAAAAATGCAACAATCTGTAAATAATGATTAGGTAATAGTGGATCGCAGAGCGCACTCACCAGTGCAGCCATGTATACCAAAGCCGTAGGTTCCTGGGGCGCACTGATCACAGCGTCGTCCCATGACGTTGGGTTTACAACGGCACTGACCTCCGACCTTATCGCACTCACCGCTGAGGGAACCCTGAGGGTCACACTGACAAGCTGGATACAACAAGTAGAGGAAAAAAAAGGAGTAATCAATTATTCAGATTTATTATTAGATTTTTTGACCTGAATCCTGAGCTGTGTGTGACTGGGTGGACTTACGCAGAGCGCCGTCATGAATGATGGATGAAATACTGCAGATGAGTTGGGAGCACATCTCAGCCAGGATGGGCATGGGTGTTATCATAAAGGAGTCAAGACACATGTAGCGGATCATATCGTCTCGATGCTGTTCTGCTGCTGGCTCGTTGCCTTGGAAACCAGGAAGCTCAGTGTATTTGGGGATCAGTACCAGCTTTGTGATAAGGAATACAAAGGATGACATTTGTAGCAATTAATGTAAACGGACACTTAGACATGGATCATCAGTCAATTTTAGTCATAAAAGGTGGAAATCAACAACTGCAGCAATTAATGAAAATTTCCACTCACCGAGTCAACAAGAATGAACGCTGTTAGGTGTCTGTGTGTGACTCCGTGACGCTGAAACCTAATCGCAACCACGTAACGATTGCTGGGCTCAAAACAAAACGGCCTGGGCAGCAGGATGTGTCTGGAAGCACATGTTAATGAAATGTAAGAACAATTAAATAAACATATATATCCATTCGTATTTAATTTCTTTTCTTTTTCTTTTCTGGCTTTAACCCTCTAATGCCTAAATTATCTAAAAAAGGTGCCACATTTTTTTCAAATACAATATCTAACTTCTAGAAGCATGTGCAGTGATGCTTTTCTGTGTTTTTATTATATAATTTGACTTTTTATTTAGTTTATTTGTTTAACTATTATATCAA
>JAOXYM010000014.1:25443612-25454130 GCA_028567055.1 Leptatherina wallacei
GCCAAGATTTAAATGATATATCAGAGAATTGTTTAAGATTGGGAATAAAGTGCATAATATGTCTCCTTTAAATATGAATGAAAAGGTTAAAGTCAACATATTTTCCTCCTATATAAAGGGGTGAAATGAATGAAAGTGATAGACTAGACATCAACACTTTAATGCCTTCAGTTTAAACGTGTGGGATGTTAAGAGACATAGAAAAATAAATCTGTTGATGCAAATGAAAATAAAGGACAAAGGAAATATTGGAATAAATAATTGTGGAAATAGTAGATATACTAATGACATTTGCAAAATATCAAATACATCAAAATGAGTGTTTTATTTATGCAGATGACAAATACTTTAAGTGCTAGTGTGGAAAAGAGTGGTTTGATAACAAATCTGTTGTCTCTAATTTGAATTAAACTAATTTGATGTAATTCAGAAAAATATAAAGGTAAACATAAATGAAATGATAATCCCCTGAGTGATCTTGGACCACAAAACCTGTTGAAAAGTACATGTATAATATGTTCGGGGGAAGTTGTCACGCAGCATTACCGTCATTTCCTAAATCACAAAGCAAGAAAAACACATTGAGCATTAATACCAGTTCCTGTGTAGAGGTGTGGATAAACACATACAAAATATGTGGAAAAGGGCCATTAGACTGATACAGAAACCACAAAGACTGACTTAAAATACGAATGTTGAAATTTCTGGATTTGATTCAGTTTTTAATGGCTCAAATAATAATTTGTTCTTTTTTTCCCTTTTTTAAAAAAAAAAAAGTGATGCACTTCTAAACATTCCTCTTATTTATCCGGTTGCAGTTTCTTACACAACAAACTTTCACTAAGATCTTGTAGGATTAAACTGCTCATTTCTGACCTCAAATGTGTTCATAAGCAGATTTTGGAGGGTGATTCAGGTGAAAACAGAAATAGACTAAAAAGTATGATTAACAAGAGGTGATGTTCATATAAAAGAAGCAGATGACTCGATGACTCCAGAGGGAAAAGCAAACTGAGAAAAAAGACTTTAACATAAATTTATACATTAACTAAAGAACTATGCATCATATTTACTCATTTGTCTTCATATTTCTATATTCATACATTTATTTATCTTTATATTTCAACATTTATCGATTTATTTCTCAATATTTTCCTTTTTTTCTTCTTACAGTTGTATTATTTTTGTAGCCATGATACTAAAATTTGTTCTATTGTTCAGGTTTAGTTTTACATTTATGTACATTTTTCTAAGTCAAATTCTTTTTCATCCTTATAAATATTTTCCATGTATTTCATCTTTATGGATTTTTGCGCAGTTAAACCATCTGCTGACTGGGCGGCATGTTATATTATTGTAAAGGTCTGCACACCTTACTGAACCTGCAGCTGATTTTTCTGGTAGCCTCTGTTGATCGGTTGAGACTTGATCTGCCCTCTACTTGCGGTTGGCTTCCAGCCTCGTGTCTGTGTTGTGGTCTCACTTTGCTCACCACCTCAGAAGAGAACGGAAGCTGTGCTGTGATCCGTTGAGACAACCAGATCCGGGCAGGGTCCGCCCGCTGGTTCCAGATGAGTTCAGACTCTAAAGGGGCTTTTCAGCAGCTTGAGACGTAACACTTTCAATGTTACCTTTTGCTGATTTTTTACATTTATTTGATGTATATGTATTAAACATCCTTTCCAGATGTTGGATCAAAATCTAGTCTTTGAACATTTTAAAACATGAACAAACTTAATGCAAATGATATTTAAATTTAGCAGGTTCATTTGCTCAGTTTAAGTGCTGAAGATCAAAGTATAGATGAAATACTGGATAGACTGGACAGATGGAAGTTTTTAAGATGATTCAAATTACACACCAGGTTTTTTGTTCATTTGGAAAAATGATTTCCTTAAATACACTCTTTACATGTGTATTTTGGTCAGTTTTTAGAGAGCTTGCGGATACATACCCAAACGTAGCAGCGGTACCACTGGAAACTATGAGGGCAGTGTGTCGGAACAAAGAAGAAGCTGCGCTGTGTTTAATGGCAGCACAGACCACCACCGTCTACTGGGCTGCATCTTTTTATGTGTCTTTATGAGAATGAACATTATCACGCTCTCCTCCACCGTCACCATGTTTGCTGTTCTCTGAAGCAACTGACGTCGTAACTCAGAGGATAACTGTGAACTCTGCACTGCCCTCTCTAGTGGACGTACTGCCCGACAATGCCAACGTAAAGGGCGAATGGGAGTGGGCAGCGACGTTTGACAACATTTGACAGAGACGTACCTATTTATGTGTGTAAGGGGAGCATAATGGAAGCATCACCCTGATGTTGTCTTTGTGGGAGTGGATGAACTTTTCAGACTCACCTTGTTGTTTTTCATCTGCAGGGTTCTTTATGCTGAACTTACAGAACTCATTGCTTCAATAATCTGCTCCAATCCAGTAGTTCTTGTTCTGTTTTAACCAGCTGAAGGAGATTTCTTTCTCTCTAATTCACCACCAAGCATCTCATTTTCACACCAGGTAAAATTGTTAGTTTACTGTTACTTATTGTTAGTTTACAAAGTAGCCGTCTAAAAGTGGGGAAAGAACACACATGCACATTTCTACTTTTGTATGACACACTTTTATGGATGTGACCAGGACAAACTCAGTGAACCTTGTCCAGGTGTTGATTACGTGTGTACTGGACAAATACAGCCTCTTCGGCGATTTGTACCTTTCTTTCTTTGTCTTAGTTATTGCTGCAATTTTTCACAATCTAAACCTGAGTAAACAGAGCTGCTGCCTTCCTGAACCTGATTCTTACAAAGCCTCCCTACTTTGTTTGCCCACCTGACTCACAAAGGGATCGCATGCCGAGGCAAGTTTGAGTGGCAACAATGTAATGATGCAATTCTTCCTGAGCTGTCGGGGATACTCAAGCAAAGTGATCTGAACACACACTCAGGCTGCAGTGGCCTTTCTGACTTCTGCACACACGTTCATGTTCAAACAAGCATTCATGAAAGTGTTGGTACCTGTTGTGGTGCAGCAGGGTTACAGTGTAGAGCTGCTCAGTTGGTAGCAGGTTTCCACATCGCAGACTTGAGGGCAGCATTACGGAGGTGATACTAACAAGCGCCTCCCAGTCCTCTGTGGACTGCACAAACACAAACACATATTTAAACAACATTATCAATGGTGAAAAAGAGTCTTTCTTTAAAATAATCACATGGACAAACCTCGGGCTCGTAGCGGATCATGATGTCGTACTCCATGGCGAAGGGGATGTTGTCGATAGTGAACACCAGGCCGGCACCATCTTTGACGCGGGCAAAGCCAGGCCCGGTCCACGTCAACATGTGACTGGGAGCGTGCTCTCTATGAATGGTCCTCACATCGGGCTGAGAGAGACAAATTACCAACGAGTAATTTGCCTTTTTGCAACTTCTTCTCATATAAATCTTCATTTCTTCTCCTCAGCTACTCTCTATTACACAGTGTTTTATGGTCTGTGCTAAGCATCTTATGTAAAGATTCAAGCTGCTCAGTTGCTCATTGTGATAATTTGGTTCTATAAAAAGTGTCGGTTCTGAACACGTGACAAGCTTCAACTCTCCAGAGCAGGACAAAGTAGGTACAGAAAAATATTCCATCAAACGACCTTTTCAGTGTGATTTTCATCTGTAATAAAAAATGTAAAACAATAAAGTTTTATTACTGGCACTAACTAATTAATTGTGATAAAAAAATGCTGTTTCTAAACTGCCAGTTCTTCTTTGGGTCTATTTGCTCTACAATAATGAAACTTCATAATTAGAAGTCAGATTAAGTAAATACATTATAATAGCTCCAAGATTCCCTTCATTTTCAAAAGTTATTTAAGAGCTTGTTGAAAAATTAACGATGCTTTTGAGTTGAATCTCCTGTGATGGCCGGGAAACCCTTCCCAATGTGTACTCCACCTCTCACCGCTGGGAAAAGATACAGGTTTCATGTTTCTGGCCACTTCAAAAGTACAAGTCCAATGTTCACTCTCATTTTATTTCCCTCTTATCTCTCTACAGGTTACTTATTGTGGGTCAAATACTGATGAAATCAGAGAAAGCTGCATCAACACAAATAACTCCATTGTGGGACTGTAATTTATTGGGTCTCTATTTTATTCTAATTCAATGGTCCAAATGTGACTGCAATCTGTTTTAGCTTGACTGGTGTGGGTTGACGTTATCAAACTGACTGCAAAGCATTTTAATTAGCCGTATCCTCCACGGGCCAAGGCATTCTGCACATGACACTAAACCTCCAAAATTATAGGAATTTCATACTGTCCAAGTAGCTGCAGGTTTTGGCTATTGTTATTGTTTGGGGTCATTTAATGACTGAAATAATCATTGTGAGGAGCCAGTTGCTAAACAGGAATTAATCAGTTGTAATACTTGTAAAAATACAATGTATTCTTTCTAAAAGAGGTTAAGCCCTCTTTAAAAATTACTTTAATTTTACTTCATAACAAAGAGATATCACCTCTTCTTTCACCCATAGTCTGTGAGTTTGTCAGGATGTTAGTGCATGTGCCTGAAACCTGTAGACATCATTCAGTTGAATTGGGGCCTTTACAAATGTGTAAGGCTGGTTGCCTCATCTCCATATAAACAAACCAATCAGAAAGCTACCGATGTACAATCCCCCCCCCCCCACACACACACACACAAGAATAGGTTTTGAATCTGAATCATACTGTTTGTTGAAGCTGCCGGATGCGTCTCAGCGTCGCCTGATTCTGCTGCGAGCTGGAAATGCGCCCGTGTCGCCGATGCCTCCTCGCTTGGTCACTGAGGTGTTGAATACAGTCATCTGCTGCCTGAGGACGAACTCTGCCCTGAGAAGGGAGAAGAAAAGGAGACTTTTCATGGTTGTGTTTATCTATCTGACTTTTTGCATAATAGCTTTTCTATCCAACTTGATGTAATCTGCTTTAAATTCTCCTTCTAAAAGAGATTAAATGACAACAGAGTGCCATAAAAGCGTAAGCGTAAGGAGTGTGCACATTTTTCCTCACTGCAAGATTTGTTGTTTTGGCTGATTGTTGCTAATTCCAATTGTCACTATCCTTCAGATTTCATTCACCCTTCAGAAGAAGTGAAACAAGCCCCATCAATGCATAAAACCAACAGTCTCTCAAGTGAAAGACATTTCCTCTTGCTGTGTCTTACATTGCTGTCAGCATTCTCCTTACATTCCAGAGTCATTGAAGTCAGTTTCCTTCACATTCCTGCAGCAGTGATGTTATAAATGTGGACTGTCAGAGCTTGCCTGGAGGGCTAAATGAAGGATATATGGCATTTCATGAGAGGAAAAAAAGGATGGATGAATGAAGAAGAAAAAAACCAGCAAAGGAAAAATAACCAGCTAGACAGATGAGGTAAAAAGAGGCGAAGACTGAGTGAAGAAAGTCAGTGAAGTGGGAAAAGACTGTCACTGAGACAGAGCTTTATTTATTGTATGGCCTTTCATGTTTGCAGGTTTTAAGTTTTGCACCCATTTCCCACTTTTTTGACAACAAATGAAGAAAACAAGGGACAATTGAGGACTTTTGTACAGTACTGTAGTATGAGCTATAAATACAGTATACTTTAAAGATGACAGGATGATCAGGTTGATGCTTGAGACACTCTGCAGCACTTTATCACCTGAAATGTGAATGAGTGTTATTGAATCTCACTACTGAGCTCACCGGCAGAACAGAGTCACTGGGAGAGTGTCCAGTGGCATCTTCAGCTTCGTATTTGTAGTAGTCGAGAGGAACACAGAAATACCCAGGTTGCACTTCTGAACACTGTCGACCTATCAGATGCATCCTGCAGTCACACTGGCCATTTTCCATCTGGCACCTTGTTTAAAAGAGAAAACTGCATGTTTAGAGCTGATCTTGATGTTTTAACTTTGCGTCAGGAACAAAATGATTCAATATTACAGACAAAAACCGACTGACTGCCTCTGAGTGTCACTTAATAGTCAGTTCATACTTTTAGTTTCTATATGAGGATTCTCATTAGTAAGTCTTTACCTGTTGTTGAAGGCTCCACCAAAATCACAGTCACAAGGTCTGCAGCCTGCCAGGTCATTACTGAGCCCCCAGTATTCAGGCTAAAGAGATGGAAAACAATCCTCAAATCCTTGTAGCTTTTATTCTTATTTTTCATCTTTCACTGGATGCACATCGAACAATGCAACGTGTTTCTTTATTATCAGTACCAGGATACAGTCAAAATGAAAGCACCCCCTTTGTAAGAATGTGTAACTGTGGTTTATGGTGTAAAAGTGCATTGAGTTTGAGCAAGACTAAAAGAATATTTTGTATATGCAGCCCATTCTTTCAGAGAGTTTGGGGGTTACTCGCCATTCACCACGGATGTCTGTGTTTGTGCAACATTGCATTGCATGGAGGTCTGCAGTGACTAAAGAGAGATCATCGCCTTTGTTTTCCAGTCCAAAAGAACTGTCTCAGACCCCGATGCAATGTCACACAGACACCAGAGGGTGTGTTTCAGGTACGAGACGCCTTCCTCTTAAAAGCTGAGCCACTACTTCAGCAGCGTAACGAGCTAACAAGTTCACATATTAAAACCTGGCAGCATGCTGACAGCTAAAAAGCAGCCTTTGATCGATCAAACCAGAATTTGTTGCTACTAACCAGACACTGGTCGCAGTAGCGTCCAGTGACGTATCTTTTGCAGGAGCAGTCCCCGCTGATCTGATCACAGGGAGCGTCCATTATAATGATTCCACGAGGGTCACAATTACAAGCTGATGGAGAAACACAAATACACATACAGGTTTGCAGATTATAGGTGAAATCCATTTTCACCCATCTTAAAACACAAAGGCCCTGATTTATTAAAGGTTTGCGCCTCTTAAAACATGCATAAACCTAATAACAGGCACAAAAACATGCTGCAGTTGGTTTACTAACCTGGCGCACCGAGGAATGCGCCTGTTAAACGGGCAAAATCCATTTTCTTCATCAAATATCTTGTCATCTCTTCTTAACCTCATCTGGTGTTCTTCTTCTTTTTCTAACGGCATTTACTTTTTGCCAAACATCCTTCCATGTTGCAGTCTGTCTTTGCTCTATTTCTATTTGCCTCTTCCACTACTATTTCGATCTCCATTGGTTCGGATTTTGTTCTACATTTGCAGCTTTCTTGCGCTCCTTCTACACTCTCCACAGTGAATCAATTGCGCACACTAAATCCTCATTTAAATAAGGCTGTTTGCACCCATTATCAATTGCGCAATCAATCTTAGTTGATCACCTGGAAACCATGGAAACACAACAGGCGCAATTTATTCGCTGTTTGGGATCTTAGTAAATCAGGGCCGAAGTGTTTCTCTGGCAGACACACACAGATACGTACGCTGGCAACCCAGAGGGTCGTTCTGGCTGAGTCCGTAGAAACCTTCCCTGCAGTCATCACAACGCATGCCTTTTACATTGGTTTTGCAGCGACACTGTCCTGCAATCATCCCCATGTCCACGTCGGTGTGGCTGTCACACACGCCTCCCTCCAATGATCCCACCGGGTCACAGTCACAGGCTGGAGGTAAAATGTTACATTACATTATACCATGGTCAGTACGGATTCTAATGCCAACTGGCGTGCATTGTTTTCGTATATGTGCACACGTAGTTCGGCAAGTTAAATCACAGTTATATCACTCCGTTATGGGCGTCACCATAGCAACGCGTTACACAACTGGTTCAGATCAGCTGGCTATTGACAGGTGAATGAGAGAATCACGATGTAGCATGGTACGGTTGTTTAGCATAAAAAGTACATCGAGGCCAACATAAAATAGTTCCAATACTTAAGCGTATTTAGCAAGTTTTGTGGAAAAAATAAACATTTTTTATAAAATGTTTACTGTGTGGGACCGTGGTATAAGTGGATTAAACAACACAGACCCGTGCATTATACGGTTTTAATGCACGTTGTCTAGTCT
Organism: Leptatherina wallacei; assembly: GCA_028567055.1. NCBI lineage: Eukaryota > Metazoa > Chordata > Actinopteri > Atheriniformes > Atherinidae > Leptatherina > Leptatherina wallacei. The sequence goes on from JAOXYM010000014.1 coordinate 25,451,596, forward strand.
AGAACTCCGCTGCAAGACGTGGTGTTCTAGACTCCGCGTCGTGCATTAAAACCGTATAAAGCAGGGATCCTCGTTGTTTAATCTTTAAGTAAACTATTGGAACAATATTCAAGCTTCAGAAACGCCTGTTAGTATTAAACATTGAATCTATATAAAAGACAGAGTACAACAGGTATAGAAGTGTAAGTGCAGGTTGGGGATGTTGAGGTGCTAGAGGTGTAAGGAGAGGAGGAAAGAGTGCAGGAGTCAAGAAGGAGAATAAGTCCGTATGACTGAGTTTAGATCACTGGGTGCAGAGCGAGAGGATACTCAAAGAGAAATATGCAGCTTTTGTGACTTGAATCTGATTCGGACGGTGGAGTTTGGTCTGTAATGGAGTGACATATGCTATCTTTGGCTCATTGAACATCAGATGCACCGTCACGTTCTGGACAATCAATGGAGGATGGACGACTTGCTAGAACTGAGTCAGAAACAACTTAACTTCTCTGATAGATGCAATAACTTTTTTTTAATCATGACACTGAGGTTGTTTTGCAGCCACAGTCCAAGAGAGAGAAGAACATGTGAACAGGTAAGATGGAGAGAACAAACATGAGATTCTTGCACTTTGTGCTACAGAACTTGGAACGAATGACTCACCAACACAAACACGTGGGTCCCTGATATCCCTATTAGGGTCCTGGTAGTAGAAAGGTTTGCACATCTCACAGGTGCGTCCCATGGCGTTGTGCAGACAATCATCACAAACTCCTCCGCTTGTGTTGCCCGTGGCCAAATACACCGCCATGTCAAAGTGACACTGGTTTGAGTGGCCATTGCAGTTACACTCTGAAAAAGGCCAAAAAAATAAATAAATAAATTGAAAATCATCATGACAACAAGAGGTAATTATAGTTTCTTTACAGGAATTTAGAGATCTTGGGTTGATCTCAGACAAAAAGCTTTTGCAATTCCCTTTAAAGTTGTAGAACAGTTCAATCGGCTGAGGAAAGACTACAAAGAAAGCTTCTGTTCTGACTACTAGGATCAATATACTGATGGTCATATTAGCATGTTAAACAAAATAAATAAGAGATGCATGAAAACTAGCATTTTGCATGGATGGATGGGAGACATCAGTCGTAAACAATATCACATGCATTTCTGTGTTCAAACTCATGTTATTGCTTTATGAGACAATGCATGTGTCTTTCACCTCTGCATGTGTGTGGGTTCTCTGCCTCTGCTGGTCTCCACGGCAGATCATTGTGGAAATCTCTGCAGCGCTCGCAGTTCAGACCCTCAGTATTATGTTTGCAGACACAGCGACCGTGGATCTAAATAAGAAAAAAGTTCATAAAGGCTGCATGTATCTTGCAAGTCTCTTCCTTCTGCTCTTTCTAATTTTCAAACAAGATATGGTAATGATGGTAGATTACAGTGTTGTGTCGGTGCTGTGGTCCATTGACTCACCATGCCACTCTCGCGGGTGTTGACCCCAGGCACAGGGGCGCACTCTGAAGCATGTCCGTAACAGAAGCAGCTCCCTCTGACAACCAGCTCATAAATGGCATAGTAATATTTTTGCAAGACGTCTGAGCGGCGGTCCAGCAGGTCGTCTCCCAGAGTGTTGAGCTTTGTGAAGTTGATCCGAAGGTTGGTGATGCGCAGAAGTTCTGTGAAGGAAAACAGAGCTTTTCAACAACATAAAACAAATATACAAACAGTCCCTGAATGCCTCATCAAAGCCCTCAACAGGTCAGCTCCTACAATACCTTTTATTTACAATTCTTTAACCTGGACCACTCATGTTGACTACACTTTCTGCGCAGACTCAGAATTCCTGGAGTGAACAAAAAGGTTGTGTTGTTGTTTTACCGTGCTGTTCTGGAGAGCCCTGTGAAATACAGTGTTACAGCTTGGGTCGGTTACCTTGCTGTGAAACAGAAAATGCAGACCATCTATGAAAGGGCCTCTCACAGACGAGCCCAAAAAATAATCAACAACACGACCCATGTTCTGCACAGAGAGTAGCTGCTGCTGTCAGGGAGGAAATGCAGAGTTCCTGGATGCAGGTTAATTAGATTTAAACACTCATTTGTTTTTTAGTCAATTATGCTATTGAACACAAACAAATAGATCAAAGATCCTGCTTTTTTATGACTACTGTTTATTTATTTCATTTTACTTTACTTTATCTTATTTTTTTTATTTTATCAACTTACGTTGCCTCCTTTATGTAACAGATTTGTATGCTCCTTCTTAGTATAGAAAAACAAAATGTATGTTTTTTACCACCTCAAAACTGCAAGATCAGCACTGTCTCAGAAAGTTTTAACAAGAAGGTCAACATATTGAGTTGAGCCTCAGTCATGATTAGATATTACTGTTAACAGGGCGGTGTCTAGTATTCCTGTATTTAGGAACGTAATGTAAGTCTAAAATCCAGGATTTGCACCATTACAAGTTTGAATTAAACACTTGGAATAAAATAAAATAAAATAAAATAAAATAAAATAAAATAAAATAAAATAAAATAAAATAAAATAAAAT
>JAOXYM010000014.1:25463615-25477302 GCA_028567055.1 Leptatherina wallacei
TATCTATCTATCTATCTATCTATCTATCTATCTATCTATCTATCTATCTATCTATCTATCTATCTATCTATCTAGACAGAAACCATTATAGCTGTACCTACCCACTGTAAGTAAATGGCAATGTAATATACATTTATAAGTGTGTTGGAATAAGCAGTGCCTCAATCATGATGTGTACAAAGTTTGCTTTCATGTCTGAACACTTTTGTTTTACAGCAGTTCTGTTTGTGTGAACACAAGAGGTCTAAAACACTTTGTGCATCTACAGTAAATATGCATACCATCAAAATATCCATCCACTAAGCTTTGTTCACTGACAAATAGAAGACCAACACCATCAGAGATACAGAATTTGCTTTAAAAAAAGTGTCTGGTAAGAGTCGGTACAATCCAAAGAAGACTGTAAAGTAAAGAAATCAGAAGATGACTCTACTGTGAAAATGGAAGGACACCTGTCAGCTTTACGGTTTTACTTACCGGGACATGATTTACAAAAAATTCATGAATCCATTTTAAAACTATTTTTGAGTCCATCTTTCTAGGGCATGAAAGATTATTCATAAGCGGAAAACATTCAAGGAGTGGACGTCCCAGCAAATTCAGCACAGGGTCAGACCATGCAAAGCTCAGGGAAACTGCACAAAAAACCAAAAGCTGCATCTCAGACTCTCCAGGCCTCAGTAAGCATGTTAAAAGTTAAAGTTCATAACAGTACAATTAGAAAAAGACTGAACAAGTATGGCTTGCTTGGAAGGGTTACCAGGGGAAGCCTCTTCTTTCTAAAAAGAACATGGCTGCACAGTATAGGTTTGCAAAGTTTCATTTAACAAACCACAAGACGTCTGGAACAACATCCTTGGACATACGAGACCAAAGTGGAGATGTTTGGTCATATTTACAGCTACCGGTTTGGAGAAAACTAGACACAGCATCTCAGGACGAAGTATTCATACCAGCTGACAAGCACGGGAGTGAAGGGGGATGATTTGGACTTAAAAGATAAAAGATGGGCTGAAATTGGATCATGCAAGAGGACAATGATCTCAATGGCCCAGTCAAAGTCCAGACCTCAACCCAACTATAACTATAGTTAGAGTTGTGTATAAGTGAATTCTCAAAAACTGCTGCAAAACTGTAAAGAAGAGTACGCCCAAGTTCATCCATAGCTATGTCAGCAACTGATACAAACACGTGGCATCGGTTCCCTATAATGGGAGCCTTTATGTACCTATAATAAAACTGGCACTTAGTTGGACCTGAACACACAGCAGGACAAACAAACCAAAGATGTTGCAGGGCAGAGTATTGAAAACCAAAGTAAGAAGTAAACTAACAAATGATCAAAAAGCACAGGTTGCGGGAGCAGCAACATAAGAAGGGAAGCCCAGACTTCCCTCCCCCCCTCCACTTCTTGCAGCTTATTCCAGGTATTCCTGGGCCAGCTGAGAGACGTAGTCCCTTCGGCGTTACCTGGGTCTTCCGGGCTTCCCCCTGGTGGGACATCACCAGAGAGGCTCGGGCGGAGCCATGGTACTACTCTGAGCCCCTCCATGATGGCCGAGCTTCTCACCTTATCTCGGGAAAGCAGTCACGCTGCAGAGGAAACTCTTTTCAGCCGTTTGTATCCACAATCTAGTTCTTTTGGTTCACTACCCACAGTTCGTGGCTATAGGTGAGGAAAGGAACGTAGACTGACCAGTAAATCAAGAGGTTCACTTTTTGGCTCAGCTCCTTCTTCACCACAACAGATTGACACAGAGTCTACATCACAGAGGCCGTCGGACCAATCCGCCTGTCGATCTCCCATTCCAGCTTTCCCTCACTCATGAACAAGACCCCAAGATACTTGAACTCCTCCACCCGAGGCAAGACCTCATTCCCGACCCGGAGAGGACACTCCACCCTTTTCCAGCTGAGGAACCATGGTCTTGGATTTGGAGTTGCTAATCCTCATCCCAGCCATTTCACACTCAGCTGCAAACTATTCCACAGAGCTGAAGATCACAGCCTAATGAAGCTAACAGGAGTACATCATCTTTTAAAAGCAGACACTCGATCCAGAGTCTACCAGACCGACCTCCTTTACAAAATTCTGTCCATAAAAGTTAGCCCTTTGTCACAAAACTGGTGACAAAGGGCAGCCCTGGCACAGTCCAAGCCTCACTGGAAGCGGATCTGACTTATTGCCAGCAATGTGGACCAAGTTCTGACACCGGTCGTACATGGACCGAACACCCCTTATCAAGGGGTCTGGTACTCCATAGTCCTGAAAGACTCCACACCGGACTTCCCGAGAGACATCTTCTCCAAGTCCACAAAACACATGCAGCCTGGTTGGCAGGACTCCTCTCACTCCAGGACCCTGCTCAGGGTGTAGAACCGGTGCATAGTGCTCTTCATCCATCCAATAATGTCTTTTTTAAATGCTGAGTGCTCAGTGTATGTAATGTAAGTAATGAAAAAATGAATTCAAATACTCTATCTTACAGATCAAGAACATATCAGACGACTATCTGTACAATTCAAATAAACATGCAGCTATTTTTTTAGACATCCTATTTTGTGCAAGACAATCAAGACAGCTGCTGGGTATGGTTTTCTGTAAAATCTATGTGACTATTTTCAGTTAACTTAGTCCCGAAGCTCTTCCAGTCACACACACAAAGTACACAATAGTAAATCTCTTGGCCCTTGTTCAAGTAAAAGATTTAACAGAGGATTTTCTGAATTCCTGTGAAACATTAGCACTGCCTGGCTGGGTGGCTCTGCGAACCATTCGCATACACCTGTCAGGAAATACAGCAAATTCCACAACGTCAACAAAGGGTTGATAGTAAAGTAAGACAACATGCAGAGCTGCACATAAACATGTTGAAGGACAAACCTGTGGACTAGAGATAGAGATTGAACACACCCTGACCAAACATAAAACACAAGGCAGCTGGCAATTAGGGAATACATAAACAACTCAGTATTAAACTGATGGTGGAAAACTTTAAATGTTTTATTGGTGGCTCTGCTGAAGCTGGAAGAAACACTCCCTCCTATTCAAACAATCCCTTCAAAAATACAGACACTGATTGAGAATTGCTGCTGGGTTTCACCTGACCTCACTTTGTAGGCATTACTTTACACAACGGGTTCATTCACTGGTCAAATAACCTGCCCTTAGGTGAGGCACCATAAATACTGCACATGGAAATCCTCCCTCTGAACAAAAAGCAATTGTTTGCACTTAATCTAAATGTTTTTGTTGTTGTTTTTTTGTGCGAGTAAATTAAAACAGTCATGTCTCTTGTTTTGGAGTGCAAAACATCCAATGCAAAGGCAGAATACAGTATATAATTTTTGTGTTTCTTTGTTGTAAGTACAATGAAAATATGAAAGAGTTTTAGGCTTATAATGATTTGTATGACAAATTATCAGATTTTATAAGTTTTTTTAATGTATTTATTCAATAACTTTCTGAATTATCCTTAAAAACATTGTTTTTCCATCCCTCAGGTTTAATATCATCACAATGGAATGGTATGAAAAATATTCACATGTTTTGACATCCTCTGCCGACGCTCTGTCTGGGCATGCACTCCACAAAAACTCATAATTTAGCCAGCATTTTAATTAGCCAATGAGTTTGTTTTGAAATCAACCACATATGAAAGGAATGCTGCTGAATGAAGGTAGTTTTCAAAAGTCTTCATCTCAAGGCTTTCTTCAATCTGTTAGGCTGCTGAGACAGAAATAGATGGTGTTGGTGCTGATAATTACAGGACAAAGCCACCATCGCACTGACATGTAACAGAGCCTCAGCTTTTCAAAACATGCTTCTGACATCTCAGTGTTCATCCCACTGTTTGTGCAGGACGCAGACATTTTTTTTTCCGCTTCACCACCTGCCCTGACTGGATTAAAGAAGCCAACATGCAACTCAACCTTCTTTCATGAATCACAAACTACTTGTTATAATGTTTGGATTTCCAGTACAGTACAGATTTCCGGACAGTGTTCAGTTTTTCTGCTCCTCACATGTGGAACAAACTCCCAGAAAACTGCAGGTCTGCTGAAACTCAGCAGTTTTAAATCAGTTAAAAACTTTTCTATTTGCCGCCTTTTATCAAAACAACTGATAATTAACTTTTATTTCTTCCCCTTCTGTTTAATTAAATTTTTTTTAAACATGTTTTAATAATTCTTAATGCTTGTTCTGCACCCCGCTGTCATGCTGCTAATGTTTTCTGTAAAGCACCTTGAATTGTCTTGTACATGAAATGTGTTATACAAATAAACTTGCCTTACCTACACTGACAAACTTCATCATATTTACATACATGAGGAACCTGATGCTCAAAAGTTGAGATGGAGGCCCGTTTTTCATTGTGTTTTATCGCACGGTTTAAGTATCTGTGCCCCGAGGATACAGATTGTTGAAGTTTTGTGTTGATTCCATTCAAATGCAAATTTAAGCTGCTCGACAGTGTTTGCTCTCTGATTGTCCTCTTCCTGATGCTCCACTCATTTTCAGTAGGAGACAGTCAAGGACATTCAATCTGTGTCTATGAAGCTGAGCAGAATGGGGTCTGGCATTATCCTGCTAAAGTGGCCACAAAACTCCATGGTAGCATATGTCTCTCCAATATTTAACATATGCCTCTGCATCAATGATACCTTCATAGATGTACAAGTCACCCATGACATGGATGCATTTGCCCCCTTCCCTCTCAGACGCTGGCTATGGCACCTTTCTCAGACAACAAAATGGATGATCTTTCTTAATTTTGGCAAGTAAAATCCAATGTCCATTTTTTCCAAAAGCAACTGAAGCTTGGACTCGTCTGACCACAGAACATGTGTCCACCGTCTCTTTATAAATCTAAGATGAGCACAGAGAGAATTGATATAATTATTTTCCTCCTTTAGTAATACAGTATTAGGTTACACTTCTGGAAGGAGGGGCGGACATGTCTTGGTTATGCTTCTTTTATACCCAATCCTGACACCCTTACCCGCCATCAATTAATCTGCTGATTGTAGAACCTCTCAGAACAGTTTCTATTAATTTTTCTGTCTTCATTTGTCACTTTCTCAACCTTTTTTTGAGATTAAAGATGGCATTAAAGTTATAATTTGCTAAATTGTTCTAAAACGCAAAACAGATGGCTGGCAAAAATGATTTCCTTTGTATTTGTGTCTCTTAAATTCTCATACAATTTGAAACATTTACAGATGAAAGATTTTGTTGCTATTATATTTTTATGGAGATGGAGATTGTAAATCAATGTTCATAGTTGTCCAAGCAGGGTTGAGTAAAGGGAAAGTTGGATCAGTAGTTGTGTGAAGATATGTTACTTTTCTTCCAAGTTATCAAGCAAAAGCAAAATTAGGTCAAATTGTGAGACATATTTCTCTGCTAAAAGAGATAACCTAGAACACCAACAATGTGCTTCGTAGACTACTTACAGCACACTAAAACTTTAAAAGTTGAAAAGAGAGCTGGGCTGATTTGTGTGTCGGTGTAAAGTCGTTCGCCCAACACCAGCTGGTTTGCCAAAGTGTGATTACAGTGTAGCACGTGGCAATGAAACATACACACAGGAAAAGTCGCACATAAACACACCCTTGGGCCTTTTACTCTTGCATACGACAGGAATGCGAAAACAGCGAGGAAAATGTCATTCATTAGAGAAAACATTCCAGGTGTCAGAGGGCCGAGAAAAATGATGCAAACACACCTTCCAGTTCTATGAATGAGCACATAGGGCAAATGGCACAAACTGTCAATGAAAGGTTCATTCCAGTTGCCTTCAACAACACATGTGGAGAGCTCCCAGATACATGCTTTGTTGTTCCTCAGCTGTCCTTGCTGTATGGTGTATAAGTTGATTTCTCCAAGACTACATCAGTTACTGAATGCCACCATTAAGTACTTTAAATTAGCCTTTCCCAGAGATTGATCTGTGAAATTATGAACAACAAAGTTATTACTCATGCCATATTAAAAATCCGAATTTAGCGTTATCTCGGTGAGAGAAGCAGATTTTGCACATGTAGGTGCTTTAGAGCGGTGAACAGAATCCACCAAAAACCACTTTATCCTCCTTATTTAGAAAGTTTCTGATATTTTCCAAGCCTAACATTAAGAATTTTTATCATCAGATATCCAGAAACAAACTTATTACAAGTGCGATTATAAAAATCTGAAGTTGGCCTAGAAGCTGATTTTTGGTATATACATAATCCACCACTTTACCCTTATAATTCATTAACGTTCTGACAGTTTTCAATGCAAGATGACCCGTTTGTTATGCCACACAATTAACCACTCAAGTAATTGCATCAGGGACACAAAACCCAACCAGAAGAACAAAACAAGAGAAAACACCCAGCAACATGAGGATACTGTCGGAGGTTTTCAGAAATAGTTTGCACGGTCAAAAAAAATCTTCATTGAAATGACCTGCACAAATAGAAAGTCAAAAAGTCTGCTTTTTAAGTGTAGATAAGGCCAAATAGTGTATAAAATAGAAAGGAACAACTAAAATCCAATAACAATCTAAGCATTTCATTTGGGGTACATCTGAAAATCCCAGTCGACTCACAGTCCACAGACTCTGCAGTTCTTCTCTTTCTTGACACCCATCAAAAGTCTCTTTTCATGTCTGTGAAAACTACACATTTGTGGCATGCCTTAACAGAAGTGAACAATGTTCAACAACTCATAAAAATGCATGATATGAAGGTATATGTGAAAAGACAAACTAGAAAAAATATGACTAAATCTGGTAGATGTATTTTGCTTCAATGACAAATGTTTTAGTGTTAGGCCTTCTTCAATCAAGGCAAGGCAAGTTTATTTGTATAGCACATTTCATGTACAGGACAATTCAAGGTGCTTTACATAAAATAATAGAAACATTACAGCGGGGTGCAGAAGAAGCATTAAGAAGTATTAAAACCAAAATGAAATAACAAAATAATAAACAACAAAAGAAACCCTCAGAGAAAATAGGAAATATCACTTGTTATCATAAAAGGAGGCAAATAGAAAAGTTTTTAAGGCAAGGCAAGGCAAGTTTATTTGTATAGCACTGTAGGCGGGACATTGTCATACAGCCTAGAGCTATGCCTTCAGGCAGAGAGAGATACTGGATGAGAGCCAGAGGAGCGCGTTTTAAAATAAACTTATATTATCGACTATCGGCGAAAAAAATGGCTGATACCGATTATCATAAAATTGCATAATATCGGCCGATATTATCGGCCAGGCCGATAATTGGTCGATCCCTAATACATACACTCTTTCACAAGCACTCATATACAAAGGACATTTCCAAACAGCTGTGCTTTTGATTCATGTCTCTGAAGTCCAGCAAATCTATTGATGCCTAAAAAGAAGCTTTTGCTCAACTTGCCACAAAAAAGTCTCAATCTGCTGTACAAAGTGTGAGCGCCATGTTTGCAGGGATCACTGGTCTCCTGTGTGCACACTGTGCACTGATACAGACACATACCCGGGTGTGCACGCACATGCATGCATGCTCATACATGCACACACATGTGCACACACATGCGCACACACATCTACTGTTTCCCCTGGTTCTTGTTAGTGTTTACATTGTCTGATTTGATGAATGTTCTAACAAATGCAGTTATTTTGCAAGTTAAAGTGAGTAGTGTCATCATAAAACCTCTGTTTTGAAAAGAGAGATGGAGGGCCTAAAATTAGGTAATTTTTTTTAAAATTGACTTTATTTTTATAATACTTTAATGGGTTTCCTACAAAGAAATGGGAGATTTAAGGCACAATGATTTTTCACTTTCATTATAATTGGGGGGCCAAAAATGTAATTATTATGGAAGTCAATGGTACCAATCTTGTAGTTTATACCAACGTAACTTTTTTTTCCCAATCTGATATTATAAAAAAAAGAGTAAAAATGCTCCAAAATCAATCGTCTCAGCTATTAACCAGATGGGCAGGCTGCTGATACTGATGGTTATCAAAGTCAATTTTTTTTTTAGAATTTTGCATTAAAGTGTATTTTTTAAAAATCTGCTAGCAATATATGATCGAAACTGGCAACTAAAGGGTTAAATTTTAATTGATATTCATTCCATCATAATATCAATTTAAAGAGAACCCTTTCACGAAAAAAAAAAAACATGGTGAAAAAATATTAAACTCTCATAATTGTATTGCAGTTTAAAGTTCAAATTACAAATTTCGTAGTTAACAACCACAACGTGATTGTTTTTAACAGGTTATAAGGGTTAAATAATTAGTCCTGTAAAAAAATGGAACCAGAAAATGTTTGAAATATAGGCCTGTCCCTTGATAATCTAGTATCGGTTAATGATATCAGTGTATTTACACCTTAATGTGTCATTTCTTGTGACAAATAAATCTATGTTATTATATTTTTGGTGTTACAGTATTGCTTTGTTGTGTTTTTTTTACAACCAACTTGTGCATCTATGTCACTTTAACACATCCAACCTTTACCTGCTGTACCTCCTGTATGACAGCATCTAAACTTATCGTTTGATTTAAAGAAGTAGTCATTTCTGTTATTTCATACAGTCTGGCTCGCCTAGATCTTGATTTACCCTTTCATTCAAGAATGGTAGCCAACTCAGGCCCACTGTTACAGAAGTTGATAGGCCCCACACACACGAACACTGCCTTCCAGTTAATAATCAACAAAAAGACTGACCCACATACCTGTGTGCAGATAAGCAAGAAAAGGCGAGCACAATGCACATAATTAGTCAACATTTTGATGTGTGTCGGTGGCTTAAAATATAGAAAGAATTTCTCTTCAGCTTTGATGTAATCGCTTTCTGCTGAGAAACCTAAACAAAGATACGTTTTGCTGACAAATGTACGTGGAAAATCCAACAGCGACAGTTTGCCCTGCTTGTGTGTGGCACGGTTTAAAAGTGCCCCTCGGTGGCACTCATTCATGAGCCCCGCAAGATCCCGTCATGCCCCAGATCCAGTTCTGTTGTCAGTGGTCCATCATTTACTTCACATTCCACAAATATTCCAGATTTGACGTGTTTTTAAATCCTGAAAGCTGACTTAATAAACCAAAGCTGGAACGAGGACAAGAGATTTAACATCATGAGTTGGATGAAGCTGCTCTGCTTTGTTCACACTGCACGGGACGTGTTCAGGTGTGGATTCTGATTAAAGTTGCACTTTCAGACACTTTTCAACACCTGGTGTCACAAATTTACATCAAACTACTGTACATCTGGCCTTTATTTATTTCTAGTTATTCTATTTTATTTGCTTTTTATCACTCTCATTTATGTATAATTTCTATATCATTTATTCATTGTTAATCTTTATTAACGTATTGGTATTCATTTATCTAATAAAACTGTACTTTTGGTTCCAGTCTTTTTCCTTTTTTTTTCTTACTTGTATTAAATTTGCTTTTTAAAAATTGTAAATTAATCCAGACATTAAAGGGTTAATACCAACATCAGTTGAACTTTATCTTTATTTTCACTGGATTAAAGTCAGTGGTGACGAAGTGACAGAAAAAGCCATGATGCACACAGAATATGTGCCATTTGAGGTGTAATATCACAACATGTCAACATATTTAGCCTGCAGTGGTTGAGTAAAATGTGGCAAAAATTGATGGAAACAGCTGAAAACAACATTTTCATAAATTTCTAAGCTTGATGAATGGTCAGTGTTTTACTCATGAAGCTTTTCCCCCTACCCTTTAATGTCAATGTTGCGTTTACAAAGCTGTGATCTTTTTCTTAATCTGAGGACATAGCCTCTACTATCAAATTTAGGACAAATTAACAAACTGCATCAAATTACAGTAAACAGTGGTGGATGGGAGCAATTGAAAGTTTGTATATATGGAGGGAGAAGAAGCTTTAGCTGCAGTTTTCTGTTTATTTGGCTCAAATGCTTCATTTTGTTCTAATGCAGGCTGATAAGGTTCTTACATTTAATCAGAAAATAATTATATACTTTGTCCAATGTAAATGAAAAAAAAAGCCATTTCTAAAAATGGGACATTGATTAGCTACCCTCAAACAGATGCATATGATGAATGGAAAAAGTCTGGCACATGGTGGAGGTTCAGCAAACAAACCCAAACGTCACTTTCAGGTGGTCTCAGAATAAAGAAAACCCAAACAGAGAAAGACTAAAATGGTCAATAAATTCTACTCACCCAGCATTAGGAGGCTCAAATATGTAGCCATGGTGGGCATTTGGAGGCCTGGACTCACTCTGTGGGCACCAGGATGACTGTAACACATACAAAATACACCATACTATTTTTATCTATATGAACTTTGTTGACCAAAATTGCTGCACAACTGGTAAAAGACCAGAATAAAACACATAAGACTACACAACTAAAAACAGACAGGATACGATCTGAATAGACAGTAAAAGCAATGTCAATCTCACACTGGGTTAAAAGCCAAAGAATAAAAGTGTGTTTTCAAATGAGATTTAAAATCTATCAAACTGATGGAGCTCGTCTTATGTGCAGAGGAGGCTTGTTACAGAGCTTTGGGGCCACAACAGAAAAAGCTCGATCACTTCTTGTTTTCCTTTATGATTTAGGAACCACCGGCAACATGTGGTCAGCTGACCGTAGGGAAGGAGAAGGGGTGTACGGGTGCAGCAAGCTGGACAAATGCATGGGCACGAGATCATTAAGACTTCAAAACAAATAAAAGAACTTTAAAATCAACCCTAGAATAAATAGGCAGCCAGTGTAATGAGGCTAACGCCTGAGTGAAGAAGTCAGATCCATAGTCAGAAACATGGCGAGAGAGGGCCAGAGCGGACAACGTGGCATAAATACAGTAAGGTTGTTATTCACATCAGTCAGTACGTGCCAATACAATGTTAGACTTTAATTCCTCTGGACCCCGGCTGAATCTAACCAGGAGTGACAGCACTGGTCGAGCGCATCATTTTATTTGTCATGTCTGTATGTGTGTAACTAATTGATTTGTGGACTCTTGTTGTTGTTTTTGTTTGTTTTTAAATGTAGAGCACTTCAATTTGTTTTGCATGAAAAGTGCTTTATAAATAAAGTTTGATTGAATTGATTGATTGACATGTTTAGCCCCATGTTCTCCTTCAGCCGCTGGCTGTCTTGCTGTTGTCCAGCAAACAACATGGGCTACATGGATAATTGCAAACCTTCTGGGGAAAACCTGGTCTTATTATGAAAGATGGTTTTTATCCCATTTCGGATAGGGCAGCTTTAATATCAGCCCTGCACTGCCATGTAAAACAATGGCAGGTCAGGGTTTATACCAGGAGGCAGAGTTGCAGTCTTAGGCTTCTCTGAAGCTTCACACCTGCTACCCCCCTCCCAAAACCCCCTCGAGCACTAAATTTAATGAAAGAAAAAATAAAGAATTTTCTTTTTTAAATTTGGCTGACTGAATATTAGATCGGTCTTCCATTGGTCTTTGTTAGACAATGACATGATTAGTGGTCCTCTTATTGATTTATTTTTTCTCTCAAAAACATGGCTATAGCAAGAGAATCATGTTAGCATTGGGCAATAAGCATCTCCCTGCACTTTCTTTTTTTTTTTTTTTTTTACTTTTTACTCTCCATGTAAATCTATGACATAGTTTTTGCATTTTTTTCATGTTTCTCTTTTATCTCAACAGGTCTCCCAGGCTTAGAGTTATGCTGATGGTTGACCCCTCGTTCCTGTCCTCTCCTCATCAAGGTGGATTATTCCCTCCAGTAAAAAAGGAGTCTTTTCTCTCCACCATCCTGTGAATGCTCACGATGGGGGATTGAATATAAAAGAAGATTTGATGCAATCTGTTAAGTTTTCTTTGCTTGGGAGTTATTTTCTATGAATTGGTTTATATGAACAGTTATTATAAGTTAAACTGATGCGGATCATATAACAGATTTGTTCAAATTGGATTAAAATAACAATGAATTGGTTTGAAACAAAAACTACATTGAGATTACATTTTTGTTGCTATTTTCTTTAATCACTTGCATAAAAACAGCAGGGTGCAACTATCAGAAATGTCTTATTTCTACAGGGTTTTCCACTACTTAATAGACTTGACTGACTAATGGAGATAAAGCCCTTTAAATTAGGTCTAAGTTTTAGCTCCTATTATATTGCCTCAGTGTCATACAAAAGATAGTAAGACAATTAATTCTTAGATAAAACTTCATATTTGTGACAGCCAGACAATAGAGTTGAGGTAAGATATGATAGCAAAGCCTCTGCTTTTGTACCACCGTGGCCGTGGTGCAGAGGGGCCCCTCACTTCACAATCTCCAAGCTCTAGGATTGGAGGGATCTCTGAAAAATCATGGGGGCTATTTGCTGCCGAAGGGGTTGAAAAGTGCTCGATAAATGATTCGAACATTATGACATTACTACCTTCTTGTAGTACTCTTGAATATCATAGTGCACATTTTAAACTTACACTGTATTGTGCCACCAAACAGTTGCTAAGGAACTGAAAAAAAACACTGCTAAACCTCTGTCCTGTTAAATTTTAACAGCTCTATAGTTAAAGAGTTTATAGTTAAGCTACAAGTGACTTACAGGAGTGGTGACAGCACAATGTCACATTATAATCAACAATCTACACCACAAAACCGCAAAAACTCAGGAATATTAGAGAGTTTAGCTGATAATTGTGTAATATTGATAATAATATAAATGTGATTAAACCAGCTGAGACAAGCAGGTTTGTACTCACACAGCCCCGGGTCACCTCACTTTGCTCTGCACTGCGTGGTCAGTATTGCCCACTCTCTGTCTCTGCAGGCCACTTTCACTTGATGGTGTGTAGACTCCTGTATTCCAGTGCACGTGTGCAAGCTCTGAGCCCCGACGTGTACATTTATGCGTGCATGCACATGTTTGGTGTGTATGTGCGCCAGAATGCGTAAAACAAACTTGAAAGCATAACTGACGGCAGCGATGTAAAAACAGAGGGAACGCCGCCGGCCAATAGGAACGTAGAGTGCGTACGGGACCCCTTCATTCCTCTCCTCCCTCTTTTTTCGCCCTCCCTCGCTCCCTCCAGCTTGTCACTGGGGCACTGGGGTGAATGGGCAGCTATTCTTATTTTAATTCCGCTGTCACTCTGTGGGCCGCTGCCTGAAAGAGGGGAACGGTCTCCAGGCTTTTGGAATGCACCACCCCTTTCTTCTGGACACTAAGGGAGAGTGAGGGCCCAGAGAGGCAGAGGAAGCAAGGGGAAAAAAAGAGAAAAGGACAGTTAAACAAGGAAGAGGCGGAAGAGACGAGGAGGGAAAAAACAAGAGAAAAAGAAGATACAAACAGATGCAAATATGACATTTTGACTTTCAGGTGTAAAGTCTCCAACATTATAGTTGGACTCAACATAAGGCAAGACAAGTTTATTTGTATAGCACATTTCATGGACAATTCAAGGTGCTTTACATAAAATAATAGAAACCTTACAGCGGGGTGCAGAAGAAGCATTAAGAAGAATTAAAACAAAAATTAAATAACAAAATAATAAACAACAAAAGAAACCCTCAGAGAAAATAGGAAATATCACTTGTTATCATAAAAGGCTACAAATAGAAAAGTTTTTAACCTTGATTTAAAACTGCTGAGAGTCTCAGCAGACCTGCAGGTTTCTGGGAGTTTGTTCCACATGTGAGGAGCATAAA
>JAOXYM010000014.1:25507276-25522024 GCA_028567055.1 Leptatherina wallacei
AATGCTTTTAATGTTTTATGTAAAGCACTTTGAATTTTCTTGAACCTGAAAATGTGCTATACAAATAAACTTGCCTTGCCTATAAAGTTTTACTCTTCACCTTCAAGGCCATTAATAACCTCACCCATCTGTATCTTATTGAACTCCTCCACTTCAACATACACAGCCGTACTGTCAGATCTTCCTCCTCCATCAAACTCACCATCCCACCATTTCGCTTAACTACCATGGGTTCGAGAGCCTTCAGCCGCTCGGCCCCCTGTCTTTGGAACGCACTGTCACTTAACATTAAACAATCCGATTCACTCACCACCTTCAAATCCGGTCTTAAAACACATCTTTTTAAAATAGCCTATTCCCTGTAGGTGTCCATATTTTTCACTGAGTAGTAGGGTGCCGCTTAGCAGTGACGAACATATTTATATAAAAGTAGCATTAATGGGCTTAAAGTAGGAATTTATACACCGGCCATTTTGAATTTGTATACATACCTGCATACAGATCCGAAGCCGGAGCTGATAGACACTGCATTGTGCAGGGAGGATCACTGACACCGACTCATAATCCACACAGACACTGTCGTCTTCATCACAATACATCTGCAGGGGTCCAGGTCTGGGCTGAAACTCACAGATAAACTTCAGGTTGTTCTCAGAACAGCTTGGAGTTGACGTCCATGACAGACTGTCCTTGGCATTTGGACAGACTGGTTGATTTAGAATCACAGCATCCATTGATATTTGAACTAAACCTGAACAAAAATAAGATTGTCAGGACTCAGAGCTAATAATCTGCATCTAATCTAATAATTATTGTGCAGCATCTTTACAGGATCGTCCAAAGGTTAATAAAATTAAGTCAGAAAACAAAACATATTATTTAGAAAATAATCTTACAGCAGTGAATGTTGAGTCCATGAGGTTGTAGACTGTCTGACTGTAACACTGTGCGTTCCCCTTTTTGTGGATACTCTAAGACTTCCTCATTCTTTTACAGAGAGGTAAATACCAACAAAGCATTCACTGACATTTTGAGAGTTAACTTCCTTGTTCTTTTTTTTCCTTCACATCGATAACAAATTATAATAAAGTTTTTGACACATTTACAGTTGGAGTTGCATTACAGGCCAGGTTTCATTCAGATGGTCCACTGATATTAAAGCACAAAAGCTATCTGCATTTCAGTTGTAAATTGTACAGGCCAAAACAGTACAGTAGTTTAAATCTTACTGGAATACACCAAAACCTGTTTGGTTTGTTTGCTTTGCTGTTCTGTGAAGATACTTTTCAAAGGAATGTGGATGTACATTTGATTCATCAAGTGAACTAAGTGATCTTTTTAAAAGAGAGAATCAGTGGCAAATTGGTGTCAACTAGAATTTAGTTGTAGCAATATTGATCATTTCTAATGTTTTCACCATTTTGACGATGAAAACTGAAAAAGACATTTCTCACTGCTACTGCAATAAACTAAAGAACAGTAGTAAATGGATGATCATGATTGATTGGTTGGGTGAAGAGTAATGCAGGGGGTGCCCAAGTCCAGTCCTTCAGAGTTACTATCCTGGAACTTTTCGATGCATCCCTTCTCCAACACACCTGACTCAAATTAATTGCTTGTTACCAGGCCTTTGCAGAGATGCATGACCAGGTCACATGATTGCCTGAGAGACAGATCCGCTCCTGCAAAGTTACAATGTCTGGTTTCTGAAGAGGGCAGCCCCCTCAGAGCACCGACATGAGTCAAGCACTGTATATTGACCCCAGAAATCATCCATTATTACTCACATTAGGCTAATATTTGGGTCAAAAGTTACACAGTATCAGTTTGATATTGTAGTTGCCCTTGTGTGAGGTAGTTTGTTAGAGTTATTTCCAAGTTGCCTTGAATGCAGCACAACTGCAAACTGCGTGTCACCAACTAAAAGTTTAAGTTTAATTTTCTATTCCTCCACCCATGGCCGGTTTGAGCCACCTTCTCCTGCATTGTTTGAAGAACTTAGTTGATAAACTACCTCAATCTTTTCTAGAAAACCATCTTGCAGAACTTTAAAGCTAGAGTGTCCGTGTAAAAGATCCAGTCTGTGTTTCTGCTTCAGAAGCACAACCTGCTTTCTACATCACTTCCTGAAATTACTCTGATGGTGCGTGCATTAAACACGTGTTAAAGAAATTACCACCAATCAATCGTAGCCCTGCAGCGTCCTGCAGCTGAGAAATTGCACTATAGCTACAACTTTTTGAACTGCATGCATAACTTTACAGCTGAGTTTTGCTTTGCATGCATCACTAGCTAGCGGATGTAAACAAACAGATGATACACCAAAACCTGTGACTCATCAGAATCTGTGACCACAGGGGGTGCTAGTGTACATTTCTCTGCATGTACGTCCTCGAAAATGTGAGAGGTGTTGAAGACACTTGTATATAAGTCTAAGGGCTCATTCACACCAGCCTTTTTGATTCGAATCCTAATCTGTTTGCTTGGAAAGTCTGCTTCATTTGGGGTATTCGGATTCGGATCAAACAAGCAGACTTGGTCCGCCTACAAACGCGAGTATTTGATTCAAGCGGACCAAATGCAGTAAGCGGTCTACAAAACAAAGTGCATTGTGGATTCAGCGTGTGGCTTCGTTGGTAAACACAACCAAAACATACGTGTGTGGAAGGACAGGTGGCACTGGTCGGGAAAAAGCTTGCGGTCAGACGTGGAATAATTTGAAAAATGTTTGGATAGAAGTATGATCAGCTCTGTGTTTAGCTGAATGAGTTTTCTTCTGTTGTGTGTCTCGTCTTCTTCATAAATTCATGTTGCAGTGTCACCTCTAGCGGAGAGTGGAACACGTTATTCAAAAGGTCCAATACGTTTGAGTTGTGCAGTGTGAATGCAATCTCAGTTCGGAAGAATGTTGCACCCCCTAACTGAACCGAGGCCCCAATCGTACCGAGTCTAGCGGACTATCCTGGTGTGAAAGCACCCTAAGTTCATAATAATGCAGGCGCAATAAAGCCACAGATTCTGATGGCTATCAAAAATGGTGACCTCTGCCACCTTTTATGGTGATTTTGGACCATTGATTATATATTATTAAGGTCTTGACTCTTCTAACATAGTATATGACCCTCACATAGCCAGGATAAAAGTGGTCACCATTTCTGATACTGTACCTCCATTATAATGAACTTAGACTTCACCAACATTTATTATCTTGGGGGTTGTGCCTCAAAATATTTGGGAACCACTGATATAATGGATTTGTTTTTGATTGGATTACAATTACGCTACAGTGAGTTGGACTTTAAAAGTGCCTTGAGATGACTTTGAATACAAAAAAAGTTTAATTGAATTTAATCAAATTAAATTTATATCAGCAATAGCTTGTTTACCTAAACAGAATTGTATAGAGAGTTTTGAACATTATTCATCATGATCTATGGAAGTGTTGAGTCTTGACATTTTTTTTCCTTTTGGTTTTATTTGTTTATTTGTGGTTTTCAGGAGTTACTTGTAGTTTTCAGGTGTTCTTTGTCATTATTCAGCCTCTGTTTGTATTTGCATTTGTTCTTGTTTTATTTTGTGGAGCCAAATTTTCAGTTTCTTGCTTCAGTTTGGTTTTCTCTGCTGTCTCTAATCCCAGATGTCCTCAGTAACCTTTGTCTTGAAACTCAATCACCATGTTACCACCTGTGCTCATTACTAACCTGCATCTATTCACCAAATCCTTCTTTTGTCACTCTTTGTCAGGTTATCCTCATTTTTTCTCCCCTTTGTCAGTCTGTTCTTATTTTCTTATTGGTTTGATGTTTACCTTTTGGATTTCTTACATTGCAGTGCTTTTGGTTTTGTTTACAGATTTTGTTCAAACACCTGCCTGTTTTCCATCTGTTTGGTTTTGTCTTTGGGCCCTCCCTTCTATCACTGACTGACCCCCACTTTTTTTTTTGTAACTTACCTCCTAAATTGCTTTAAATTTGCTTTAAAGGAAGGGTAGGATATATTTTCCAGGAGCATTTTTTCGTATATTGCTTAAAATCCCCTTCACACACCAATTGCAGCTAGTTAATTAAAAGCTCTAAATACTAAAATAAAAAAATATGTCCCCCTTGGAACGGACAGGATTGAAAAAACACCAACTAATAATTTTAACTGGCCCACTCTGAAAGAATGGATGCTGATATGTCTAACAAACTCAACTGCCATTTGCCCCTGTCTGATAATTTCCTAATAACGTTTGAGTTTACTTTATTTGACTACGCAATGGCTGAGAAGAAGTGTCACTATAGTAGATGTTTTGTCAGATAGTGCTGTTACCATTTCTTCATAAGCAAAATAATTTCTATTAGAGAAAATAATCCAGGATGTCCTCCCCACTATTGATAACTCACCTGCAGCATTAGAGACATCTCTGAAACTTGACTTATGTTTGAACTGTTCCTGTTCTTCACAGCTTTCTGAGTTAACCAACTTAATAACTTATTCTCAACCTTCAACTTGCATTTTAGACCCCATCGCAACTAAACTATTTCAGGAAGTTTAACCTTTAATTAATACATCTGTACTGGATTTGATCAACATAACTCTATTGACAGATCGTCTTTGAACTCAAAGCAACACCCGACTTTGTGACCTCTAAAACTCTATGCTACTGACTAATTTTGATGGGATTCTGACAAAAATTATGTACATTCCTGGAGCTGTCACTGTCCTGCAGCATCCCTGAGAAACTGCACTTCACAACTGTTCTGTGTTTTTCCCCAGACCGTAGCATCCTATGACAGCTGCATTTTGCTTTACAGCACCATGTCATACGCCAGCAACTGGATATCAAAACTCTACCTGCGTGAAGTTGGCCCCCCATTCCTCAATAAAACTTTATGAAAATAGTCTCAATCGTTTGTGATGAAAAAAAGATAATTTCTTTAGTTTTTGAGATATTGAATATTCTTTAAAAGGTCAATCTTACCTTAATAAACCAACACAAAAACCAAATTAAAAACCAAAGCGGCACAAACAATTTCTTCAGCACAAACGATTGAGACTGTTTTCATAACGTTTTGTTGAGGATGGGGGGCCAACTTGGCCAAATGAACTTTGGAAATTTAGTCACTGAATACTAACACATAGGTCTTCTTGTAATTGACAGCCACTCAAATATTAAATGAGTCCACACACTTTCATGAAATATTAAATTTTTTATTTATGATGAAAACCGCTGATAAAACTACAATGCATTCCTCCAATAGTTCAGAGGAGACTTTATTTTGAGAATAAATAAAACAAAGATAAAAATATCAGCAAAACATTTTGTATTGTGGCCCTTTGACTTACAGCACAACTGGTGGCTCCTTCAACATTTTATTTGGGAGCATTACATTTATTTTACTGCATACAATACACAAACACTGACAATTCAATTGATGCAGGGTCATATGTTCTCTAAGAAATGTTCAAAAACAGTAAAAGGCTTTTCTACATACTATAGGACCGGATCTATCAAAGGTCTACGTGTGTTAAAATGTGTGCAAACTTGACAGCACATGCACATGTTGCAGCTGATTTACTAAAGGTACATGCTAATGTATACCTGTATTATCTTCATTTAAACTTTTTTTTTTCATTATTCCTTTTTGTCTATTCCACTAATATCTCCATCTTCACCGCGTATGTTTCATTTTGCGCTTTCTTCTCTTCAAACTCGCCGTGCTGCAAAGTTTTAGGTTGCACAGGCAAATTACTACATGCAGATTGGGACCTTGATAGATCTGGCCCTATGTCTGGTGACATCAATATTTATAATATACTTGCTTACTTATAATCATACACACACACTTTTTAGAACCTTGCCCCCTGGTTAAACCAGGTTAATCATCACTGTGAGATGGAAAATAACAAACAACAATAAATAAATTTAAAAAAACAGGCTTTGATCAAAATAAATAATCCAAATGGATCCATCTTTTATTCCAGCTGGTCCACATGTTTTTAATCTCTGTATAAATTCCAGTGCAGGCATGAGGTGTTACATACTGATACAACATATTTAAAGTAAAAATGTGCAGGTGTGTTATCAAGTCAGATATGTGACACTTAATTTTTGTAGTTAATTAATTAATTTATTCAATTATTCTGATTAAACCTAAATGTGACTCTGAGAAACACAATTAGAAAAATCTAATTGTCAGTATATATTTTTAGATCAAAACACAAAGACGATCATCTGAGCAATTTAGTTGTCCTCGGTGTTGAAGAAGTTCCAAATTTAGATGTTTGTGAGATGTTTTGCTGCACAGCACCATAACTGTCATCTTCAGTTCTCCTAAAAGAGATGCTGATATCTGTCCTTACAGTTATACAAGTAGTTTTTCCAAGTATTTCCTGAAACTCTTCACATCAGCTAAACCCAATGTGGTTGAAGCAAAAAGACCTTACATCACAGAACCCATCAGAATGAGTGTAGACATGCTTAGTTTTTCCTATTGATTAGATCCTGAAAAGGTTTAAACCTTTCTTCTTGTTCAGAATCAAAAATCCTTCCAATCAAGTCCGATTGGACGAACGGAGGAGTTTAGATGTCCCGCCCACTGATTTTGATGGGTTGTGTTGACAGATAAAATGAATTCATGATGCACTGCAACTCAGGCGCATGAAATTATTAATTAAATAGTGAAATATAATTATATATAAAAAATGTTACATACAATGAATTGTATTTCAATGAATTAGTGATACACTTAATAATACATTTACATATTTAAGTCCAATTTTAATTAATTGACACATTTAAGTAATAAATTGTATATTTAATGATTAAATAAATTAATGACACATTTATTTAATTAATAAATTATGTATTTAATTAATAAATTGTGGCACTTTTACTCTTTTTAATTGTGATACAACAATTACGCCTAATTTAGGAATAGGCAGGTTCGGTTCTTATGTTTTGGATATTTCCCAGTTTCAACACGCCTAATTCTACTGAATGAGTCACCTAGAAGCTGATCCTGGTGAATCCATTTAATTTGAATCAGGTGGAAATTATGTATAAACAATTCATTTTGCCAGTGACACCGCTCTGAAGTCTGGAAGACTGATATGTCTTCAGCCCGGCGGGGACTTCTAGTTGTAGTAGAATAGCAGCTCACCTGATGAGTTTCAGGTAAGGCTGATTATGTTTGGCGTTCAGCCAATGGCAGCGTAGCTCTTTCCGTGTAATAGCAGCTGATCTGGTTGTTGCAAGTAACCTGAACTCGAGCTGGTGCCATATTTGATCCGTGGCTGGAAAATCGGGTAAGATCCTGTAAAGATCGCATCTGCCCTGACGTCTCGAAGCGTTGGCTTGACTGGTATGTTGCCCTGGCATTCGCGCTTAACTCTGCAGGTGGCTATATTAAAAATGGCTTTATTTATAGGTGCTTGCGCGTTGTGGGAAAGGAGAGCTTCCTCCTAGGTGTGGGACCCTGTTCTGATCGGTAAGTTGTTGTCATGGTCTCATAACTAGCACAGTTGAACCGGTTCTAATACTGCCTGATAGACAAAGGACCAAGGGAGACAGCGCAGTACGGGCTCCGTCTTCCTGGTAAACACCAAAGCTGCCTTGCATCGCACCGCTTCGAGCATTCCTGCTGCGGTCTGCTGTCGCCAGATACTGCTTTGCCCTAAACGTAGTCTTGCAGGATGTTAGCCCCCTGCCTGACATTAAAGATCAGATAAGGATCACATCGCACTAAGTTGTTTAAGAGACTGTTGCCTCTTGGCTTATTTTTTTTGTATCTTTCTTTTAAAAGTTCTGTTTCTAAATGTTTAAGAACTTTATTTTTTTAAATTGACATTT
Organism: Leptatherina wallacei; assembly: GCA_028567055.1. Taxonomy (NCBI): domain Eukaryota; kingdom Metazoa; phylum Chordata; class Actinopteri; order Atheriniformes; family Atherinidae; genus Leptatherina; species Leptatherina wallacei. Next base: position 25,515,111 of record JAOXYM010000014.1, read on the forward strand.
TTGTTTTTATTTTTTTGCAGATAGACTTAAGTCTAGTGGTGGACCGGCCCTCCTGGTGGCATCTCCTTATTTTTGGTGTGTGCATGCGACCAACACAAATTGGGTTTCGGTGGCACGGAGTGAAAGGTTTGCTGTGGGGTGACTTTGGTTTGTCTGTTTTGTTGAGATGCCCCCCTAATTTTGGCCTGCTCTACAACCAGTAAGCCTAGTTGTATTTTAACCCAGGTTGTATTTTTTTATATTTTAAATAAACCTGTTTACCTTTTTTTAATGGAACCTGTCTCCTTACCTTTCTGTGAGGAAAAACAAACCCGAGTGCTTTCAGGTAACATTCCTTGGGTGAAATTCCCAAGGTGGCGTTGTTGGACAAATATCATTTACTTCATTGTGGAATCCCTCTTGCCACATAGTGTTAAACTATAAATCCCGTAGAAATAGACAATTGTCTGCCTACTCTAGGATAATATATAGATAGGCTATATAAACCTTCCTTCTTATATATATATATATATATATATATATATATAAGAAGTGGGCTAAATGGGCTATTACAATTCGATAATAACTTGTGATTAGTAGACAATTAGCTAGTGGGTTTAAAGCGCAGGTGTTAGACTAAATGATGTTGCCAGACGGGCTGTGTACTTTTCACAGTATAGATTGGCATATTTCAACACTATTTCTTATTTGAAAATAACATTTTAAATAGACAAACAAGATTTGTGATCCTTCTCTGCTTTCCTTAAGAGCTGCTCTTTGTTAGTGGACAAACAAAAATGGCACTGTCATGCAAACTGCAAAAGAAAGCATCCTTGTGGTTTTGGAGAGCAGCTTAGGCCACCAGAGCTTGGTTTTGACCCAAAACGTTTCCATTCATTCTCTCCATTGGCAGAACGACTGTGCCTCTATGCTGTACTACTCTACACCAGATCATTTTTCTCAGCGCATTCCTTACTTCTACGTTCCTCAGCCCGTACACAAGTGGATTGATGCAAGGTGGCACTAAAATGAATATTAGCATAAACACGTGAAGGGCAGCCGCTGTGACAGAGGGTGCCGCCTTCAGCTTGCAGGTGCCTCCAGACTGTAATGTCTTCTCTACCATTCCGATCCCCTTAAACTCCCACATCACATCTGAGGCGACTTTAATCAGTAGCGGCAGCAGTTGCATGAACAGCATCCCATTGTAAAACATCACTGTCCTGCGCGCTTTGACATTCGCCACTTTGAAACCCACCACGACGTTGCACGCGGCTTTGTACATCCTGAAGTAGGAGAAGGCGTGTGCCAGGAAGCACATGAGCAGAGTGAGGGGACCAACAACTTTCCGAAAGATGGCAGGTGCGCGAGGGAACCCCAAGTGCTGTTCTATTGTGTCCGGCTCGCACAGGAGCCCCAAAGTCTGATAATTCTTCTCTCCTCTTTCTGTGAGGAACAGCAAACTCAAGTTGATGACGCTGATAGAGACGGAAATACCCCAAATCAGAATGAGCGCCAGCCGCTGGCGCTTTTGAGTGAGAATGTACAAATATTCCATGGCATAGCATATGTACAGGTAGCGTTCCAGCGTCATGCAGGTGATGGTGAGCAGGCTGGAGAAAATACTTACTGACCCAATAAAGTACTGAATGTAACACCAGAGAGTTAGCTCTATTGTCCGGCGGTGGACAAGTGAGTGAATGACCGCTGGACCAATTGTTAAGGTCTGTATGAGGTCGCTGAAGATCAGGCACTTACAGAAGAAAAAGCGTGGCTGCCAAGAAAGGTCGTCGGACTGTCCGATGCTGGTCAAAGTGAGCACGTTTATCAGACATGAGCAAAGAGTCAGGAAAACAAAAATGCATATCAGTACTGGAACTGTCTGTTCATAAGGCAGCAGTGAGTTAAAAATGTCAGAGGTGTCCTGCTGCTCGGTTGTGCGTAACTGAGTTTGGTTATCCTGGCTGATGAGGTTGCAGTCGGTGATATTTTGTGCCTCCATAACCGACATCGTGGAACTGATGACAGTTTGATCCAAATAGTTTAAAAAAAATTTAAGCAGAGATGCTGCAACCGCTTTCTTAGGCGTTGTGCGACTCAGTTTCCCTCCAGCATCTATGTCCACTTTTATAGCCTGATCACACTGCCCGCCCACAGAAAGCTCAAGTATCTACATGAATATTTATCTTTTTATTTTTGCATTTACACTTTTCTTTGTGATGCATGATTATGCATCTTGTGCAGCTCAGATGTGCTGCACTGGGTAGAGTTAAAGGTGCCCCAACTTCATCATTTTGCTGCTGCTTTTATAAGCAGAAAAGGAAAAACATGCTGTATTAATCATAAAAGTTAGAATTTCTATAAAAGAATGTACCCTACATGTAATAAAGAAAAAACTGCTACAGAAAGGTAATAACAGCTTGCATCTGTTTATTTTAAAGCTGAAATAATTGTGTTTGGAAACAAAGATGAGCATCCAAAGATCAGTGTCCAGCTTCAGTCAACAATGCTGAAATAAGGATCAACCAGAAATCTGTCATTTTAGACCCTGGGCTAAACTTTATCAACCATAATAAAGCACAAATCAAATCATTCTCTTATATCTAGAATAAGGGAACTGATGGCTCAACATGATTTGTTAAAACTTGTCCATGCATTTGTTTTCAGTAGGCTCGACTATAAGTTGTTAGAGGTCTTTTTCAAAAAAAAGATCACAAAAATGTTTCTATTTCATTTCTTTTATTCTTTTCAGTTTTCAGTTTTATTTTTCATCATATATTCTCATTCATCCTGAATGAATGAATAAATAAAATATTCTTTTTACACTGATTTAATTCTTTTTATGTTTCTTTTGCACCTTGCTGTAATTGTTTTAATGTTTTATGTAAAGCACTTTGAGCTGTCTTATGAAATGTGCTATACAAATAAACATGCCTTGCCTTGCCTAAGAAAAAAATGTGAAGAAAAAAAAGACGGGCAAACAAATAGACAATTCAATGAACAGCAACTTTAAAACAAAAATGTCTGACTCACACACAACAAGATTGGGTTATTTGATCAATGAAGGAGTATGCTGTAGTGCACTGCCACCTGGTGCTAGAAACCAATTCAAATCTTTCTGAACTTACTCGTCACCTGCAGCTGTTCATCTCTTAATGAAAAAAGAAAGATCCTATGACAGCAATACTATCTTTTATCACACAGGAGAGTTACTCTGTGGGGTTAGTTATTTCTGTGGTATCATGAAGCAAACTGGTTCAAAATTACATTTGACATGCAAGGACCAGAACATAAGTCAAGTGAGCCCCCTTTAAATTATAAGGTTTTATGAATCAGGATGTAATAAGACAAAAAAAAAGTTCCTCAACAGATCTTAAACACAATATGACACTGTTCCAAGTAAGTCCATGATTTACTGTCATGCAGAACCAGCTTTTTACTGCAACTTGTTGTAAATGTTTTCTGTATGACATAATTAGTCTCTTTAAAATATTCGGAGAGCCGGATTTAAATACGAAGGTGATGGAGTTTTTGATGTCTTGTATCTGTGGAAAAGTTCACCTTATGCACACTGTTCAGACTGTAGTATAAGTATAACATCTAAATGAATCTTCTGTATTTCTTTGGCTTTCATGTCCTTTTACTCTTACTTATTTTGCTATTATTGTTTTTGCAATTCATTATGTATTAGTACCCGGTTATTGATCACCAATTTAATTGACTCAAAATAACTTTGCTCAATTCTTGTTTTTAAATGTACTATAAAAGTAAACTTGACACTGACCATGGAAATGGCTTTATAACCTTTCTCAGAGTGATGGGCAGCTTCTCTGAGATCACTTCTGATGTTTTTCCTCCTTGGAATTGTACACCTTAACATTCCTGACCAACAAACTGCCAAAAAAAACCCTGATTTTATAAAGGGGCTCACTTTAAAAACCAAAAAAAATTAATCAATTTAATTTGATTAGGAAAGGCAAGTTTAATTGTATAGCACATTTTATGTACAAGAAAATTAAGGTGCTTTACACAAAACATTAGAAGCATTAAAAACAAACTTTTGAAATAAAACGAGAGAGAGAAAAATAGAAACCCTCAATGAAGATAGGATAAAATGGAGCAGAGCTTTCAGTCGCTCTGCTCCCCAACTCTGGAACTCTCTTCCCCCCGACATCAGGAACTCAGACAGCTTCACTGTTTTTAAATCTAAACTCAAAACTCACCTGTTTAAAACTGCATTTTATCCTTGACTTTTTAAATTTTTCTCCTGCATTTTGTATTTTCTCTTCTTTTTAGCCTATTCTTATTTATGTCTTTGTATTTTATGTGTTTTTATTGTACCTTTGTAAAGTGTCCTTGGGTGTTTAGAAAGGCGCCATTAAATAAAGTGTATTAGTATTTATTATCATAATCAGTGTTCAAGTGGGAATCGACAGGTGGAAGAGCCCTAAAATTTGGTGTTCCAGCATAGTAGGGAAAACAATTAATGAAATGAAAAATACTTTATTTATCCCTCTTAGAGGGAAATTATTGTTGTAGCAGAGTTTTTTTTCTTCTCCAAATAATAATAATGATGATACAAAAATTAAATTGAAGACGAAGATAGGGCCTTGTTCCGGAGGGTGAAGGCTGCTGGCAGGAATGATCTCCGGTACCTTTCCGTCTTGCAACGGACTTGACGAAGCCTCACACTGAACACACTCTGTTGTGAATTAAATGAAAGAATTAACCAGTACGTACAATATTTTTAATGTCTAATGATTTAACATTACAATTTGACATAAATGATAGCCACTTAAAAAACCAGGATCAAGCAAGAAGCAACTTAAAGGCCAACTAAAGAGCTTCTGTCTCTACGGCTCACACAAGTACACAAGCCTGAGCCAAACCTTCCAGATCAGCACAGATCTGGCTCAAACACAAACTATAAAAGTCCTGCACCATTTACTTTATTTTGAACTTTAAATTAAATGCAAATATGTTCTAGCAACATAAATATGACTGATATAATTTATGCTATGTATGAAATATTCGGGATCACCAACCAACAACGCCCCTGCATTTCTTCCACTGCATTGAAAAGGTGTGTGCAGACGCATCTGTTTTAATTTAGCTCATTAGTGCAGTGCAGAGAGAGAATTCTGGACCAACTCTTAGGTTTGGACTTCATCTAGTGTTCAAAATAAGAAACTACAACTTTAACTGATAACTTATGTGAAATAAGAATGGAGGAAACAAGTAAAGAAAAGTGAAATGGCAGTTCAAAGGTTTTCTTTTTTTGGTCTTTTTTTGGTGCCTTTGGCAGCACAATGTATGAAATGGAAAGGTATTTGTAACTAAATTCATGAATTGTGTTATTTATTTCTCCTTTTTCGAAATAGCATTTTAAAATGCATTTATACATCACAGTATTTCATAATGAATTAATATTTCAATATGACCCAAAGAGAGTAGACAGTACCCATAGCTACAGTAGCCTAATCAACAGGCTTTTAACTATGCACCTGCAGAAATGGAAATCTGCAGTGAGGAATATCTTTGTGCTAAATCTTTATTTTTGTATACATTATATGCTTTTCACACCAAAACAACCACAATGGTCAGTTTTAAAATTTGTATGATTAATAACTAAGCCTTGATGACTTTCCCTACATGAATTTTCCTTAAAACAAGTTTTAATATTAAGTACAGAGAAAATAGGATCATTTCTATCTATTTCAGCCACAGGTCATTCTGACCGTAACTGGCCAGATTACTTTCATAAAAAGAAAAAACTGATTGCAAGAGTCATGTGTCATTGTGCACAGACATGACGCTGTTTACATCGCAGCCCCTTTTAGAAAGGTCAAGCTGGAGAGGAGGAGAGCGAGCGTGACGTTCAGCATGTCAGCAGCTGGTGATGCACAGTTCAGCCAGGTCTGAGAGACGGGGAATGTTGGAGCAGAAAGTTAGCTGTGAGAAACTTCTTGCTTTCTTGCTACAAGCAAAAAAACCATCACACAGCTCTTCTAGTTCCAGCAGAGTCCCCTCTCTGCTTCACCACTGCTGGGTAAAGAGAAGGAAGCTAACCCTGGAGCTAGCTGCTGCTTCAGCCTGGAATCACCTTCTACCCCCTACCTCGGTCTGGAGGCAGGAAAGGTTAACAGGGTTACAATATGTATATATATATATATATATATATATATATATATATATATATACAGACACACACACACAAACACATGTACATAGCCATGTACACTTCAGAGTTAAGTTAAAGGTACAGGGTTTAACTAATTTGGGTTTTTATTGGCAAAAATCAAGTATTGCTTTCATAAATACGTATTTGACTGAAGTCTAATCACAATTGTGTGCAAATGAAAGCGTTATTTATAAATATATAGGTGGCGGTGCACCCAACTGAAGGCTGCCATGTTGCATCGCCATCTTTGAATACGGTAGCTGAAAGGGGTCAAACTTGTGTGCCTTACACGGTTTAGCTGTGAATCCCTGTGTGTTGTCCGGGGAGGAGGAGGAGAAACAAGCAAAGACAGATTGTTCAACTTGCCGTTTTCCTTTGAAATGGACATGGACTTCAAAACTGAAGCGGAGATTGCAGGCTTTCTGCTGGACAGGTAAGTTAACACCAAAATAAACTTCACTGTTAGATTGAATTATGTTAGAAACAGTGCAGAGTAGTCCAGCAACTACTTTATCCTCCCAATTAAGTTGGATAATTTACTGTTAATTTACTTGCTTTATAAAATGGCAGACAGCTAATTTTTTAGCCTACAGTGGAAAAGCTCAGTTGCAACAGTTACAATAAATTTTTTCTTTTTTACAATTATATTTTGGTCATGTGATAAAATACAGTTATTCTGGAATAGATAGATAGATAGATAGATAGATAGATAGATAGATAGATAGATAGATAGATAGATAGATAGATAGATAGA
>JAOXYM010000014.1:25522124-25536143 GCA_028567055.1 Leptatherina wallacei
CTGTGCAGCAGAGGGGGGCAGGGAGAAAGCCAACGAGTTCAACACCTTCTTCAACCGGTTTGACTCCACGCTGCCCCCCAGCCTCCCAACCCCCTCCGCCTCCACAACTCTGAACTGTGTCACGTCCAGAAGTTCTCGGATGACACGGCAATTGTTGGCTGCATCAGGGAGGAGCAGGAGGGGGAACACAGGAAACTAGTAAAGGACTTTGTGGTGTGGTGTCTCCAGAACCAGCTACACATCAACACTTCTAAGACCAAGGAGATGGTACTGGACTTCCACAGGACGAGACCGCCAAGACAGCCTATCCTCATAGAGGGTCAGGAAGTGGAGGTGGTGTCATCCTATAAGTACCTTGGTCTGCAGCTGGACAACAAACTGGACTGGTTGGTGAACTGTGACCATCTTTACAGGAGGGGGCAGAGCAGGATCTATTTCCTGAGGAGGCTGGCAGCCTTTAACCTCTGCAGAAAAAAGCTGCAGATCTTCTAAACTGCTGAACATCATGTATGATGTCAGCCACCCTCTGCATGCCACCATCAAGGCACAAAGGAGCTCTTTCAGCAGCAGGCTGCTGTCTCTGAGCTGCTCTACCAACGGACTCAGAAACTCCTTCCTACCCAGGGCCATCAGACTATTTAACAGCGCACTAGGCGGGGGTAGAGGGGCACCACAGTGAGTTGTCCTGTTAAGACTTTTACAACCGGACTAGGGCAAGAGTCTGCAAACCCACACCAGACCAGAGCCAGGGCTGAATCTCTATGTGTCAGTCCCCAAGTCCCCGTGAGGTGGGACAATCTAAAGGTTCCAACTAAGATAGGGTGGTTACAAATATCATCGCTCTTAAATTGGGTTTTTAGTTCTACTTCAGCTCTCCAGTAAGGCTTGCCATTTACTATCATGATGTGCTTCTAGATTGCCTGTAGTTGAATCTTTTTGTTTGTTTACTAGTTGATGGAGTAACAAATGGCTAAAACTGGGCACAGTCTACTTGTACGCCCCTTAAGTTACAGAAATAATAGTTGCAAGAGCGAGCAGTGAGGACAGCGAGGCTTTCAGATAGATGGGTTAACAGGCACTGTGAAATCTGCATGCAGGGAGGTGTTAATCTCTGCATGGACGTGCCTCTGTGTGTGTGCGTGTGTGTGCGTGCGTGCGTGTTCTATGTTTCCTGCACAGTATGTGAGATCAAGAGTCAATCTACACTGAGATGCACTGTTGATCCTCTGCCAAAATAACCCCCAGCTGCCTGGTGCCTGCAGTGTTTTATTTTTTTTTTTTATAAATGTCAGTGAGCTTGTCTGTTGTCTAAATTTGGGGGATTGGCAAGTGTGCACCACAAGGGGATGTCCATCGGGACATTGTAAGACGGCACAAACTAAAGTTGGATTTGATTGGCCGGCTCTTATCCGAGGAGTGATCTGTGGCCAATCCTGGTTGTTTTTAGTAAAATTGAAGATGGATAAGAGGGTATTTATGGAGTGGAGCAAAGTCAAAGAGCTACCTGAAGTGTGTAGGAGGGAGACTTTCTTTCACGGTTGACTCGTTTGTTCTGGTATCTGTGTTCAGCATAGCCGGCCACCATGGTAAGAAACCGAAAACTGAGACGGGGTTAAAAGAAGACAAGAAGAAGCTAATTTAGTTTTCATGAATCTGAGGATATTTTTTTTTCTGCTGATGAGGATAAAAGCAAGATGACAAAAGGATGGAGATGCTTACCTGCACCAAAGTCAAAATTGTTCTGCTTACCCAGAGTTACCCAGCAAGTCTTTGTTTGGAGCACAACTGGATTTACACACACATGTTTTTTTTGTTTCACGGAATTCCTCAAAATTCTTGGAATTTTAATTTTGGGCTCACAGTTGACGAAATTTCTGTATTTAACTTGCTGCGGAAAACGTATGCTGTTAATGTAAAGCCTCTGTACCTCTTCATCATGATGTGCTTAGGGACCTCCTACATTTGTGTTCCATCACTTTGTTACTAAACCTAATGTAATTGATATTTACAGTAGATTGAAGGGAGTGATACTAAAGATAGAAAGCACACAGCTGAGTAAAGTGAGACTGTCCTTACTCAGGACATTCACCTTGAGAAAATCCCTATGAAATCCCTTTCCAAGTCTCACCTCAAAAATAGATTTTAAGTGAACTAAAGGGTGGGTTTGCATGACCTTCCCTGTATGTTTAAGGTCCTGCCAAGCAAAGATGGACAAGACAGGAAATGATTCTTTTTTCTCTTGAAAAAAGCATGTGAGAGTATAATTATAAAGTCAGGGGGGGGGGGGGATACAACCGCCTTGATACATATTTGACCTGATGTAGCATTTCAGTTTTACCCCTCAATACTTTAATTTATTTACAATAATATGAAACAAAATGAATACAGGAAAAAATCAATCAATCTTTATTAATTAAGCGCCTTTCCAACAAAACTGCAACTCAAAGTGTTTTACAAGTTTAAATCATTCCCACCAGACCAACCCTCTGATCCCCAAGATAACAGTGATCATTTAAGACATACAGGAAGACAATAACTAAAAGAATAAGACTGGAAAAAAATGAAACACAAATAAATATTAAATAAATTACTAACAATAAATGAATAAAGGTAAATCATAAAAAGAATATAAAAATAAATATGTAAGTATGAGTAAATAAAAGTACCGTATAGCGTCCTCTTCCACTTATCCGGGGTCAGGTCGCGGGGCCAGCAGCCTGCAAAGGGCAGTCCAGACTTCCCTCTCTGATCTTGAGTGTGTGAATAAAAGTAAATATATAAATAAAAGGAATCAGTTGAATGAAAAGGAATAAAATTAACCAAGGCCAGAAGGGGTTTGTTGCAAATTTGTGACACCAGGCATTAAGGAGTTAATATCCATCACTAACAAGGTCAGCCAGCTGGTTGAGGATTAAAATTGTCACCTTTTTGATACAAGGCTATTTCCAGTCCTTGGCTCTCTTTCAATGATATCTTGATCATGGGTTTAAGCACGAGAAGAAGCTCTTCTACTGTTTTTACAAAAAATATTCAGTATGCAAAACAAATTTGTAAAATGCCCTGAACTAAATGAGGCAAACATTTTTTAACTACCTTGAATTTTTCATTGCTTATTGTTTGTCATAATGAAGCGTTCAAGTAGCAAAATGCTAATCTGTAGCCATATTATGTTTATCCATGTGATTTATTCTTTATCCGAACTGTATTCGTATTAACTAATCCTATTGCGAGTTTATCTGCAACTGACAGCTGAGCAGAAAAGTTCAAAATAGTTGGCTGGGACTGGCGTACAGTTCTCATGCATTATAGCCCCTAGCCAACCTCCTCCAATGTTACAATTTGCAAAAAGGAAACATATGTGTAACTTTTTTGGAGCCTATATTATTGGTAATTTTGTAATTTTTTTTGGGCATGCATGACGGTTTTCTCAATGACAAGAATAAAGCTCAGGCATGTTACCGTTTTAAAAGGCAAATATAACAATTTTAGGGCCCAGAAAATGTAACAATTTTACGATATTTGAGTCATTACGATGCTATGTTTTGCTTCATTGATTAACTGTTGCGTCATGCTGATATGAAACTAATCAGACTGAGCAGTTGGCTCCAGACACAATTAGTCTGGACGCTAGAGAATCTGCAAACTAAGCCAAGAGCAGACTCTGTGGTAATATCTACTAATTCAATGAGGAAACAAAGCTGTCTGTGATGCTTCTAGTGACATTATTAATGCAACCTTTCATAAACATGTGTCAAGCCACTGGCATAAAATGAATAAGTCTTGAGCAACATATATTGTTAAATAAAAGCAGTGTTTCACAAATTCCCCTTTGCCTCTGAATCCTGGACAGGCCTGAACAGATCTTTAAAACTAATTGAGGACTTTAAAAGATTTAAGTCTCACAAATGAACATCAACTAGCATCTCAGCTAATGTTAGCAATGCTAAACCCGTGCAGTTAACATTGGCTCAACACCCATGTCCACTCTGTCCTCCACCAACTTCAGGTACAACTTCAGATGAAGATGCCAAACATGGTGAGTGGGCCCTTTACTGCTGGACCCACATTAACATGAAATATGGAACCAGAAATCAGAAATTATGTGACGAGCTTGGGGGTAAACTAAGTGTAGTCGTCCTACATGTCACTGTTTCTAAAACTGTGCTGTTCTGGGATTTTTTAATTTGTTTAAAATGAACTATACCCACTTCTCCAGGGACCACTACACCACTGGTTTTATCATAGTTGAGTCTTATGTTTACAGCTCAAAAACTCTTAAGTGTGCAGATGAAATTAATGTTATTTTCTGATCTCTACAAGTCCAGCAGCCCATACCTGTTAGTTCTAAAGATCGGATTAAAAGCTGTGGACATTTTCCTCTTTTTTTTCTGTTCCAGTGTTATTCCCAGAAATTTTTTTTTTTTTTTTTTTTTTTATTTAAACACGGCGATAGACTGGCGACCTGTCCAGGGTGTATATTGCGTTTTGCCTGCTGATTGCTGGGATAGCCCCCCCCCGCGACCCTGAATTGGACATATAACTCAGGCATACTTTCAACTTAGTAACTTCATTCAAAGCTTAAACAGTCTACGTACGCTAAAACCTGTGCTGTGCACATCGATAACTTTCAGTTTAAGTTTTTATAAAACATTTGGAAATTACCTGAAGATCCTCCAAACTCGAAGGTGTGACATCCCTCATTGTAAATTTGCCCCCTAAATTTTTGTGAAATTTTTTAAAACCTCTTTCACAGCCATTTTCTCCTGTTCATATACAATTTACATATCAAAACATAGTCAATTTTGTCTTTCACCCAATTAGACAATCCTTGCAACAGGCCTTAAAGTTTTTTTTCAAACTGTTTCAGAGCGCAGGCATGCGCTCACTGCAAGCTCCTTTCACTTCCATTATGATTTATTTTTCTCAGATTTTTTCCCTCATCTCAGAAGGTGACGGTTGTTTTCAACCTGTCATGAAACTACATAGAAAAAATGTGAATAATAAGCGTTACATTTGTGCATTCGGTAGACCTTTGTGTCACTCGTGGTTCAAGAATTGTTTTGATACAACTTTTTGTGAACAGTGACTGTTCGAGGGATAGGCCAAGTCATGAATTAACTAAAAAGACTAGACTTTGTATCTGCTTCTGAGTGACTCTATAAGGTTTCATCTCATAGCAACGTTTAAGTTAAAGGCTTAGTTGTGTGTGTCACACTGGAAACACGCACACATCAGTCAAATGTGATCCACAGTACCAAATACATTGAATGAAACAACCACACAACTACAGATTATTTGTTTACATCTATCATCAGTGATTCAAGTTCTGGGATTCAGTTTTCATATACAAGCGTGTGTACAGTAGGCATCTCAACACATCCGATATTGTCTGTGCCCAGCCCCTCCTTCACACTCATCAGGCCTCCATGAATAGCAGCTAATGTATATCTCAGCAGGAAGTAGCAATTTTCTGGTGCTGCTCTTTATGATATTACAAATAACTCTTAATAACCCTTCAAATAACCCTTCTCCCCTTCTTTCTTCCTCACTCTTAGCCCACTGATGCCCAAAGTGACGCTCGCTCTTTCCTGACTGAGGAGATGATTGCAGGTGTGTTTGACTTTCTGCTACATGAGTGAGTTTCTGCATAACCCTTGTTCACGTTCCTTAATCGGTGAACCTCCTGGTGTTGTACTGATTAGAACAGAGAAATCAACACCATTCATTTAATCTGAACGAGCAGTTTAGTGTTTCATGTTCAGTGGCTCCTGTTTATCTTTTCTTTCTTCAACTCAAATAAATTAGTTATTATTGACCACAAAAAATGAGCATGTCTAACAAGCTTTTGTTTTGCTGCTTTTCTCCTCATCTGAACTTCAACTTTTTCTCTTTTTTTGCTCAGAGTTCAAAGCTGCCTTCGACATGTTCGACACAGATGGAGGTGGTGACATCAGCACCAAGGAGTTGGGGACCGTGATGAGGATGCTGGGCCAGAACCCATCCAGAGAGGAGTTGGATGCTATCATTGAGGAGGTGGATGAGGATGGTGAGAATATTATATTACCAAAAATAATTTCATTGCATTTAAAGCTTAATGCCTGCAGCCTAGCCATTATCTTTCAAATATTTGAGTTCTTAGGATCTACAAATAAAGATATGCTGCTTTTCTTTCAGGCTTTAGACTAAGGATCTCAAGCTCAGGTCATCGTGGCCCACGGTCCTGCAGGTTTTAAATGTATCCCTGCTCCAACACACCTGATTTAAATTAAATGGATCCAACAGCTTGTTGTGAAGTTCTGCACAATGACCTATTAATTTGCATCTGGCATATTGAAGCTGGGAAACCTCTAAAACCATCACGATTCTGGCCCTCGAGGATCAGAGTTTGAGATCCCTGCTTTAGACAGATATCTTGTGATGACCTGCCCTTTAAAGACTTTCTGAAAACTCCCAATACAAGTATGCAAAATGTAATTCCAGGTTGTCCCAAACAACCTTGAATAAAACTAAACACAATAAAGAAATTGAGTAAAAAAAAAAAACGTCAGGCTGTATAAGGTAAAAGTATTATGGAAGAGATGAGACGTGCACCTTCCACCTCCTCACTGATTCACTTCATCTCTCCTCAGGCAGCGGTACTATCGACTTTGAGGAGTTCTTGGTCATGATGGTGCAGCAGCTAAAGGAGGACCAGGCTGGAAAGAGTGAAGAAGAGCTTTCCGAGTGTTTCCGTATCTTTGACAAGTATGACACTCAACAGTGACACAGAGTTAAATGTAAACAGTGCAGGGTACTCAGTATGGATTAAATTTTTTTTTAAGTGCCAAGAAAGGAGAATATCATATAAAAACAAAAATCTCCTAATTGGACAATTTAGAAGACATCAAAGAATGGATTCATCAAAACTTCTTGAATTTTGATAAGACTGAAATGAGCTGACATCTTTAATATACTTCAAATACCCATTTTTCTGATTGGTATTCAGCACAAGTAGAGCTGACACTTTCATTTTATCCATTGTGTTTAATGTGAGTTTATGTGATGTTAGTGCAACTTTAGTTTGTTTTAAAAGTGCTTTACAAGTAAAATGAACAGAATTTCATTTCTTGAAAAAAAAAGAAAGTATGGTTCACATGTGATATCGTTTTAAAAACAGCTGTTTGGTGGAGCCAAGAATTGACTCACAAGAGCTATAAAAAAAAATCAGCTGACAGTTCTGAGTTATTCATGTGTTGTAAGGGAATGGGCGACTTTCACACACAGGAAGGAAGGAAGTAGCCACATGAGGAAAATAATGGTTTTTAATGAATCAAACCAAAAGCACTAGTCTAAAAACAGAAATGCAAAAGATAAAGTCAAGCATGGCAGAGCCGGATGGGACTTTGCATGACAAAAATAACCAAAAATTTATATCTGACACAAAACAAAGTAAATTTAAGGGATGATAAAGTACAGAAGTAATGAAAAACATAAATATTTGGGCTAGATTACTTAGGTAAATACAGTTTTCCTTACTTTGATTTTGGGCAGAGGGAGAGTAAACACAAGCCAACTACAGCTTGACATGAGAGCTGAAATGAATGACCTGCATGAGGTTTTATGAAGGTATATTCAGGGGTTAAATCATATTTGATGTGAAACAACTGGTTCATTAAGTTTTACTTCTCAGATTTACTGTTTTGTTCTGTTACCAGCTGAAACTGCATTGCTGACTGTCTGATACACCTTTAATTAATTAAGTGACATTTGTTGTAAGAAACTAAACTATCATTGGTTCATCAGATGTATTTTAAGTGTCACACAGAAACAAAACAGTAATACACTGAATAATTGGATCATCCTAGTGACACTTCAGGTTAAACTGTCTCTCATCAGTAGCGTTGTGTTGGATTCTTGTTCCTGCATATATTATTAACCTAAGAAAGGTTACAATTATGGTTGCTGGAATATAAAGGGACTGATGAAAATTGAAAGACCCTCTGATTAAGGTCAGTGTTGTGTATTTTTTGGGTGATGGAAGACAAATGGAAAACAAACCAAAAAATTAAATGATGTTCCTTTATATCAACAGGAATGGAGATGGTTTTGTTGACCGGGAGGAATTTGGAGATATCCTCCATCTCACTGGAGAACCAGTCGTAGAGGAAGATATTGATGAGATGTTTGGTGAAGCAGACAACAACAAAGATGGAAAAATTGATTTTGATGGTAAGATTCAGCTACTTGTAGCAATAAGCTGCATATGGACTTAACACAATCTGTTATCTTGGAAGAAAAAAATCCACTGACATTTTCAACAATCTAACTTGATTACACCAAATATGAGGAGGCAGTGCAAAAGGACATTGATTTTTTTTCTTTTTCTCAGTACAGAATAGTCATTTACAAAAATACATGCACAATTCATACAGTGTGAAAGAAAATACAATTAATATATGTATATGTTTACATAAATGAATGGTGTGACTAAATAAATTCCCCAAAAAATATCAAAGCATTAACAGTATTAAACTAGATTTCAGCTATTCAGCTAAACTCTTATTTTGAAATGAGATGTTATTGAGATTATGATGAAATCATTAAATTGAATATTTCCTTTTAGAAATGAATTTTTAACGTATTCTCAAAGTGACAGGTTTTTCAGGTTATTTTACTTTAGATATGTACATTTTCAGTCTAATTCTGTAATCTTATTGGTATTTCTCTGCATGCTAAAAATACAGAAAAAAACAGAAATAATACAGTTATATTACAGATCTAATAAACAATCAGCACAGTTACTAATCTATCTAGCTAGGTTTGAAGGACTGGCTGAGGGTTGGTTTATCAACACTTTGTTGTATTTTTTCCTCCAGAGTTCCTGAAGATGATGGAGAACGTACAGTAATGAGACCAGCTCTACATTCCTTGGTGATTGTTCCTCAGAGAGAAAAAAGAAAGAAAAAAAATCACTTCTGTGATGGAAGTCTGCATAGAGCAAACTCTGAATGCTGTAAAACCCTCCACAAATGTAAATGTCATCCCTGCTGGGTTTGTTTATATGGATACAAATGAAACATCATCACCCCCACTCAATCCTTCGTCTCCTCACATGAAACCCAGAAGCTCGTTGAGGATATCTATAAATATCCATTCAAACCTTTTAAGACGAAGGCGCTTTTCCCTGGCCGCCTCCTTGTGCCGGCCACCCCAGCTGTCATCTTGGCAGCTGCTGTTTCTCCAGAAATGCAACACCAACTTGCTTCAACCCCCGCCCTCCTCCTACTTACCCTCAGAACTGAATGTCTTCTCCACCCTGATGTGTGCTTTCTGAATAAACCTAATTTCTTCATCCACTTATTGTTAGTCTTTGCTAATTATTTTGCATGCATTCTGAACAAAAATGTGACTGTGTTGCTCCTTTTCTATTCCTCTCTGTCTTCCTTGTAATTGCCAGAATATTACTGTCTGGCCTTAAAATGATCAGACGCATGACCACAGATAATGTGATCATTCACATGACAAATAAATCCATGCACTTTCTAAGCCACATTCCCCTCACATAAAAAACCAGCTAGCTGCATCTGCCTGATCTAGTTTCAAAAGCAAAGAAGCCTATTCACTGGATTTTCACCTTGATTTGCATAGATAGAGCCTCTTAGCTTCCCTGTCTCATTCAGCACAAGAGAACTGTCATATCTGATGCCAGGTGCCAGGTTCAAATTGATCCCTTTGAATTTGTGATCCACCTTAGTCTCATGGCTGTTTGCTATTGCTCCTTAGGAAGCAGTTTCCCAGCACAGAACCAGTGACCCCAGAGCCTCCACCCCAGCATGAGATGCAAAGCCGAGCAGCCGCTGGCATTAGAGGCTTGAGACAAGCAGTCACAAAGCGGATGATTTCCTTCTCCCTTTTGAGAAGTGCTGGTCTCCCTCGGGGTATATAGCCTGCAAGGCCCCCACCACCCCACAAAAGCAAAATCCCTGCCCCTTTCCTCTCGGCTGCTCATCGCTTCTTAGTGTCTTCTTGCTTCGTACTCAAAACCCCACCCTTTAGGAACTGCACACCAAATTAGGAGCATCAGGTTGTGTTTATCAGGTGACGCAGCACCACCTGATGCATGGATGCTTTCCTCACCCCCAAACCCCCCCCCTCTCAGTCTGAAATCTGCCTGCTATTCAGGGCACGGCTAAGGAGGGGTCAGGACTAGTGAGATGGGATCCGGCAGCATTTTTCTCTTGGTTTAGAGTTTCACGGCCAGATTGAAACTTCATCATCACAAAAGCCATAACCTACTTAGAAATCTTGTGAACAGTGAATGAGGAATCCCCCCCCCCCTCTCTCCTTGTTCTCTGTCATATGTTTACAAGGCCTGTACAGAAATCCAATGGGCAATGACCTGGAGATTTGTTTCTTTTTTCTTTTTTCTGTGGTTAATTTAGGAGGACACCACAAGAAGCTGCAGTATCTCAAGGTGTAAATGAGGTTTTAAAGGTGTATGCTGCTTCACTGGGTCAGATCTTTTCTATATCTCTTCTGTATTTCTGAGTTTTATCAAATCCAAAGACATTACCACTAAAATACAAAATTAATTCCCCCAAAAGTTCCATTATTTCTGTTGAATATCCTCACATTTTAATCATTTTACATTCTCAACTTTGCAACTTCAAGACATTACAGCGTCACTCTTCAAAGTGTGATTGGCTTGCCTTGGTCCCAGAACCCTAAAAGTTCAGGATACTAAATCTGGATGCCTGTGAGAGGCAGTGGGAGGGACTAAGTTGTCCCGTTTAAAGTGTGTCTGAACCTTGTCTTGACGTCTAGTCTCTCTGTTGGGGTGCACACGGATTGACCACTCCTTTGGGCTTTTCTGTTTTCCTTGGATATTTGGGGGGGAAAAGCTAATCCACAAACATGGTAAGACAAATTAGTTGTGCAAACTGACCAGATGAACTGGTCCAAGTTTATCTGTAAACCGGGCATTCATTAGCCATTAAACCATATGGAGAGCATGTGTTAATGAAGGATTAATAAAGGCATGTGGAAGTGTAAAAATAACCGGATTGCTTGCTGGGATGAAGCTTCCTTCTGTTAATGATGATTCTTATATTATGATATATTATTTAATTATCTACTTAATTCTCAGGCACAAATATGAACATTTTTGTGTGATTTTGATTAGATTTAAAAGGGCATAAATTCATATTGTAGTCTGTGGCAAATCATCTTGATACCAAACATTGGATGCTACTGAGAAGCAGGATGGGTGTCAACTGCGAAAGTGCAGAGTCTGCTTATGTGTCAAATTCCAGAGGATTGGATGTCTGCAGGCCATATACAGCCAGTCTAATGTGTTGAGCCTGAAATAGCCAGGCTAATTTTCACCAAGCTCAAGAGTGCTTTTTTTTCAAGAGAGAGGCCACTGTATCCTAAATCACATGGCTTATAAATGCTGTCTTGTGTTATCCAAAACATGATATTGTGATGTGAAATAAAAATTGAAATATTCTAAAATGTCCCTCAAATCTCAAATATTTCACCTGCATCATGCGTAAAGGTATCTTTGTTTTCTGCATCATTGTTATTGTTGCCACTTAACTAGCTTATATTGATTTCAAACATTCACATTATTCTCTTCTTTTTCTCTTTTTTGTAAAACACAAATCAGATTTAGCTAAATTGGTACCAAACTAATGTTGGAAAAGTGTAATCAGGAAACTATGAGAATCTGTCCTGAAGACGTAGATATAGGCTCAATCTTAAGGATTTACTTTAAATAATAATAAAAGCCTAAATGAAGTCTGTATTAATTGAAATAATAAAGTGGCCCCTGCTTTTTTCCAGACTGACGCGCAACAAGAGGCCCGCTCCTACTTGAGCGAGGAAATGTTGGCTGGTGAGTAGGCCTACACGTAATCACTGTCATATATGAGTTATAAATCAGGTTATCTATTGAATAAATAGCGGTTTAAAATAAATAAACAAATAAAAAATCACTTATAAACTTCACCAATCACCAAGTCCCGCTGCTCTCTTTATTTTTCTAACATCAAATTAGACAATTTTAGTTCCTCTCCGCTAAGATCAGGCCAAGGCTTTTATGTGTCATTATAAAACCAATCAAACTGAATGATGTATTTCGGTCCTTTTTGTGGAAGACTGAGAAACACAAGTTCCGCTGAGCAGAAAAATGCAAGTAAACTGAGCCAATTTTGAGTACAGAAACATTCTTCCTGATCTTATTTTTCCAGAATTCAAGGCTGCCTTCGACATGTTCGACACCGACGGTGGCGGTGATATCAGCACCAAGGAGTTGGGTACCGTGATGAGAATGCTGGGCCAGAATCCGACAAGAGAGGAGTTGGATGAGATCATCGAGGAGGTCGATGAGGACGGTGAGCAACAAATAATAGTAAATCTCTCATAGCAACACAGCAACCACCCGTGCGTAATAAGTGTTTTACGCACAGTTTATAATAATTTATTCTTTAGCAGAGAAATGATTATGACGTTTAATGCCCCAGCATCATTAACTCGTCCCAATGTCTTCTTGTTTTTTATGTCAGCTGTTAGATAATTTCATGTCATGGCTTTATTTGATTTCCAGCGTGTTCGTGCGTAAAACTATATGGTTTATCTGGTCTTCCAAAACAACAACAATTGCTTGGCTTTTTGTTGACTCTCAGGTAGCGGTACCATTGACTTCGAGGAGTTCTTGGTCATGATGGTGAGGCTGCTCAAGGAGGACCAGGCCGGCAAGAGCGAGGAAGAGTTGGCAGAGTGCTTCCGTGTGTTCGACAAGTATGTTCTCGTGACTGCACACAGCATGACACAGACAGTGGCTAGCACGTGTTGTCTTACCGCTGTATTACGTTATGTAACTGTTCATGATAACAACTCCATGTTTGTTCTGACTTTTCCCGCAGGAACGCCGACGGCTACATCGACAGAGAGGAGTTCGCTCTCATCATCCGCAGCTCCGGGGAGACCATCTCAGAGGAGGAGATTGATGAGCTGCTGAAGGATGGAGACAAGAACTCTGACGGCATGTTGGACTTTGACGGTACGTGCGTGATGATGATGGTCAAGAACATAATGGGGCTGATGCATTAGTTGAACTACTTAATTTACAAATTTCTACCACTGATAATCAATTATTAAAGTAATATGTTCTATATCAATAAGGCTAATAAACTCTCTTCTTTTTTCCAGAATTCCTCAAGATGATGGAGAATGTGCAGTAATACAAGAAAAACTCTTGGACATTCCTCCACCCTGTGAACCCCCTTTCTGGATACATCTGCACCACTCATATCCCACTGACCCAACAGCCCTCTCTCCTGTCCATCTGGTTCACTGCTTCTCTTCTCCATCCTTGTAGACATCCTCAACAGACAGCTAGGACACCTGGCGGGGGTCGCTGGCTGGGAGACACCCATCCTCGACTTGCTTGTGAACGCAGAAAGCTCATTGTACCCTGTGCCAGGACGGTGAGGCTGCAGTGAGGTCAATTCACTGCACCCACCTTCTGCAATATGCATGGTGTACAATGTCCCCAGCGACTCCCCTGCCCCCTTTTTGCTGGTAAAGCTCTGATCTAGATGTAGTCTAGATGGATGGGCGGCCTGTTACCTGCTGCTTAGACCAATTAATTCAAACACTTCACTGTATAAAGAAGTAATTTGCTTGAAGAGAATAAATGAACTAACACATACTCACTTGTAGTTGGTCTGTCATATTTATGGTCTGTGTAAAAAAAAATTTGTTTTGAGGAATTTAAATAAAGTCTGTTTATTTCTTCTTTTTGTCCAATTTGTTTGAACCACAGCCAGTTTTTCTGTCATCAGATTTTCTTTGCTTATCATTGCGTCAGTACCTTTTAGATCTTTACTTTCATTTATTAAATGCGAGAGAGCTGATGAGGTTATGCAACGTGCCTGGCTGGGAACATTAAGGTGAATTCACAATTTAAAACAGGGCATCTTAAACTGGGGGGGGGGTGATGGATTTCCCAGCATAAAATATATATATATATGTGTG
>JAOXYM010000014.1:25586453-25596803 GCA_028567055.1 Leptatherina wallacei
GTGTTCAGATCTCTTAGTCCTGGTTAAAACTCTAGCAGCAGCATCTGGATGAGCTGCAGATGTTTAATGCTCTTTTTAGGAAGTCCAGTTTGAAGACTATTACAGTAATCCAGTTTTCTGGAGATAAATGCATGGATGAGTTTCTCCTGGCCTTTCTGAGAGACCAAACTTTTTATTATGTTGATGTTGCTGAGTTGGTAAAAAGCTTCTTAGTGACAGCTTTGATGTTGAAAGTCAGATCTGAGTCTATCAACAATCCAAGGTTACGAACCTGGTCGGTGGTTTTAAGAGACCGAGCCTCAAGATGTTTACCGATGCTGACCCTCTTCTCTTTGTTACCCAACAGAAAACTCTCAGTTTTATTGTAATTTATTTGTAGAAAATTCTCTCTCAAAAATGTATTTACCTTCAACACACTTGTACTGGTTACTGCACCTTTATTGATTTAATGGATTTTGTTTGTATTTGCAGCCACAGCTCCAGCCAGAATCCCCATCCACCCCCGGATGTACCCCATCTCCAACGAAGGTGACTTTTTGTATCATTCATATCTTTGACCTGTTGTAAATAATACTTCAAACTGAGGAGAAATGTACTCTATATTGGCTTTCTCAGGTGGTCTAGTTTTATTTTGTATTTTTTTGCCTTTACCCTTTCACGCCTTAATTAATTTATGATAATATGAAACCAAAATAAATACAAGGCCCAGTTATTTATCCAATCGGCTCCATTTTAGCTCCATTTTTCATAAACCCAAAAGATCACTGAAACCATCCTGGCAGATGGTCTCAGTTCAACCAAGGTCACGTTTAAAGCATAAAGGGGGATGGGGACAGTGTGATGGCAGCCCCCAGACTCTGCAAAGTGTATAAAGTGTGCCCGGTTGTTCCAGAGTCACTACAGTCTTTAAAATCCAGCCTGAAAGCTCACTTTCTCACTCTCTCCACACATAAGCTTTTAATTAGTGTTCAGTTTCAGTGCCATTGGGTTTTTATGTTTTCATTGTGGTGTCTCTTTGTTTTAACCAGTTTTAATCATTTAATTGAACTTGTTTGCTTGTATGTTTTATTTTGTTGGACCTTGTCCTTTTACATCTATTTGTAAAACCCTTTGGTCAACTTTGTGTCTCATATATAACTTTGATATGCAAATATGTTGTCCTGGGAAATGTAGTAATTAGTTTCCCAGTAATGCTAGTTTTTATCCCAGCTACTAATTTACTTGTGCCAATTATCTTATAACTTTTTTTAAAAATATTTATCTTAATCCAGGATGGAAGGAAACAAAAGGGGAAGATCTTACTCCTTATTTTGCAAGTAGTAAAGAATGATATTCACATTATTAAACTATGCAGCATCAAGCTCCTTAAATGTTGTCTATTTCCTCCATTTTTGATGGAAGGTAGACATTTTCAGCCTCAAATGGAAAGCTGTTCTATCCACGGTATAAATTTCATCCATAATGTCCAACCAATGTCCAAGTTTCGGGCGATCGGTTTTAATCCAACTCCTCCTGATGACTGTTTTACACACACTAATCAAGACCTTGAATAAATAATCACCCCCTTGTTCCAACACTTTCTCAGGAATGGCACCCAAATGCAAGATTCTCGGGTCTCAGGATTTTCTTTAGAGTCTCATTCACTTCATCCCAGAAAGGTTGAATCTTCACACACAACCAGAAAATATGTGTAGGAGTGGCATCTCCATGGCCACACTGCCTCTAGTGTCCAGATGTTCACCAGTAATGTGCGGTGTCAGAAAAAAGCAAGTTAAATTCTTCCATCCAAAAAAGATGTCATTTTTGTGAATTAGTAGAGGTTTGCAGTGTTTTACACACAGAGAGCCATTCATCCCCTGACATTCTTATACTCGCTCACATTTCCCATTTGGATTTTATATAAAAATCATTCTGGCTATTGCTTTTCAAGAGACTTTTATATAACTTTGTGACAAACTTTGAGGGAGTTTGTTTGTATGTTTCTATCAGGACTGCTACAACCTCCTTTATCTCAAACCAATCCCTCAGTTGTAGATAACAGAATATATCTCTGTTAATCTTTTAACATTCTTCAGGTGATACTCACTTTATACATTTGTGTTGATGCTGTTTTTTGAGATTTGAGTCGTTCTGTTTTACATAAATTACTTTTAATTAAACAAATCTCTAAATGTCAATGTGTGCCATGAGTATAATGTCTCAGCTCTGTCCATTAATGTTACAGTGTGTCCTGAAGTCACCATCAGAAACAGCATTGTTAAAGGTAAACCAAAAAACAAAAGAAAACTATCATTTATGATTTTGAAATATGAACTAGACAGTGTTTTACAGTGTTATGATATGTGTGTGCTGGCTCAGGGTTTAACATGATGGAAGCGTTTGGTCTGACGAAGAAGGCCCACTCATCGGTGGAGGGCGTGGCTGCCGAGCCTTTTGTCTTCAACACACTCCCGACCTACACTTTGTACAGAGATGTTCAGCTAACACAGAGCACCAAGTGAGACTGTTTTCATTCTTTTATCGTCCTCTCCATCTCTTACTTTTGCTTCTATTTATGTTTAAATAAATACTTAAATCTCGTGTCTTTGTGATGTCAAGAAGAAGCATGAACATGAAGGAACTGCTTTTAGTTTCAGGCCTGTTGTATTCTAATACATAATGGAGTGTAATTAATTGACATTACAAAAGAATTTAAAGAAATAGGGAGAGTTATCCGTTTTATCGCCTTTCTTCCCAGGTTCATCCACCCTGCAGGTTTCGCTCCGGAGTACACCATCAGCATCCTCTTCCGCCTGCTACAGGATACACCAAGAGAGCCGTTCGCTCTCTGGCAGCTCACTGATAATGACTTCCAACCAAAGATGGGAGTGGTGATTGACCGTGAGTACCGTCTTTCATGGGCGGACTGGGACAACAAATTGGCCTTGGCATTTTGGCCCAGACCGGCCCACATACGTTCATCCACACCACAAATCTTTGCGCTCCATAAAAGTGAATATCAACCATGAATAGCAACTTCGTAAAGGCAGTGAGTTAGCAGGGATCAGTGAGAGTAAACGTGTTAAAAACTTCCAAACAATGTTATTTCTTAATGAAATAAAAATCTATACTGTAGCACAGTGATGAATATTAGAGCAGTATTTCCTCAGGTCAGATGAAAACTGTTCTTGGACAAGCTGTAGAAACGGTGTCTCTGTGTCCGCTGCTCTTCTCCTCTGGAGATGTTATCCAAACCGGTTCAACTAAAAATTCAATAGAGATTTTCTTTCTCTCAACATAATGATGCAGTCAGACCCAGAATTATTGGATTCAGACAAGCAGCTGCATCAGTAAAACATATGGACAAAGATGGAAATAAATGAAAAGAATCTTTAAAAGTGTTTTATTTCAGTTTTTTGTCCATATAAACCTACACTGATCCATCTAACACATTTTGACCCAAACTATCTGACTACCAGTCCGCAATCAAGACCAAACAGGCTGATAAGAAAATACGAAAGTTAATGTTAATGTTGATGATTGATGGCTAATAATCATCATCTCGCTGTCAATTAGACAATTTACTTCAGGAAGACATTAAAAAACTAAATTTAAGATCTGCTGTCTTGACCAAGTGAACAACCAGTTAACCACTGAACACAACCGTTTAGCCAGCTGTTCTCACTGACATCATCTGTGAAGCTCCTGCTGCCATGAAACTGTCAATCTTTTTTCGGAAATTTGCCAGCATCACTTTTTTGTTAATCACACACTGCCTCTGCATTTCCTCTCTGTTTCCTCCCGATTCTGACGGGTAGCTGCCTCCCCTGGCACAGAGCCAAAAGGAGTTTAAAGCATCTGATTGGTTGAGCCTGGTGTCAGTTAATAACATAACCAATGGGCTGGTTTCATGTCTGGTGGTTGGGAAAGAAAGTTCAAACAAAACATTGGCCTACCAGGAATATGCCCAGTTTGCCAGATGGCCAGTGTGTCCCTGTAGCGCAAAAGTCTTCAACAAGAAGTCCATGACCCCTAGAGGGTGCGAGGGGGTACTGCTGGGGGTCGTTTAGAAATTCTTTTAACGTTTTTCCCTCTTTTTTTTCTTTTTTTTTTCGAATTAATAACATTAGTCCAACAGATCATAGTGAATGGATAAATGGAGGTAGAAGATATCAGCTTTCAGTCAGAATTGCACACATTTAATGACACACAGAGACTCTCTCAAGCTGGGCACCACTTCACTCGCAGCACAAGGCCTGTTCCTTCAAGCCTCCTGCTCACACAGAGGAGGAACCCCCCCCCCATTACTGCTGTGACAGTCAGGAGGCCACATGTTACATGCTGGCTCTGTCAAGTTGGCTCAGTCAGTACTAGCCCACTATGATCCTCCAAATCACCAAGATTATGCACCAATATTATTTGAAAAGAAGATACCTTTGTAAAATATAAACAAGGAAAAAATGTGACCAGGAATTTTGTGTAATTAGATCCAGATATTCCTGCTAAAACGCTGCTAAAAATGGATGGTTTTGTTTCTCAACCAAAACCTCCACGAGCCCAAGAGAGATATCATCTACCCTGTAGAAACCACGGCTGAAAATACAAGTTGCGAGGCAGCTCCTCCTGCTGATTTTGTGGCTAAGAGTAAGTGCAAATGAAAGAAGACTCGAAAATATGCATAAAATGATCTGAAGTTTGTATTTAGCTTTAAGAGGACAGATGAATTACCAATGTGTGTAAAGTGTATTTTGTTAAGTGGTTGTTTAAGAAGTGGACTAATCTTGCTTGTAGAGGATGTGACTGCAAGTCGTTTGGATAGAATGCATCCAACACAGAGAGTCACTGCTTGCCAAAGATTTGAGTCCTGTATTGATAGATATCATGGGTTCATTATTAACATAGTCAAGAAGAGTGCTTTGCAAATGCATCTTTTCTCTGATCTCTGTGTTGCTGAGGGAGGAAAAAATAATCTATCTTGAAGTTCTTATTTCTCCAAAAGCTCACAGCTTTTCGTAAAATAAAAGCGATATTTCTGAAATTTCAACTAAGTACAAGGATTCCATATTTATTAATTTTGGAAGTCATAAGGTGAAACATTACAATCAATTAGTGTGTTTTTCCACAGCTTCAACCAAACGTCTGCAGTACTTCAGTCTGGACTACCGAGGAGAGGTGCAGGAGCTGACCTTTGACCAGCCTCAGGTCCACAGGCTGTTCTATGGCAGTTTTCACAAGGTGAGATAAAACACACTGAACTAGTCTTTGAGGACGGTTTAATTAATTAGTGGAATATCAAATAATCATCCTGCATATGTATACAACCAGTCAAAAGTACTTTAGCACCTGCAATAATGCAGGAATTTCAAAACATCTAGAAACCAGAGAGGGAAATAAAATCAGGAACTAATGGATGGTTAACCGATTCATTTCTCTTTGGTTCCCTTCACAACTAACTATTAGTTCCTTAATAAGTCTGGGCCATGTGTTCATCAGTAAGTACTGGTTAATTATGTAGTTCCTGATTCCTTCCCAAGTCGTTCTCTAGTAACGAAGAACAATATTGTACACCTTATTGTAAAGTCTTACCCTAATTCTTGTGCCACCTTTTAACTAGATTGCTGGGACCCAGCAAATACTGATCAGCAGATCAAAGTTTTCTAAGTACTGATCGTACCTGCTCTGGCTTCCATATCAGAAAATTCTATGCATTAATCAAACATCAAAAGTCTCAGCTTTCCCGTGGCAGTTTGCATGTGAAACCTACTAACAGCACTTGTATGCTGGGCAAAGCTGTGTGGAAAACAGATGTTAAAGAGTTGACATGGCATACTTTCAGTCCTGACATTTATCAAATTCTTTATTTAAATTATGTTGCATTAAAGAGAGGGTCACAGAATATTTAATACTGCTTCGCCACACAATAACAAGGAAATCTGCGGCTCTACTCGGAAACTCTACAGAATACGTCCTCCAAGACACAGGCTGACAAGAAGTAGGATTTTATTAGGAAAAGCTCTGCAAAGGCAGGATATTCCAAAAATTAAACTTAAAACTAACAGAAACCAAACTCAGGGAAATGTATGACAGATTGAGTTAAATAGAAAAACCACGGGGACAAACAAAACTATTAGAAGAAGAAACTAAACCCAGGCAAAGACACAGTGTAGCAGGTTGTAACTGAATATTTAACTAACTCTTAACCCCCCCCCCCCCAATAAAAAAAAAAAGAAAAGAAAGATTAATTTAAAAGAAGGTTTATTGCCATAAAATCACAAGGGTTTTACATCAGTTCAACCCAGGTGAGTCATATGTTCATAAATATCCCAGGAATAACAAGAATACCCCGAGTGGGTAAAAGAAACAAAACAAAAGTGGCTCACCAATCACTGACCTTCGATTATCACATCATGCATGACGTAAATTGTCACTACATATAAATACACCCCACACACACATGTGACCATCACTAATAATCAGCATCTAAGAACCAGGGGAACAGGAAGTAAATACAACAGATACACAGAGGGAAACCACTCCATAAGATAGAGGAAGCAGGACAAACAACCTGTACAACCTAAAATTAAAACAAAACACATGAAACAGAAATTTAACAAGAATTAAACTAAAAAAAACAACAGAAGTAAGATAAACATAATCCTAGTGGTTTCTCTCCAAGGTGTTGGTTGCTTCGTCTGTGTCTGAGCAAAGAACCACAGAGACTTTATTACCCTTCTACCTGATCTATCTAATATGTCAAATGGTTTTATTAATGTCTCTTGTAATGGGCAGGTTCACCTGTCCGTTAGTCAGGTGAGTGTATCCCTGTCTGTGGACTGCCAGCACGTGGGGGAGAGACCGGCGCGCCCTCTAGGCAACCTGCCGACCGATGGATTTGAGATGCTGGGAAAACTGGTGAAGACCCGAGGACCCAACAGTGGATCAGCCCCGGTACTCATTTATTTCCTTTTATTTTAATGCAGGTGTTTTATTCAAACTTCAAATCAAATCAAACTTTATTACGAAGCATTCTTCATACAATAAAATGTAGAACAAAGTGCTTTACAGATTTTTAAAAGCATTAAAAAGAATAACCCATCAACCAATACTGATACCACGGAATACCGATACCCCCATCGGCATGACTGACACGACCCCAATCGCAGAGGGTTCCCACTGAGGAACACCAGAAAATAAGCAAAACTGATAAAATACATAAAAATAGAATAATGGTGAAGACTGAAACGGATTAAAAAGAGGTAGAATAAAAGGCATTGTTATTGATAAAATATAAACTATACTAAAATAAAATAAAATGTCCCTTTTAGAAAAAAACATTGAGGCCAGTTTCCTTGTTGAGATCCGTCCCCCCTCCAGGTCCACTGCAGCAGAGCAGCAACGTGGCCGAGTGGAAGAGGAGCAGTGTGGATATATATATATTATATTATATAATATACAGGCAGAAAACAAACCAACAGCAAGCTGTATAATCTGTAAAAAGGCTGTAAGATACAACGGTATCACAACAAATTTATTCAAGAAGATGAAAATTGTGTGCAAGAAACGGAGAGAGAGAAATCCCCCTCCCCCTTTACCAGACAGATCCAGGCCCAGAGGCAGAGGTAAATGGCAGCAGCCTTTCAGTGTGGCAGAAGAGATCCACGTAATAGTATTGATAATAACATTAATGGATATTAATTTTCGAATTGCAAATGTACATTTGTTACTGAAATGTGTTAATTAAATAAATGCACTTCCTGGAATGCAAAATTGTTTGTATATTTCCTCTTAAATTGTTTCATGCCAATCTCTCCTTAATTTAAAGGATGTGTTGGCTAGCCCCACTTTGCATGGGTAAACGGCAAAAACATAGGCCATTAAAGGCATGCAGGCCTTTTTTGTCTGGTTCACAGATGCCGGTGAACCAGGCACATAATGAAAGATAATGATAAAGATGTGCATTGAAGCCGGATTTTCTCATTTTAAAGTGATTTAAATTCCACTTTCAGCTGGTGGATCTGGGAGATGCAGGTGACTTGGACATTTTTTTACAGGTTGAGGGAACGGATCTAGAGGTTGCTATAAAGCACACTTGTAGGGTCTATTGCTCCAGTGGTGTTAAGGAGACCAGCAGTAGGAATAAATCCCGTCTTAACTGCAACTTGTTCTTAAATGAATGGCTGAAAAAGGTTTTTTTCTCCCCTGAGGAAATTTATAATGTTAAGACACGATTTTAATCTCATAATTTATTCTGAAAGTTCTTCTCTGTTTCCAGTTTCAGCTTCAGTCCTTTGAGATCGTCTGTAACACCACATGGGCTTCAGAGGATACCTGCTGTGACCTACCTGGTGTGGTCAGTCTGTCACCATTTACCTTTGTTGCTTTCACATTACTGCTTGCTCAAAGCTCTGTATCAAAACAATAACCCATCTGTATTATTCTGCTATATATTTCTCCCATTACAATCATATTGCTGTTATCATGTGTGCATCATTTCTTCATGAACAAACCGAATATTTCTTTTGCTGATGTTTGTCTCAGAGAGACGAGGAGAGCTGTCCTGCTCCTGCATACACCTGTACCTGTTCCTCTGACATTCCCGGAGCTCCTGGGGCCCCCGGACCAATCGTGTGTCACCACAATTAGACTTTAAATACAAATGTGATATTTTCTGTCATTCGATTGAATGATAGGTTTTAACATTTAGTTTATGTCTTCTCTTCCAGGGGAAGCCAGGCCCTAGAGGTGAAAAGGGGGAGAAAGGAGAGGAAGGACAGAAGGTGAGATATAAACAACTTTTCTTAACATTTAAAAAGGACATTAAAAACTTTTTGTCGTCCTGCTTTTCATGGGAATTCAACTAGAAAAGTGACATCCGGTTTGGTGTTTTGACATTTAGTGGCTCAGCAACCAGCTGAATATCTCCTCTTATCCCCAATCAACCAAGTATAAAACGTGATTGAGTCAGACTTTAAAAAGTATTCTCCTAAAGTTTACTTTTTTTCAGAAAAATGAACATGTGACTCTGCCTCTCTTTTAATTACACTGAACACATAAGCTACCTCTAAGCTGTTAACGTTTCACTGATTACTCTTCTGATGATATCCCAGGTAGCAAAATTAGCCTGAAACAACATTTAGATCTTATCACAACCAAATTGTTAAATCCATGCTGATGCTGAGACTAAAAGCAAATATAAAGCTCTTGATTGAAGAAGTTGTGCATCTAGGCAGGCAGATATCAGCTTATTTGTATGTACATGTTGGTTGCATTCCCGTATTAGCTGCAGAAACATTGCTCTTTTATCACTGTAAGTTTGCTGTTTTTTACATCTGCTGTAAACAGATTTTTGATAAAAATCAGAGCTCATTTTGTTTTTAAGCTACGCTTAACTGTCATCTTTATGTTGATCCTCTCAGGGGGAAGTGGGTCCCCAAGGAAAGTCTGGTTTCGAGGGAGGCCTTGGGCCCGCGGGCAGCGTTGGACCCCGAGGGATAACAATGCAGGGCAAAGTGGTGGGTAATGCTCTCATCCTTACATTCCCAGCCACGTACCAGTAACCAGTGAAAAAGTTCCTAAACTAAATCTAAATTAAAATGTCCCAATCAGGGTCCACCTGGAGCCAGGGGAGAAAAGGGAGATCCTGGACGACCTGGAGTACAGGTGAGGTGAAGTTTTAAAATCTTATCTGTAAGACCCGTCTTCTATCCAACCTTCATGTTTTCTTTTTCTGTAGGGTTTACCAGGACCTCCAGGTCCGAATGGAGACGAGGGGATCCCGGGTCCCAAAGTAAGCAGTTTGATCCAAGTCAATGATGACACCCAGCTAAACTCTGAATCACTTCTCATTTCTTATCTTCATGTGTTTCGCAGGGCATCAGGGGTGCGGAGGGAAACATCGGCGCCCCTGGTCTCACTGGACCCAGGGTAAGATTGACTCTGGTGTTGAAGAGGTTTTAATTTACTGCAGCCTTTAATTAGATAAAACTACAACAAATAGTTATTAAATTATTGAAGAATATCATTATTTAAATTAATAGTTTAATAGACCTAAATAGTTAAATTGACCTTTTCTGGTTAAAGTAACTGGCTTGCTTGTAGAATGGGAGTGGGATTTGGAACCAGACACACTGGTTTAATAGAGTATCCTCTGCTTTTAGGTCTTTCTGATGATGGATAATGATTTTAATGCTTTTTGGACTGTGAGATGTAATCTTCTGAAAGTACTTCTTGGCTGTAAATGCATCAAAACCTGCTGTTATTTAAAGATGATATGAAGGACGAAAACATATCATCATGGCCAGTGGGTGAGAGGTGAATGAAAACCTATATATATATATATATATATATATATATATATATATATATATATAT
>JAOXYM010000014.1:25605598-25617506 GCA_028567055.1 Leptatherina wallacei
GTAGGCAAGGAGATAAGGAGATAAGGTAGGTAAGGTAGGCAAGGAGATAAGGTAGGTAAGGTAGGTAAGGTAGTAATTGCACTTGCAAGTATACTTTCCAAGGCACTAGAAAGGATCCTTATGGATAGGCTTTTAGAATACATAGCATCAACTAATAATCAGTTTGGTTTAAAGAATAAGCACAGAACAGATCTGTGTATTTCTGTACATAAAGAAATTGTCCATAGGTACAATAGCACTGTCTTCGTGTGTTTCCTGGACACGTCAAAGGCCTTTGACCATATCAATCAGGGGAAACTGTTTGGTAAACTTAAAGAGTGTGGTGTCCCCTTATACCTAATTAGGATACTGCAGTTCAGGTACTCTCACCAAACTATGCAAGTTAGGTGGGGGATGAGAGTATGTCCAAACCCTTCTATGTCTCCAATGGAGTGGGGCGGGGTGGAATTCTGTCCCCACTTCTATTTAATCTGTACATGGGCATCTATCTAAAGAGCTAAAGGAGTGTAGAACTGGCTGCTTGGTGGGGGGTAGCCTCATCAATCCTATACTTTATGCTGATGACTTGGTGGTACTGTCTCCCTCTAGTGCTGGACTGCAGCAGCTTTTTAGAATTTGCTCTCGGTGCGAAGAAATGTATGATATTAAATTAAACTCAATGAAGAGTGTTGTACTGATTGCTAGAACCAAGGAAGATATGAAGCGTCTCTATCCTTCTTTCTCACTGGCAGGTGAACCATTAGCAGTTGTGATGAAAGTTACATATCTGGGACATGTGTTAAGAGATAATGATGACGATGATGATGATGATGATGATGATGATGATTGATGATGATGATGATGTCCAGAGTCAATGCAGTAATCTGTATGAGCAGGCAAACATGCTGGCACGCAAATTCCACATGTGTACTACAGATGTTAAAATATCACTGTTCAAAACGTATTGCACCTCACTGTATACTGCCCACCTGTGGTGTGAAAATGAAAAAACACTAAGTGGCTTATAATGATGCACTGAGAATTGTGCTTACAATTTGCAAGGGGGGAGTAGTGCCAGTGAAATGTTTGTGACTAACAATGTGCCCACCTTTTAAGGATTTTTTGAGAAGTTGTATGTATAGAGTCATGTGCAGATTGACTGGGTCTAAGAATACGATTATTATGTCTCTAACTGATGTTTCTAAGAGTGACACAAGGTACTCATCCTGCTTCTGGAAACATTGGACCCAAAGCTTGTATGTGTTTTAATAATGATGCCTTATTTTTTTTATTTTTTTTATTCTTTTAACACGGAAAAACAAAGCAGTTTATCCGTGTTAATGCAATACGTTTCCGCATTTGTTGATCTAAAGATCTTTCTATGAATGTTTTGATCCTTGTGGGTCGGAACCACGATAGAGATGGAATTGTTTCCAGTGGTGTTTATTTAGAAGGACAAAATAAGTTCCAGCTTTAAAGTTACCATTCGTGATATCATCAGTTTCCGGTGTGGGATAAATACAAATGTATTTTTTTTAATAAACTTTTTGATGCTATCCGCTAATTTCCCTGAGCACAGTAGACGAGCCGTTCAATAGTTAAATGCTGAAAGTTGGAAAGGTTTCCCTGGTGACAACAGAGCAGAAGGTGTGATGGAGAATGAGCTCATTCTGGAATGGGCCTTTTGTTTTTAGTTCCCCTATTGTTGTGCATGAGAGGATCAAATATTTTTAAATATTGTGTATGAGAAAAAGAGTCACTACTAACACCATAGCCGAGACTATCCTCAATTTATTTTAAAAATATCCAACCGGAAGTTGTTACAAACTTTTCGGCTTTTTGCTATGTGATTGTAGTCTCTCACGTCGCCATGGCAAGCCGAAAAACTCGTCAACCAACCCGAAGCGATGGGGACAAATACTCTATTTTATTACCTACTTACAACGAAAGAGAAAACCTGCCTCTGATAGTGTGGCTGCTGGTGAAATACTTCGGGGAAAGGTGAGTTCCTGGAAGGCAGCAGATGAGCGGCTAGCGCGAGCTAACGTTACCACCGTGTTAATGCGAGTCAGTGATGAGCTGTCACTTAGCTGGAGCTAATGAGAGTTAGCAGCTTGGCTACATGTTCTTTACCATGGCTTACAAGAATCTTTGGGAGTTGCTGTTTTCCGACATGTTTAAATATACTTGTCTCTTTTGAGAGTCAGACATGAATATCAGACCGTAATTTACTTAATCCTTCTTTTTTGTTTAATCTGCAGCGGGTACAACTACGAGATTATTGTCATAGACGACGGGAGCCCAGATGGGACATTGGAGGTGGCAGAGCAGTTGCAGAAAATTTATGGGGAGGACAAAATAGTAAGTTAATCTGTGAATGGGTGTGTTGCGTTGAAGAGCACCAAATGCTACATAAAGACTTCATGGTTTGTCCATGATGTAATTTATTAGCTTTAAGCACTTTCAATAGGTGCAAAAGTCTCGAGCCACTTCTAATTTTTTTTATATTGTTCAATGTTCCAGACTTAATTGTAATATAAACTAGTTGCCAGCTTTCTGGTGGCCTTTGGCATTTTCTCCCCTTTTACTCATTTTCAGTCCAGTCTTCATTGCTGACCATTATCAGAGGACCATATATATATATATATATATATATATATATATATATATATATTATTTGTTTAAATCAGTTAATCTAATCATCCAGCGAGGGATGAACCTGAGTGGTGTCTACACATTACAGACAACATGGCAAAGACCCATTATTAAATTGTACTCAGGCCACTTTGTTAATTGCTGCCGTGTCACAAAGACATATTATTTGTTCTAATTTCTATATTTGCATTAATGAAAAATGTACTTAGAAAATAGTTTGTTCCATTAAAATGTTTTCTAAAGAGCAATTAGTTGACAACATGGCATAGTTTGCAGTGTGTCCTTAAAAACTTTGAGGAAACTGGTCAAAGGGAGGATAAAAAAAACACTTAATAGAGCAATTGAACAGTGTCTGAAAGTGCAAAGACCTTACACAGGACCTGAGAAATTCATCTGGACCATCAGTTGATTCATCTACTGTTAACTGAATGACACAAGAACTTGGCTGAAAATCAGTGGCAACAGGTCTGATGGAGGGATGAATCCTCCCCAGAAATCAGACCTGAACATTACTGAAGCGGTGTGGGATCATCATGACAGAGAACAGAACAAAAGACAAAAATCATCCAAAGAAGAGCTTTGAAATGTCCTTTAAGAAGTCTGGGGATCTATTCCTAGAGACTACTGATGAGGTTGTCTAAGAGGGTTCAGGCTGTGATGAGGAATAAATGTGTTTATACCAAATATTGACTTTTAACTTGATTAGAATTGTAGAAACTCTGGCTTTCCCTAATATGATATATTTACATTTACATATGCATATATTTCTATAAATTGGCATTTCTTATTTTCCTTGCAATGTATCAGTAAAGAGGCGAAAGGTGACTCAAGGCTATTGCAAAATGATGTAATATAATGTAAATGATAAATGTATCCCATGCTTATTTTGTAATGAAATCTTTTGCATTCCAGCTTCTACGACCAAGGGCGAAAAAATTAGGCCTAGGTAAGATGGAAACTGTGGGGAAATTAGTGTTTTCGCTATATAAGTTGTAGCAGTAAATGACTCTAACCTGTTTTCTTTCAAAGGCACTGCCTACATCCATGGCATGAAGCACGCTACTGGGAACTTCATCATCATTATGGATGCAGATCTTTCTCACCATGTGAGTAGCACTCATTTAATTTGGTTTCAAGACCTGAAGGTGATCAGATAATCAGATTATTACAGATGTTTTTTTGTGCACCCTTTTAACTTTTTTAATTTAACAGGATCAGCAAATTATTTTGTACAGCTTAAGATTTTATTCCTCTCTTTTTTTCATTTTCAGCCCAAGTTTATCCCTGAATTTATTGAGTAAGTGTCTTTTTAAGGGTTTTTATTGTGAAATGATTATGATTTGATATAACTATGTTTAGTTTTGGTCACTTTTTTCTTTTTCAGAAAGCAGAAGGAAGGTAATTACGATCTTGTGTCTGGTACCCGATACCGAGGCAATGGAGGTGTATACGGTTGGGACCTGCGCAGGAAACTCATCAGGTAGCGGGCTAATGGAGAATGCTTTCTCTGTAGATCCCATTTGCCAAATGACTGGGATTTAATATTATTTTCTGTCTTTGCATCTTCTCAGTCGAGGGGCCAACTTTTTGACTCAAGTGTTGCTGAGACCGGGAGCTTCAGACCTTACGGGCAGCTTCAGGCAAGTATTGGGGATTTATTAGTTGAATTGTTTGTTTGTTTTTTATTGTAAGTGAATGATTATAATCACCTTCCTTCTGCTTTCCGAAAAAGAAAAAA
Organism: Leptatherina wallacei; assembly: GCA_028567055.1. Taxonomy (NCBI): domain Eukaryota; kingdom Metazoa; phylum Chordata; class Actinopteri; order Atheriniformes; family Atherinidae; genus Leptatherina; species Leptatherina wallacei. The sequence continues at coordinate 25,609,971 of JAOXYM010000014.1, forward strand.
AATGACCAAGACTCAATCAATGGGGGCTGCATGGCGGTGTGGTGGTTAGGTCAGCCTCACAGCAAGAAGGTCTTTCTATGTGGCGTTTGCATGGCTTCTCTCTGGCTTCTTCCCACAGTCCAAAAACATGCATGATAGGTTAATGGTAGGCAGTAGATCCTGGAAAAAAAAACGTTTCAAGCAAGCTACACAATTTTAAAAAAAGCCTGTGGAAATCCGTGCACAGATTATTAAACTGTGTTCTCTGTTAGATAATACTGTACGTGCACGCTGTGGATAAAACTGTGCTCTCTGTTTGCAACCCGTGCGTGCACAGATTCTCCAGGGATCTCAGTTGAGGGTTTGGATTCCATGACCCAGAGCTGCCAGAGTTTTGTCATATGTAGACTTAATGCATAAATATTTTACACAGAGTTAAAAAGTTTAACATTCGCGCCAACAGCAGCTAACGTTAATATAACTCCCTCCTTGGCCACATTGGTCGTCTCTAAACTTAACAGAGGTCTCTGGAAAATCTGTGTGCCCACGGATTGCAAACAGAACGCACAGTTAATAATCTTCACAGGGATTTCCAACGGTGGACAATATGTCCACCATGGCATCACTCTGCAGCCCTTTCTGTTGCTTTAGTTGAGCCCACCAATGCACACTCTGCTCTTGCTCCGCTCTCCTTCAGCTTTTTTCTTTGCAGCAGCTTCTACCAAACAGTTTCTTTACTGACTTGATATCTGCACCAGCAGGTCCCAGCAGGTCCCTCCTGTTCTCAGTTAAACTTTTACAAGTTTTACATTTCAATAATATCCCTTATTTTTAAGTTCTGTATTTTGATGTAATATGCTAGCTAATGTAGCTAGCCGAGCTCTGGCTCTCCCTACGCTGCCTTTGCGTACAAGCTCTCCAAACCTCTGAGATACGATTTGTACGATTTGTGCATGAAGAGCGGGATACGTAGACCGGAGGTAGGGACGAATGGCAGCTGAGTTTGATAGACATATCACCATCCAATCTTTTAAACCGAGCCATTTAAAATGATCGGATGGTGCCTGCTAATTGCTGGAATTGGCCCAAGCCTGAATTAATGGATGTAGGTGAGTGGGGCTGTGCCTTCTCATACCGGTGCTGCATTCTCCCCCCCCCCATTTATTTCAGACTGTACAAGAAAAAGGTGTTGGAGAGTCTGGTGGAGCGTTGTGTGTCCAAAGGGTATGTCTTTCAGATGGAGATGATCGTCCGAGCCAGACAACTCAACTACACAATCGGAGAGGTGAGATCTTAATTAATTTCTTTTTACCAGTCTTTTTTTGGTTTTTTTAGATGAATCCTTTTTTTTTGTGGCAAATCCCTGCCAAAGCACTGAATTTGGTCCCTGTTTTAACAGCTTTGTTGGAAATTCTGCTTTTTGACATCACTGTGAAAAGATCTTGGAAATAACTGTAAAATGTTAATGTGGTTGAAATCGATACCCCCAAGAGGGAATTGCATAGATTTTTCTGGATTAAAACCACATTAACCAGGTAAAATCACTGATCTGTCACATCCGGACCAGTTTGAAAAGTAGACCACAGATGTACGTTAGAGGATGTTTAACACACACTTCAATCATTTTAAAGACATTTATTTCCTTTTATAGGAAAAATTGGTGTTTTTCACTGTTATTTAAGTCTATCTTCACCTTAAACCTAAAAAATCTTTTTCTTTTTCCTACACCACAGGTACCAATTTCTTTTGTGGATCGAGTCTATGGAGAGTCCAAATTGGGAGGGAATGAAATTATATCATTTGTGAAAGGATTAGTCACACTCTTCGCCACGACATGATCAGCGATGTGCTCCATGTGGACATCCTGCAATCTCAGAGCATTTCTCTCCAGCCTTCAAGAGATTGTCTTTGATTCAGGAGTTGTATCAGAATAGTAATGAGGAGGGGGGAAAAGCTGCCCCTTTCCTGTGGTCTCGTAGTGTCATGACGGCAGATGATAAGGCAAGACGTCTATCACTGTTAGCATTAAAACAATGTAAAATAATTCCCTCAAAATCCTGAAGGAATATAGTGCTTTACATTCCCCCCGTCCTCTTTAATCACTTTCAGGATAAGCACATCCATCATTCCCAACTCAGACAGTTTGCTGGACTCTGCTTAAACAAGGTTGTCAGATGGGTTCACGTTCAAGCGCCGCACTTGGTGTTATTTGTATAAAAATAAAATGTTTGTATCACGGGCTCTGGTTTTTTGTTGTCCCCTTTTGTTTTTTTAAACTCAAGCCAACACTTAGAAGAATTTAACCCTACCATGTGCAAGGACAATGTCGGGCCTGTTCTGGATGATTGATTAAAACCACAAGTCCCAGCTTACAGGAGACTCACTCCGCAACATAAGATGTTTAGTTAAGGATATTAAGTTAGTTATGATCTACTAGTATCTTCTTGTTTTTGTCTTTTTAAGATGAAATATTAAATGGATTCTATTTATTAAATCTCGATCATGTGTTGGCACAGGCCACTGCTCTGCTGCTTGATCTGAATTATCTTTAACAGATCTGAACAATCCTCATGTGACAAATTATCACAAAGAAAGGATTATCTGGCAAAAGAGGGTGTACAGATATCGGAGTTCCCCATGGAGGAAGATTACACCCGAATTGTAGAAAAACTTTTACCATCTCAAATCGTGTAAATGTAGAATCTCACTGAGATGCTGTTTCACTGGAGGCTGCCCCTCCATTGGCACTGTACAGGAAAGTAGTCCCGGCCGCTTTGGTAGGACCAGGCAGTTAGCCGCACCACTCACTATAGCGCCACCAAGCGTTGGATCAAGCGTCCAGTTGAGTGCTGAGGCACTGTGTACATCCGACTCTCCGCAGGGGAGGGGAGGAACGCCAGACCGCGCATGCGTAAGAAATGCAAAAACCCACCACAGAAGGACGCCCGCTGTCGGCTAGGCTTGGTAAATACTGCGCCGAGTTGTTTACCCCTCTGACTCAGACACAGAAATCAAAGCCCATTTCAGGCTTGTAGGGGCGAAAAAGGTACATATTTTATACATACATTCGCTTAATTGGGCAAATTGATTGACAAACCAATCAGGAGTTGTAATGAGGCGGGCGTACGAGGGTCTCACAATGATATTATTTATGCTAATCAAGCAGATGTCACTTCCGCTCCTTTTATTTGCGCCATTTTGGATAGGGCAGTTTCCAGGCTGGATGTGTATTGTCTGTCAGAGGAGAATGGGCAAAGCGATATCCGTTGCCAGGAAATTATAGGCAGAGTTAAGGTAATTTATCTACAAGAGAAGCTGCGCCAGTAGTTGTTAGCAACAACGGCACGTGCGTCCACCCTCGCCACTCCACGGTATGGAGGTTTTATTTTTCTGATGAAGCTCGAGCGCTTTCTGTTCCCCTTTGCCGACCAGAGGGAAGAGGATAGCCCTTGTCGGCGAGGGACAGGTTTGGAGGGTAGACCGACGGCGGGGTGACTTGCTCTCCCTCTCAAGGCACCTGGGAGGATATTATCGAGATATCTGAGCAAGTGAAAGTGTCCATACATCACCTCAGTCATCCTGAGGTGACACATTTCACTCAGACGGGAGCACTGGATGTGAAAGCAGGTAAACTTAGATGCCATAATGTTGGACGTATCCTTCACTGTTGATAGTTTGCTGTGAACCGTGGCTACCTGCGCTGTTGTGATGGGTGGTGGTGAACGACAGCTAAGGTAACTTGGCTGTGGATAGGGCTAATGTTTCTGTAAGTAAAAGGTGTCGAGCATAACTCAAATATGCAGTAGTTTGTTGATAAGAGTCTCAACATGGTGGAAGGAGATAGTCTGTGTGGGGAAGTATGGAGAAAGGTGAGGGGGTTAGTTTTAAACAGCCCATGTTGTTGGTGCGAGTTGGCTAGCTTAGCATGCTAACTCAGCGCGGTTTGTCCCCCTTATTCTTTGTCAATGGCAGCAGCCCTCTGCCAAAGCTATCGATCTGGATCCTGCCAGATGTTGCTCTGCGATTAGATTCACTGACTGTAGATTTTAATGCCCACAGCTAAATCTGTTGAAAATCTTAATCAGCAACACAAATATATACAGTTAATGTGTTCAGCGTGAGAATGGTTCTCACTGTATTGATGAAAACATAGTTTTATATTGAGATGGGTATTCATGATATTGGGAAATGACTTTTGGAGTCGTGCATATTAAGGTATGAATACAGGCATATGTTCAGAGTTTAGCCAGGTGACATCTGGGCTGAGATGTAATTATACCTGGTGTTTGGTCCAGGGGAAAGGAGCGTGAGGTTTTGACAATGGTCTCCAACATCACCCCCCACACAGATAGACCTGCAGCTTAATTGCTAAGGGCCACAGACAGGTGTTGGAGGTAAAACTAACCCCTCTACATTTAAAGAATCTCAAACTTTTCCCTCTATCACTGTGGATATGGATGCCACTAAAAGATTGTCCCTTTAGTAAACATTCACACACGGAGGAAGTGTAAACTGAGCAGTCAGTCAGAACATTGCTCATCATGTCCTGCAGGAGAACCGAGTGAGTATGAGGAAATCTGGAGGTTTGAAGGCCTCTTGGTTTTTCTTTTTGCACCACTGAAGAAGGGGAAACCAGTTTTCTGCCAGCAGCCCTCAGCAGCGCAGCCTCCTTTTGCATTTCCTCCCTCTCCTCTTCCTTCTCTCCCTCCCTTCCCTCCTACTCAGCCTCTCCTTGGCTTTTTTTCTCCCCCCCCCTCTTATCCATCCCCCCCCCTTTCTCTCACCCTCTTCCATATTATCTCTCTCCCCCCGCCTCTCCTCACCCACCCTCCCTCCCTCCCTTCCCTCTCCTCTGAGCCAGTCTGTCCAACCTCCCTGCCTCCCCATCCCTTCCCTTCCCCTCCCCCCTCTACTTCCGTCGCTCACTCTGTCCTCTCCCCTTTCCTCTCATCTCTCCCCCCTCACTCCTTCCAACCTCCCCCTCCTCTTCCTCCCACCTCCCTCACCCTCTCCACCTCATCCTCTCACCCTCCCCTGATCTCTCTCACTCCTTCTGTCCCTCCTCTTCCTCCCTTCCAACATCACTCCCTTCTCTCCTCTCCTCTCTCCCTCCCTCCCCCTCCACTGCAGACATATTGTAGGGGCTGCTGCTTACTCAATAGGAGGCGCCATTCTGTGATGGTATTGCAAGGCAGGGAGAAAAAGAGGCAGGCATATTATAGGGAGGCTTACATAATGGAAGTCCTCACTAGCGCCATCTACACACAAGGGAGGGAAGCAGGGAAAAGAGGCAGAGGGGGGAAGTGGGCAAGGGTCTTTCTCTCACACCCAACATACAGATGTACAGGAGACCAGCAGGACAGCAAAGCAGCTGGTGACCACGTCCCCCCCTTTGTTTCTAGAAAGCAAAACATGCTGAGGTGTTTAGTTGTTTTGTATTGTGCATCAGTGACCTTTGACCTTCCGACATGGATCTTTGATATGAATAGGTGCATTGGACCTGTGGCTCTGGCAAGGACATTAAATATTTGCTTCCTTTGTCAAACATCAACTTTATCACAAAAAACACAATATATTGATAGCAGCAGTGAAGTTATTGGTATAACTGATTTGACGGTGTTATAGCTGCATGCTTGTTCCAGCATATCTACTAGGAGAGGTTTACTTGGATTACATAATATTTCAGTTGATTCAAAAAGGGGGTGGGGGGGTGGGAAATCAGGTCATTTGTTTATTTTTGGGCTTTTATTTTTTAGCTTTAGTAGTTGAGCATTTACTGTTGAAATCCTGCCATGTTGAGATCTTTTGTAAACAAATAGTTATTTTCACGTTTAGCTTTGTTTGCAAAAACGTTGTTGCTCATTATTGCATGTTAATAACACCTGCCAGTGAAATGGTGGCAATCATCGTCAAGGAATCGTTTCTTGTTTTCACAATTGAACATTGGAAATTTTCTGGAGAACGCCCATCTAGTTTAGTCTAGACTTTCTTCATGGTTGTTGTTAATATGTGCACCTCACAGCTAGGGCTGGGTATCATCACTAATTCCCTGAATCGATCGATTCACAATAGTCTATTTCGATTTTGATTTTATTCAATTCGATTTCGATTCATTTACAGCTAATTATTTAACAACACTTATTTTTCTTTAATCTCAGATAACTTTTTTTTATAAAACACGGAGCATGGTAATAAAATTGCTCTAAATTGGGTAACGTCATCAGAAAATATTAACATACCTGCAAAAAAAAATTTTTTATATCAAATTTTTTTTAAATTGGACATAAAAAAAATCGATACTTAGTTTTATGAATCGATATTGAATTAATTTAACTTGAATCGATTTAAATCGATTTTTTTTAAACCCACCCCTACTCACAGCCAGACATTGTGTGGCAAAGAGACACAGCTGTAAAGTAAAATAAATTACAGAGACAAAAAAAGTTTTTTAAAAGATAGTTATTTTTGAGTTGATATTAATGCAGTATATTTTGGCTATAATGACAAGCGAGTGGAAAACAACTTGCAGATCAACTGAAAAGTGTATGAAACAGAAAGTCTTACCAGCACGCTCACTCTCTGGCAGTGAAGTCTCTGAAAGACTAACCAGAATACAACATTCACACACAGTGTCAATTGGTTATCTTCTGCAAATATTGCCAGGGAGTTTGCTGGAAAATCTAAGCAAATGATCCATCCAGAGTGAAAATTGTGGACATTTGCATTGTCGCACCTCTGGAGCATCACTTGAAAATTTAATGGCTGCAGTATATGTGTGTGCAAACAGCTTATGTTTATTCTCCATTCATATGAAGGGGACAAATGACTCAATTGAAGAAAAAACAAATCCATTACTCTAAAACTGCTTTATCCTGTTCTGTGTAGTGAGGCACAGGAACCTACCACAGGTGATATGAATGAATGAATTATACTTTATTGATCCCCGAGGGGAAATTGCATTTTGTATTGGGCAAGAGATGGGTTTACTGTAAATGCTGAAACTCAACTAATTTGAAATCACTAATTGATATAACACAGATTTCTAATATTACACATGTATGTATGGGAAATACTGGAGAGATCATTTGTTTACACCTGGTATACAATTATGGCCACTTGTGACTTTATCTGCAAATAAACTTAAAGCCAGAGCTTTAACTGTGGTGGGCAGCAAAGGGGAGATCAGTATTAAGTCTTCTAATGGTTTTGCAGGATCCTGAATGATCTTTGGTGACCTTAATGATAATATCAATACTTACATCTAGGTCTACTGGAGTAAATTTAAAAAAAATTTATTATCCGATTTTTTTTGTTTAATGCTGAACCAGAGTTTGCGTAACTGCTCCGCTCAAGTAACTCCACTGCAGTGAGTTGGTGGTCTTTTGTGTTGCCTGGGACACATTTGATATATGTCATTAAGAGAATCTGCCCTTTTAAAGAAGCACTACTGAACTTTGGAGATTTTCTCAGTGAGGCACCCCTATCCATCCATCCATCCATCCATCCATCCATCCATCCATTTTCTGTACCGCTTAATCCACGCAGGGTCGCGGGTGG
>JAOXYM010000014.1:25617606-25632112 GCA_028567055.1 Leptatherina wallacei
CCCTCTGGCTCAGGCTCCACCCGGGGCTCGAACCAGCAACCTTCTTGCTGTGAGGCTGCGGTGCTAACCACCACACCCCTAATGGAAGCTAATTTGGCCTCCATCTTGCATCCTACCTGTACTCTGAGCTCTCTCCATGCAGTAAAAGTCAGTCCAATGTTGTCTTATTTCTTACTCTGTCTTTCTTTACCTCTCTTCCTCTAATAATGTCCTCCTGTGTTTCTTTGAATCAGCCACAGCGTTCGTTAAAAACGGCCATGGTGTTGATATCCAGTTGCTGGCGTGTGACACGGTGCCATAAAATGAAACTCAGCTGTAAAGTGACCAAGTGTCCTGGGAGAAAAAGTTGCCAAGTGTGGTTTTTCTGCCACAGGACTAGGGCTTGGCAATTAATTGAAACCAACTTTCAGAACCAATAATCCATATAATGTTGCTTATGTCAATTATTTTATTTATTTCTCTTAAATATATTTGAAAATATTCACTGTGGTGGGTTTTTGCATTTCATATAGTTATTGTCTGTGCTTGCTTGCACTAATTAAAAATCAATATCTGCTCCTCCTATATGAAAATATATGCAACAAAAAGTTTCAGTTAGCAACAAGCGCTAAAAATAAAACAATGCTAAACTAATAGCTAATAAATTGCTATCGAGGTAGCGTTCAATTTATCGTGATATTTATTTGAGGATATAACGCAGAGCCCTACTCGGGATGCTGCTGGGCAACAATGGCTCCAGGAATGCACATAATAAATTTCACTTTCCATTAAAACGAGTCAAATACATTTTTACGGTCAGAAAGTTACGTAGTGCTACTTTAAGTTGCAGACAAATATAAATGTGGTTAACACCAGGTGTAAACAGACTTCACAGAAAAGGGCTCATGAACCAGGGGCCAGCAGCTGAGTGGACCATGTTAACTTTTTTTTTTCTACACTAAAAAGCTGCCCCTGGGTGTAAATCGCTATGTAGGAAAAAGATAATTTAAATGTTGACGACTGAATCCTTTTAGCCGCTTTTGTTGCATAATTCGTGGTTTATTCTTTCTTTTTGAAACTTGAAACAAACATAGCTACTCCAACAATGGCAAGTGATTATGTTTTCTGTGAAAAATGACAATTTTTTCATTTCTTTTTCAGTATTTCCTGAGTATGAGTGCTTGCCAATTTGGTCATTTATTGCAAGATAACCATTTTTGCCAAATGACTCTTGTTGCAGATGTGAAAAGCACTAGTTGTTAGTGATGTCTTAATTCAACAAAACAAACATCTTTGAATGCTAAAAGGTTATTACTTTAATGGGTAGTTGAATATTAAGTACCTGAAAAGCCTTTTTAACAGAACTTTGCCTTGAGCTATTATAAGTTAAGTAAACAAACAGAACTTTCCAGACAAATAGTTCAAACCATTTCCAGACTAGTTTTTAAATTGCAGGGCACGTGTTTAGATTCAGCCTTACACCTGCTGATAGCATGCCGCATGTCTCTTCTCTTTTCAGGTCGGCAGAATGTTCCAGCTCCCTGTCAATAACCTCAGCAGTTTACGGAAAGCCAGGAAAAATGTCAAGAAGGTCCTGGGAGACATCGGCCTGGAGTTCTGCAGAGATCACTTAGAGGTGAGCACGCTCAGAGTTTGATGTTTTCATATTTGTGAAGGCACACTTTACTTTAGCTTTCGCCTCATGGATTCACCTGGAGTTTCTTTTACAGCTTCACATTTTGAGGTTTTATTTTTTAGAGATGCATAGCAGTGATGTACACTCAAGGGAACTGAGATTTCTATGCATGAAGCAAGGATTCAGCAGTTATGTCCCTAATACTGCAGCATGAATGTAAATGTAAATGTATATCTTTAATCTAACTTCATATACCGTAGCACATACTGTATTGTGGTTACTCACACTACCGGCATGCTCTCTTCTTCATTATGTCTCCCCTAATGCTGGGGAATGATGCTCTCTGTATTTGAAAGCTGAGACTTTACATAATTCAGCATCAAGTTTTCCAGATTTCATTAAAGCTCCGGCACAAGCGGGGAAATTTGTCATAAGAAACGTTTAACAGATTTTAGAAAATATTTCTCATTTAAATGAGCATGAGAACTCCAAACAAGAATCTTTAAAAGTTTTCAATCCACAGTCGGTTATATAGGGACACCAGAATAGCATCTAACATCGGATTTATCTCTAAAGACAGAGAAAGCTATGCAGTATGACCCTGGAAGAAAATACTGTCTCACAGAGAAAGCAGAGGCACATTTTGGAATCTAGCATGGCATCAAATCTGTTATTGATGCCATGCTACACTCCAAAGGAAACTTCTTTGTTTCCTTTTGGTAAACGTAACTTTTGTGTGCATCCATTATTCAAAACCAGTTTCCCTCATTCGTTCTCTTAATCACACACCGATATGGGTTGCTGACTGGTGTGAGATGAGCAAACGCTGTGGGGTAACATAAATCAGTAAAACCTACAAACTGGTTGAGTATGATATCGTTTTGTTTCTAATGGTGCCCGTAAAATAATATCTATTACTGTATGTGGAGGCTTCAGGTCCTTGGTGCTGCTGGCCCAGGTTCACGTCTCGGCCTGAGGCCCTTTGCTGGACGTCATCCCTCGCTCTCTCTGACCCCCTTTCCTGTCCAGCTTTTGTCAAATAAAAACCACTACAACCTAAAAAAATCCTTGTATAACGGCATCTGTCCAGCCTGCAGAAGCAGACTTATTATACAAGTTTAAGGGTGTTTGGATTTTGTTACCCATCCTTCTCTTTTTCTATGTTTATCCAGCCTATTAATACATTATGAGGCAAGAAGATAATTCTACCTATTTGGATGAACTCAGGTGCTGAAACATTAAATAAATGTAAATTGGTCCAAGCCCATATGGGACTATGGGAATAATGCAGCGACATGTGAAAATGCAAATGTCAGGAAAGACTTTTTGTGGAAACCCCCCACCCTCGTAAAATGACCATAACATCAGTAGGTAAGATTGCGTGTGAACGTAGCAGCGAATGTTCGGGAGCATTTACTACTACTGAATGAGTGTGCTTGTTTAGAGAGTTGCAGCTTTACTTTCTTCTCAGCCGACTTATTTATTGCTTCCCACTCACTCCTCCACTATCAACACATGTTAATGCAACAATGATCATTAAGGAGCCTAACTCACTACAGTAGTTTATATGGACTGTAAAGAAAATGGCTATTTTTGTACCACTGGCATCACGCTTGGCTCTCCCTCACGTTTCCAACTGTGGGAGCGTTTACCCTGCAGAAAGCCTCACACTGTGAAGTGCTTGCGTGAGCAGCAACTGCGGAAAAAGGCCGGACTGAATTGTCTATACATCCACCTGAACATCTCTGGTGTGCACGTCTAGAAACTACTCGGATTTTAATATATATTAGCAGGATAAGGGGAAGGAGGAGTTTCAGTTTGTTTTAGCTCAGCCATGAGTCTTACTTGAGACTGAGAGACCCATTAGGGGTAGTCGTACAACTCTTGCGTTCGTGGATGTGGGCAACCATATTCCTTACATCACGGTCATGTATTCATCTTTCCTTCTTTGTTTATCAGGACTATAAAGACTTCACTCCTCCAGAAGTGTACATTAAGCACACAAGCTGGGAAGATGTCTGCATGTGGGAACCATCGCATACCAAAGTCCAGGTGTGTAACACACAGATGTACACTCCTAAATATCCTTTTTTTCAAAAATCATGTCGAAAGAAATGTATTTACTTTTGTATCTTTGTGAGTTACATTTACATTGTGGCAAAATAACTGAAAATATGACTTATTAAACCGTTTCCTCCTCTATCTCCAGGACTACAGATCAAAGCCTTTCTGCTGTTCTGGCTGCCTCTTTTCATCAAAGTACTTCTCTGCATACAAGAGCCACTTCCGCAACGTCCACAGTGAGGACTTCGAGAACAACATTCTGCTGAACTGCCCTTACTGCACTTTCAATGGCAACAAAAAGACTCTGGAAACGCACATTAAGCTTTTCCACATGCCTAACAACACAGCGCGGCCGGGCCCCGGTGGTATGGCAGCGGGAGTTGGTGGGATCATGATGAAGGATGGCCTGCTGAAGAGGATTGGTGACAGTGTGGAGCAAGCAGTGTATTACTGCAAGAAGTGCACCTACAGAGACCCTTTGTACAATGTGGTGCGAAAGCACATTTACCGGGAACACTTTCAGCAAGTGGCCCATCCTTATATTGTGAAACCTGGTGAGAAGACAAATGCTCAGAATGGTGGCACAGCAGGGAAGACGGAAAGTAATAACATTAATAATGTTAACAGCAACCAGATTCACTGCAAGAAGTGTCTGTTTGTTCCCCGGACCTATGAGGCACTTGTCCAACATGTAATTGAGGACCACGAGAGGATTGGCTACCAGGTCACTGCAATGATTGGGCATACCAGTGTGATAGTCCCCCGACCCAAACCCATCATCATGTTCCCTCCCAAAACTCAAGGAGACAAGACCATCATTGGGATGGGCCCTAAAGGGGCGGTAATGGCCACTACAAGGTCTCCTGCCTCCCTGCAGCTGAGTCGAGCTGTCATTGCGTCAAAGACCGGCTTCAACGCTCACAGTCTTCTGTCTGGATTCAAACATGACGTAATGGGATTAAAGGCTGGGACCACCCAGACCTTCTCTATGGGTAACCAGCAGATTAGACTTAATTTGCCTGGGAATGCCCAGGTTTCTGTGCCCCAGCAGTCGCATGCAGCAAAGCAGCTTGTTTCTAGTGGTAACCTGCGGGGCCCAATTATGGCTGGTGCTTCTTCTTCACTCAAATCCAACCCTCTGGGTTCACGTGTTCAGGCAGCGGCTACCACCGTGGCCTCTGTTACGTCGAAGAAAGGCGGTTCTTCTGTCCTGGGCACATCCTATACCCAGAAATGGAAAATCTGTACGATCTGCAATGAACTCTTTCCAGAGAACGTTTACAGTTCTCATTTTGAGAAGGAGCACAAAGCAGAGAAGGTGCCTGCTGTGGCAAATTACATCATGAAGATCCACAATTTCACTAGCAAGTGTCTCTACTGCAACCGTTATCTCCCCAGCGACACCCTCTTAAACCACATGTTGATCCACGGCCTCTCCTGTCCACACTGCCGCGCAACCTTCAACGACGTCGAGAAGATGGTGGCCCATATGCGGCTGTCGCACCCAGACGAGAAGGTGGGTCCCCGCACAGACTCTCCTTTGACTTTTGACCTCACCCTGCAGCAGGGAAACCCCAAAAATGTTCAACTCATCGTCACTACATACAACATGAGGGACGCTCCAGAGGAGTCTGTGGCGTTTCACGCCCAAAACAATGCCACCTCTGTGTCATCAACGTTGTCTGCCTCTCTAATATCAGGCAAGAGGTCAATGCCTCAGCATCCACCCAAAACACCTTCAGGACCCCCGGACATTGCACCCATCAAGAGTGCCCCACAGGCATCTGTGCCCTATAAGAGGGATGTGGGCAAAACTCTGTGTCCTCTTTGTTTCTCCATCCTAAAAGGCCCAATCTCAGACTCATTGGCCCACCACCTCAGAGAGAGGCACCAGGTGATCCAGACGGTTCACCCTGTAGAAAAGAAACTCACTTACAAATGTATTCACTGCTTGGGGGTTTATACAAGCAACATGACTGCCTCTACCATCACTCTACACCTGGTGCACTGTCGAGGTGTGGGGAAGTCTCAGAATGGACAGGACAGCCGGGCAGCTCATTCTTCTCGGGTCAGTCAGTCTCAGAGCAGCGCTCTGAAACGAGCCAGCTTTGACAGCACCGATACTAGCGCTCCAAAACGAAGGAGGCCAGGACCCCCTGGGGAAAGGGCCCATCCTCGGGATCTCAACGGCCCCTTTGTAGAAAATCCTGATGATCCTATAGTTTTAGCGCTTGACCCCAAAGGACAGGAGAACCAGTCGTACGAGTCCAGGAAGGCTTTTCTGACACAATATTTCAATCTAGCGCCATATCCAACACAACGAGAGGTGGAGAAGCTAGCATCCAGTCTTTGGCTATGGAAGTCTGACATCTCCAGCCATTTTGTTACTAATAGGAGAAAATGCTTACAGGAATGTGAGACCCAGCATGCCAAAGTGTTGCTGGGGTTCAGCATGCACGAGCTCGGCAAACTGAGTCATGAGCTGTTTGTCGAGGATGGTGCGTATGAGGGCAGATGTGACAAACGGCGGACATCGAGGACACGTATGGGAGTATCGGAGCAGGCGCTCCAGAGACACAAGGAGCTTGTAAGTTCTAATGGTGGGGTGCCTCGAAAGCCAACCGGGAGCGTGGAAGGTTCAAAAGGGACTCAGTCTGTTCCCAATCCCAGTAAAGCCCACAGAGACCACACCAAGACAATCAAAAGCACCTTACCACAGAAACTGCCTCTAGACCTTTCTGAACCCATTTCCATTGACTCTGACAGTGAAGAGGAAGAGCTGCAGAAGGATAACAAGAAACCAGTGGGAGAGGTAGATCTCCATGGCAACCAGCAGCATACTGAAGCTAAGGAAAGAACAGAGCCAAGGACGGCTGCCAAGATCGTTTCAGATCTAGATGACATGTCCGATGATGATGATGACGATGACGACGAAGATGATGATGAAGATGATGATGACGATGACGATGATGATGACGATGACGATAATGAAGTAGGGGCACATGTAGAGAACGGCTTTGTAGCCTCCGAAGGCTCAGGAAGACAGGCCGCTAAGGGAAGAGACGCTCTTCCCATCATTATTCCCAAGTTTGTACCATCATCTGCAAGAAGTGGGAGAGACGGAGCCCAGCTGGGCAAACAGCAAGTCTGACTGACTGAAAAAAAAAACTGAGAGGCATTTCAGATTTGATCCACACCAACAAATCTGCCTCTTCCGCATTGAAGGACACTGCAGTTACACCAGGCGACGGAGGCGGTGGAGAGGAGACCACTCAAAACAAGCCATCGAGCAGGACTCAGCGAGCAGCTAGGGTTGATACAAAGATTTGTGAACAGTTTCGATTTTTCTTTTTCCTACGAGAGAAAGGAAAGTGCAAAGACTAAAGTTACACCAAACAAAAAGAAAAAAAGTTTTGCCTTCTTTATTACATTGACTTAAGCAGTTAATAACCTTGGTTTAGCCACTGAGCTGGACTGTGGCTGAAATGTTTGACTTGTTTTGAAGTAAAAGCTTTTAAGATGACCTGATAATCCATTGTTTTTCATGTAGTTATACTGAGGTAGGTAGGTGTAAATTTGTACAGCCTTTTAGACATGATTGGGCACATGTTGCTGTACATGTACAGTTAAATATTTGCTATTACCTGTGTGTAAGGTAGCCTCATATGTTCCCCTTTGGTATGTTTAACAATAGGTGTCGCTTTGGTAGCTGGTATTTTCTTGTATGTTTTTTTTTTTTACAAAAACTAGTTTCTTTGCAAATATTTCTCTATAAATTAAATCGTTTTGGTTGTTTTTATCTTAGATTTTTTTTTCTGTTTTCAAAGAATGGCAGCACCGATCTACTCTTACTGACGGCAAAAGGAGGATTTTATTAACTTTTTTTTTTTTTTTTTTTGCAGCTATCGCTCATTAGCTTTGACTGTACTGTACTTGGGTTGTTTTGTTTTATCTCGATGTTTCTTTGGTCCACACGACTGGACAGTAACCACCAAACTGGCTTCCATAAAAGTGAAAGCCTATGTATTTTTTTTGTTTGTTTTCCGAACAAGATGTTTGTGTTCAATATGTGTTTTCTAAATTGTGTGAATTTGTTTTTTCATTTTTCACCTGAAACATTAATGGACAATGTGGTGTTAACTGTGATTCTCACTGAACCAGGGGCTATGCTAGTTATTTGGTTCAAATTAAAGAAAACAAAAGGATTGTGCACAGAAATGATTCTTGGTATGAGTTGATGCACAATACTAGTAAAAAAAAAAAAAACTTTTTTAAAACGATATGGCTATTTTAACACCCCCTTTTTGCGCAATTTCTCAGAAAAAAACTTTTAATTTCTATAATTGCAAAATTGCCATATGTACATAATGAAAAGTAAGGGAACATAGATAATGTTCTTACCAGGCTGGTTAACGCGGCAATGAAGCGCCCTGAGTTTGGCTTAAAGGCAGCTGTGGATAACTTCTCGGTACAGGCGTAAGCATGTGGGTAATAAATTATTGGCAACAATTATGGAATCGCCACATTTTTAGGATGTTCATTCTGTTGTCTTGTAGTTTAGGTGTTTAAACATGAATAAAACTAATTTGTTTTCACCCAGATCAAGTAGAAGAGGTAAAAAAAAAATGCCAGAAAGACTAAAATCACAAGGGAAAAAGAATCAAGTTTCTTTCAGCTTTGGTTTTTTATGGCTTTGATTCAGTTGAACTTCACTGATTAATATTCTTCATCATTCAGGCTGCAGCAGCTGATGGATCAGCTTTGCAGGATAGATGCAGCTTACTCAAGGACCTTTTTCTTTTAATTTCTACCATGAATTTTAACTCTAATCTGAGGACTGTGCTGGCCCTGTCCTTGAGTCTTTCTCAAAGAAAAGTTTAAAAATATCGCAAAGCACATTTTCACCCTGAAAAATGGCCTTCGCACCAAACCTCTTTGATTCGAATGAGAAAAGTGTTCAAAACATTCAAGTACACCTATGAATTTACCACTTCTCTAGTCCAGTTTAATGGGTTTTTTCTTCTTTTCAGGTCTTCCTGATTGTGTGGACCTAACTTTGTTTGGATGTAGATCCCACATCCTGTTGCTGGGATCTCAGAGTTCGGTCTGAAATGCTGCCTCCTGTCTATACCCGCTTCATTTGTATTTTTCTTGTGCATTTGCCATTATTAAAGGATATTGCGTTTAGCTTTGTTTCTGAAGCTTTTGGGATCTAACTTGGTCTACCTGTATGTTTTCCTTTTACTCCCTATTTTTTTTGTACTCGCTCCAAATTCTAGACAAAGCTATCTGGGGAAAAATCCTCTTTGCTACACTACATATTGAATTACCTTATGGACTTTTTTTTTTGGGGGGGGGGGGGGGGGGGGTATGTTTTTTTGTTTTTTTTAGGGGCCATGTTTTCTGTTACTCAGCAGATGCAACAGCTCATTAAGGTCTTTTAGCTGCACTCGTTTGCATATTTAGGGTTGTGCTGGTATTTATTGTAGAAATGCAAAATAAATGGGGATTCTTTTTTTTATCCCTAATGTTTGAGTGTATCCGTATTTTCTTTTGCTTGATCTGGGGGAAAAATGGCCAAACATTACAGCATCTTTTTAAAAACATTTTTGTTTAATTTGAAAAACCAGAGTGTTCAACTGTTAATAATGACAAAAATATTATTATTATTTTACTTAATAAAAGAACTAAATGTATGTCTCCTGAGTTTTGATTCCATAATTATTGCCAAGATCAGGGCCTGCCAGTTCTCCCAAAGGTCCTTCTGGAAAATCACCAGATGTTAAAGAGACACAAATAATTCATTCTATTATTTTTTATCAAAGATACCTCGGCTGCAAAAGTTTACTTTCCCCGGGAATGAAGTACAATTTGCAATAACCAAATACTTGTCTCAGCCTTTCATCCCCAATAAGACTTGTGCACATTTTGACACTTAAAACAAAAAAGAAAAAAAGCAGAATGAAATATTTTCCAATGCAAAAATGATACCAATGGTACAGGTGAAGTCATGTATAAACTATCCCTCACTCTAAAGTTTGTGCTGGGTTTTTTCTTTTCATTTGGTTGGTTTTCCCTCTGCGGACATCTGGCGTCCCACACCAGTGTTTTTATAGGTTACAGGGTGGACAAGGTTAGTCATAAAAAATAAAGCAGGGAAGCTCCAGGTATGGCAGCGCTCCCTCCACACAGAGGGATCTTGTTTAGTGGAGGTTATTGAGTGGAAAATGCCATTTATCTGTTAGATCCATGTCATGACCTGTTCATTACCATTAGCACAACTTCACATTTCATTGCTTGTAACTTTGAAAATAGTAATGTCATTTTATGGTCAGATCTATTCACTGTTCTTCATGCTTATAATAGATAATACACACAAACCTGTTTTTTTTTAAAGGGTTGGGGAGGTTTTTTGAATTTTACATCTGTAAATGGTTCATTCATTTGAACCTTTATTTTACAGACAAGTAAGAAACATTTTAACCCTTTGAAGCCCAACCCAAGAAAAACTTGAGAGAAAAGTCAAATTTTTCTAATCCTAAGTCTTTATTTGGCCCTTTAACAAAATATGGGGAACATTTTAAAAAGATTTGGGATATCTACCATTAATTACTGTGTGATATTTCAAAATTATTGTAGTGTAGCATGCTTCCTGGTATCCATTAGGGGCAGAAGAAAAGTATCATATTGTATACTACAGTGTTTTTACCATAAAGTGATCCAAAATGTCTCAGAAGCTGTATGTATCAAATATGATGCGTTTGGCTTTATAGGGTAAATTTTTATCGTTGACCGACTTCATGGTATTTGGAATACTCAAAAACTTGGTACGAAGTCAAATCAGCTTCTTTTTATTGACGCTTTTTATGGTTTTGGATCTAAAGATACTAATTGATGCAATAAGAGGTATCTGTGTCCATTGATACTGGCTCAAAGATAGATGCATCCCTTCTCCAACACACACAAAATGACTGAATTACCTTGTCCGTCAGTCAGCTCTGCAGAGGCATGGTAACGAGCCATTCATTTGATTCAGGTGTGTTGGAGAAGAAACGTATCTAGAAATTGTTGGATAGTCCGTGGTCGTCTGATTTTCCTCTTCACGATGCTCCATAAATTTTCTATAGGAGACATATGTGGACTGCAGGCATGATTCATAGACTCATAGGTCTGACGTTGTCCTGCTGCATCACCTCTGCATCAGTGCCATCTTCACACATATAAAGTCATCCATGCCATGGACACTGATGCACCCACCCATGCCATCACAGACTGGTTCTTACACCTTCCTCTGACAACAGCCTGAAGGGTCTTTATCATACAGCTTCAGGTCATTTTTATGGATGCAGTGATGGACACTGTTGAGAAAAAATATGTTCATCTAAGGAACTTGCAAGCACATGTGGCCATATTGATTATGCCGTTCTACCTAAGGGCTCAAAGGTCATCCAGCAGTGGTTTTTTTCTTTGGCCTTTACACTGTGGTGTATAATATTGTGAACAGATCCAGGGATTCCAGAGAAATCTGAAAGTTAATTTTTTGACTGGAAAGACTAAACTTTCAGCAGTTTAGTCTTTTATGGTCGGTTCTCACAACTTGTGGCTGTAAAAGATTTCAATTTCTTTGCATTTTATAAAACCTTCCCAACTTTCTTAGAAACGGGGTTTAAAACACCTGATTAGTGTAAACGGTGTTCTTCATCGTTGTCACAGGAACGGTGTGAGTTGCCAAAAATAGTTCAAGGAAAATCCAGCATTGCTTAGTAACCATGAAAAAAAAAAAAGAAAGCTTGCAAATCATTTCTATTTTCTCTGGGGAGGCGGTCAGTGATGGCTGCTGTGTTCAGGTTAGGTTCACTGCGAATGGAAGACTCATCAGGATGTATTTCATTAAATAGTAGCTGAAAGAAAACATCATCCATCCCATGTTAACTTCTTCTCGTTATTCAAGAGCACAATGAAATGTTAGAAACACTGCTGGTGATGAGACCTTTACATCTTCATGTACTAGTGATACACCTGTACCCAAATGGCCCAATGTCCATGCTAATGTATGGAAAGGAATGGGTAAGAAATCAAACTTATTCACAAAAAAGAAAGGATCAGGCAGATGTGACTCAGTGACTCCCACTTTTGCAACAACCCCAGTGCATTGTGGGAGGTCACATGCACATTCCCTGAATATGTTCTAATTAAAATCTCGTCCTTTGCCAACGTGGGACGAGGAATCTAAAATGGAGGGAAAAGTACCCCGGTGCAAGAGGGAGGCAAGACTCTCCTTGGCTGGCTAGTCAGTGTTGCTATGCTGTTGTAAGGAGTGAGAGGAAGGGAGGGGAGGGAAGGGGGAGGTGGGGGAGTCTGAGGGAGGGAGTGAGAGAGAGGCCTGGCAGACTGTGGGGGAGGCGGAGGCCTCATCTGCAGTGCTGTGTGCAGAAGGAGCGCCTAACAGCCTTTCAAAGGGGGGGAGGGGAGGGGGTGAGGGAGGCGAGAGGGAGACGAAGGGAAGGAAAGGGGTGGGGAAAAGGAGCTGGGGGGGGGGGGGGGGGGGGTTCAGAAAACACGAGGGAGGAGAAGATGGGTGATGGTGAAGAAGAGAGCGAGAGGGGAGGAGGTGGAGCAGATACTGGCGCCCCCTGTAGCTGGAGGAGGGTGACGGTGAGGTCCTGGTTTCTGTCTTATCAGACACAAAGAGGTGTCGGGGCTGAGACAAAAAAAAAACTAAAACATGTAGTTATCAGGGGGGAGGCTAATTGGGCGAACTGGCCACAAGCCAGTTTATTATTCGTCCCCACCTGACCTGCCGCCCACATCCACCTGAGGGGTGATGATGAAAGTGATAAATAGGAAAGAGGAGGGAGAACAGACCAGATGTGATAAGTTTGGAAGAAGAGACGGACATGTGGGCAGATTATACTATAATAATTGTGGTGGGGTCACTGGAGGCACCCCCTAAAGTAAAGTGGTGAGACGAGATTGCTTTTGAAAAAAAAGGAGGTGAGTGAGGAAGCTTTGAGAAATCTCTGGGACTGATCCAATGGAAGAGATGTTACTCCTAATATTCAGTTACTCTGAATATTACATGTCGCAGGAGGTCATCTGGATCAGGGTGGCACGCAAAAACCAGAGGAGACAGAAGGAGAGGAGGGGGGGGGGGGGGGTAGACTAAAGAAGGGCCTCGCAGACTGCGGGGGGAGACAAGAGGCCTCTTCTGCAGTGCTGGGTGATGGAGGTTGGGGAGGGCGAGGCAGAGAGGGGGAGGATTGGGGTGTGGGAGACAGAGAGAGATGGTTGCAGACCTATCCCACTATGAGCGCCTCCTGCAGTTAGAACGGCCCTGCTGCACAGGCACAATGCAAATGAGTCATGGAGGGAATGTGGTGAATTAAATCATTCAGGAGGCAGAATAAAATGGGATATGGACAGATGGGGGGGGTGGGGAGGGGGTGTAAGCCACACCTCAGGCCAGTTTGAAGTGAGGAGGGAGAAGTCATTGATAGTGGCGGATCAGAAAGGCAGCACAGTGAGACTGAAAACAGGATGGGAGAGGAGATTATGATGGGAAAAGAACGAGAGTAGGAAGACGTAATCAGGGGAGCTTTCAAGGAAAGATAGAGTTGCTCATTTTGGACCTCGTAGCTTACCATGCGCTCTTTCTCAAATATTATGAGCCGTCATCCGCCTGAAGAGATAAAAGAATTCAGTATTTCGCTACTTTAAGCAGCTGTAATTAAGTTAACATCAGGCCACATGACCTTTTACCTCAAGTTGCTCATGGACTTGAAAACTAAAGGTCTTTCAGCTCTTTGGTCCAGTTCCACATTATTTTCCTTCAAACCATATCAACCTTAAGATGCACAAGTTTAAAAAGGTAAAGAACTTTTCTGGAGCCCACTGGCATGCACCTCAAGATTTGTCTCTGCCACTTCACCTTTGTGAGCCAGATAATAAATGAGTGGATATTGGAGGAATGTTAGTGGCATAATGATGTGCTCCAGACCATTTCAACTTCATCTTTTCCATGTTCTCTGGAAGAAAAATCAACTTGGATGGGGATAAACGCGTCTGTTTGTGCCTCATTAAATCAGTGCAATCATAGTACTGCCCAACTTCTATCAGCCACATATAACTACAGTGTTTATGTGTAAAATAACCTGAACTTACTGCTTTGATATAAGCTGATGTTACTAATAATAGCTAGCTAGCCTGTTCAGTCATTAGGGAAATTAACAAATCCCACTAGTTCTCCAACTTCCATCTGGAAAACAGTCGACTCAAATATGAAATCATTTCTCACTTCCAACTTCTGAAGCTAATGGAGCAAAATATAAGAACCAGGATCTGTACTCACTGGTTACTTTATCAGGTGCACCTGTTGAATTACTTGTAAACACATTCAGCTAACAGCTAATAGCAGCAACTCAATGCATTTAGTCATGCAGACATGAAGACAACTTGCTCAAGTTCAAACTGAGCATCAAATTGAGGAAGAAAGGGGATTAAGTAACTGAACATGGTATGTTGGTACCAAACAGGCTGGACTGAGTAATTTAGAAACTGGTGATCTACTGGGATTTGCACACACAACCATCTCTCGGGTTTACAGAGAATGGTCTGAAAAAGAGAAAATATCCACTGAGCAGCAGTTTTCTGGACCAAAATGTCTTGATGTCAGAGGAGGATGGGCAGACTGGATGAGAGATGACAGATGAGAAAGACAACAGGAGCTCATATAATTACTGGTTCCAACCAGGATATGCAGAACATCATCTCTGAACACACAACACGTCCAACCTTGAAGCAGATGGGCTACAGCAGCAGAAGACCACA
>JAOXYM010000014.1:25639138-25663398 GCA_028567055.1 Leptatherina wallacei
CCAGATTAGCTGTTTGTTTAATGACATCACTTTCGGATCCTGTTCCTCTGCAGTCTCAGATATTTTTGAGGACAGTGGTTCTCACTGAACATTCACAGTCATTGTGATTGTCCACATTGTACCCATTTTAAGTTAAAAAAAAAAAGTATGCTATATGTTAACGTAACTTTGGCTTTATTAAAGGACAGGACTCAGCCAGAATACATTATTTATGGTGAGTATCTCACTTTTGAAAGGATTAAAACAAGCCTGGTTTCAGTACGGGGTGGGCCAGGGGGTCCATGGCCTTTTAATATTTGCATGAAGGGGTCCTCAAGGAAAATGGATTGGAACCACTGTTTAAGGACATCCACTTTTTTCTTCTTGTCCATATCCTCAAATGTTTCAAGGACAGGCTGCATATCATGCTGAGATATGTTGTTATTAGCCAATAGATGTTTGGGAATCAGTTTGTTGGAGCAAAAATACTATTTTATGTCTGTCAAATATTATTATCAGTGGCATTTTTATAAATGCAATTGAAAAACTGGAAATAAAATATGTTTTTCCAATTCCAACAGACTGCTAGAAACTAAATTCCCAATATAAGCTACAATAAAATGGGTTCCTAAGTTGTCTGTCATGTGTTGACGCTGGTTTACTACTTGAATTAGGTTCATTAGTCATGCTTGAAGGACTAAATAAGTCAGTAAAATCACGTTAAAAGATGGCAAAAGAAAATCTACTTGGAGTCAAAATAAAAATGAGTTATGGCTGATTTTGGGAGGAACTTGGCAGCTCGTGTCAGGACAGTGATGAAACGTAGACTGCGCCTTTTAGTGGTGTGAACCCTCCTCCAGCTCTAGTCCGGGCTGAGAGGCAGTCGTCTCGGTAGAAGCCCAGAGACAGCGCAGCGTGCTGTCGGTCCTACAGCGGCAACTATGAGAGGAGATAACTTTACAAGCTGAGCCGGGCTGCCTGACAGCCACAGTCGTAGTGGAGGTTAACCAGACCGCTAGACGCCGACAAGCAGTGGGACGGTCTGCGCTTGTGGGAAAATAACTACTGGCGGACGGGTTTTTGGGTACACGGCAGCGGCGGCAGGGCACCGAGCAGGGCGGGTGTGAGTGCTTTGGCAGCGGTCCCGCTGCTAGCGAAACATGAACAAAAACCACAGAGTGCCGAGCAACCGTTCTCTGAATGCCGTGGAGGTGAAGAGCAAGGTGATATGAAGACTTATTTGTCAGTTTCACTTGATGTATTTGTGCTCGTAACTCTCAGTAGTGATTAACGTTACTCTTGCTAATTTAGCCTGCTAAGTGGCTTGATAGCAGGTTATGATGTCGCTCAATTTATATAGATACAGTACAAGCTAAAGCTATACAAGCATATACATTGTTTTTATTAGAACTAACTGTCTGATAGCTCGTCAAACTTTGAGTTAACCGTGTCTTACTTGTATGTGATAAGTTTGATGGCTAGCTAGTAAGTTTGAAGGTGGAGGATAATGTCAGCTGACGCCGCAGTGTCACCTGTCACAGCCTCCTCCGCCGCTCCCCCTCACTCGTTTGGCCAAAGTTTCAGTCAAGTTTTTGTTTTATTAATGCCTTCTAATGGGTTTAAACAAGTTGCTAAATGTTTATGACATGTTCAACCAGATGAATGTGTCGATAGCTGCTTGTCATGTTGTTTCCCTGTGTGTACAGGTGTCATACGGCCTGCGACAGGCTGGCTCCTTCCGCGACTGCCTGCCTGTAGCATGATTACATGCACACAGAGCAATGGGTCCTCATGGCGCTTTTTACTACTCAAAGCTAGTCTTATTTACAACTTTTCATACGTGTTAACACAAATTATGACCTCTATTTTGTGCCACTACTGATGAACTTCTTAAAATCGCGTTATAAAGATTGTTCTAAAAGTTAGTTTATATTTGTTTGTGTCCAGAGTTGCTTTATCCTCTGTCTTTTATCCACCTGGCAATGGATTGCCTGCTCCTTATATGTAACACGTTTCCAAGTTGGCAGTGTATTGTAGATCATCTTTTGCCAACTCTTGGCAACAGTAACCACAACAACCAGGACTTCTCGTCAGCTCCAGCAATGAGACATTGTGCTGTGTCTCAGCCTGTCAGCTGCCCAAAGATCAGAAGCCATTGATCGTGTCAGGCCACACTCATTACTCACAAGCCACAAGCATGTGTTATGGAAACGTATTGTGCTAAAAAAATTCCTGTTTTGTCTCACTTTCAACATACTAGCTAAATAAGACGATGACATCACTCTTGAATTGACTGTGTCCACAAATATTTACACATTCATCACATTGTTTATATTAATAACTCATAGCCTGGTGCTTTAGCGTGTCCTCAAAAACGTGACAGACTCCTACATACATGTGCTTATGACATTGCCACATCTCAGACCATTTGAAGACATTTTCAGTGTGCACATTTTTCTCTGTCTCAGCTGTGTTTTGGTTTCAACATCCCACGCATCCACCTTTCTGTTTTTGTGTAATTGTGCTCACATGTGAACGCCTTTCTGCCTCTTCTTAGTTTGGTGCAGAGTTTCGCCGGTTCTCGTTGGATCGGTCGAAGCCAGGTCGCTTTGATGAGTTCTACGGCCTCCTGCAGCACGTGCATCGCATCCCCAATGTGGAGTTGTTGGTGGGCTACGCTGACGTGCAGGGCGACCTGCTCCCCATCAACAATGATGACAACTACCACAAGGCAATCTCCACTGCCAGCCCTCTACTCAGGCTGTTCCTGCAGAGGAAAGGTAAAGAGAAGCAATGAACTGCACAGCTTGGAAATATCAGATATGTTATTGAAGCTTGTGTATTTTGTCTACAGAAGATTACAAACGAATTTGCATACATTTTCAGCTTGTGTAATACATTTTGCTTGTGCATTGAGCTGTCACTGCAAACTTGTCTCATTTCCATTAACCTGTCCTGTTGTGTTTCAACTCTAACCCACATAGCTTGAGGTCAGTGACCTTTCTATGAAGCAGTGTATTTTTCAAATATGTTTCAAAGCTTGACAAAACAAACAAAAAATATAAGCTAGATTAATATTTACCTTTTCCACTCCTTTATATTTGAACAAACTGCTTAGGAAGGACTATTCAATGAGGATGTCCTGTTCTGTGAACCACTAAAGTTGCATGGGAGGTGTTTTTACTGTGATGTGACTGCTCCGGGATTAATTTGTATACTGCTCTCCTGTTGTTTCTTACTCCTCTGCTTGCTGTGGAATAATCAATCCAAGTATTTACTGTACAAAGAGTCCAGCAAATACAGTACATGACATTGCAGATTTTTTATTTTAGCTTTTCAGGAAATTGGGAGAGGTTATAGCCGGTATATGAAGTCATTTTGGGAGCCATTGTTCCACATGTTTAGGGATTGCGTAACTTGTGTCTTTTGGTTTGAATAATACCCTCCTCTGATTTTTCAAGTGTACAGAAGTTGCTGTGTGTGACCTGTTGAATGAGGGGAGGATCCCAGGATCTGCTGGTCAGGGGCAAGCCTGGCTGTGTGCTCTGTTGTGTTTAAGCTGTCTCGCTGTGCCATATGACCCTATAGAAGCTAAGCCACTTTGTCAGGAGGAGATTAGTGGGGTCACTGTGTAGCGCTGCATGGGACCGTGTTTCAATTACACGCTCCAGACAGTCGCCCCACGCTGGGCGCACTGCTGTCCATAAACACACAGGAACAACATGAAAATATAGTCATGAAGACAAGCAGGCAGTAGACATCAGTCATGTCCTTTCGCACACATGTGCTACCCTGTTTCGACCCTGGAATAAAAACAGAGGACACATGCACGTTAATGCAGCCACAACCCCCCACAGTCTCTATTGACCCCAGCCCCTGGTTTCCCTCCTGATTAGTTGCCCCCCCCCTCCTCACTTCACCTTACCGTTAGGCACCAGTTGGTCGCAGCTTAAAAAGCTCTGCAGTGTGCAGACGCAGCCAATTGTAGATAATTTATTACGTATCTGCAGACACCAGTTATTATCTTGTGATGGCTTTATGGGAAGAAAATGGCTTCTCTATGTTGGGGTTAACACCAGGTTTCTCTAACACTAAAAGTTCAGCACATGTTAAACAAAAAGAGCCACATTTACATCAGTTGCATGGTCTTTCTTTCCTTTAGGTGTTTTGCTGTCTTTGACTGTTATTTCAGATGATTGTAGATGAAAAATGGTTTTGTTTTTGTTTCATTTTTACTGATTTTAGATGATTGTTATGGCCTGTCTTTTATCTACCTTTTAGAAAGGAGGTAATGTTTGATGATGGTGGGCTTCTAACAGGATATCTGAACCAGTATTCAGGTCTTGCCTGCTGAGTTTGGCCTTAGATCAGTTCATGTTAAGTGCATTACTGCACGTCAGTCCAGAGTTGTAGTCATTCAGTCGCAAACTGGATTTGAATGCCTCTAGACTATTACTATGTCCTTTGAGTTGGTAACTGTGTAAATGTCTTAAATGACTGAATGAATGTTGCATAAGTGCAGGATTTCAGACAAAGCCTGAGTGTGGGGGCCAAAGTTTGTTCCAACTTGGCCTTTGTGGAATACTGAAAACTTATAACACAGATATCTGGGAAATGTGTTTGGGGCTAATAAAAACAACACACTGTCTCCACTTATAGTGGCTGCTAACAGACAAGTTTTATGATTTGTGTGTTTAGTCTCAGCACAGATCAGTTTATGTGTAATAAGTTGTTTTTGGCGTTAGATTTTATTTGTCTGGAAGTCTGGCTTTAGGTTGCACACAGCCTAGGTGCTCTCTGGGTTAGGTCCATTCATCAATGTGCAGATGTTTCAGTGGCTGTAAGTGGATGTTGCTGCATTGTCGTGGTCTGGTTCTTGAATAAAGCCTACGTTGTTGATGTTTGTGTGTCGACGCTGCATCATTGACCTGCGTTAAATGTCTTATTGTTTGCTGCTGAGAACAGTGTTTGCGCCTGTGTGTTGACTGCCGCACTCTGTGCCAGTCAAGTTGCCCCAACACAAACCAGTAAGAGTTCGCAGCAGTAGTATTCCCCACCCCTTCTTATCTATGAACAAAGTATCAGTGACTGTTGTACTGCCAGCGATCTGTTCACTGTTTACTAGTTGTCATGGCACCCCTGAAGAAAGGGCTGTAAGGATGCTGGGAGTACCAATCATCTGCAGATTAATTAGTTATTTTCAGATGTTTGAAACGTGTATGTGTCAGAGAAACTACATCAAATGATACCACAAGCACTACTTCAGTGACTATGGGCTGTTAAAAAGTACTTCCTGGTCCAGTCAGTGTTTTTCTTTTCTTTTTTTTTTTTCGGGCTAAGCTCTGTAACTGGAGAGCATCATGGTCATCATTCAGCTGTTGAAGACAAAACAGTCCAACGAGTAATGTCAAGGTTATTTTCTCTTAAAATATTTTCATTTCATTGTGTTCATGCGAGGGGTTGCTATTTAAGTGGCTGACAGAGAGCAGATTTTGCCACCTGGTCTGATAAATGATTCTTGCTAGCTAACTTTTTTTTTTTTGTTTTTTGTTCTTCTAGTTCAGTATTAGAGGAAACTGGTTGTATGTGAACAGGAAAATGTACTTTTACAATGTATTATACATGGAAGTTGATCATATAATGATATTCTGACAGCAGCTCCAGTATTGGAAATACTTAAAAATAATCTTATTCTTTAAGGTAATGATTGATATCATACCTGAGATAGTTTATAATATTTGAAACTTGCTCATTCAAATACTATTTCAGACTTAAGCAAAGCTGGTGGTGGGGAAAGACAGACACTCCCAGGTTTATGTTTACTTTTCAGTAAAGCATCAGAGGAGATGAGGTCCTTTTTAGAAGAGGGTTCAACACCCTGTTTGCTTTTATCTGTCATTCAAAATGCCCTTTACATTCGTGTACATGCAACAAACAGAGAGTTTCCAGGTTGTCATCCATGTGGTGGAAGCAGCTATTCATGTCATCACTTTCAGGGTGTGTTTGTTTGGTGACGTTGCTAACTGCTCACGCAGTTTCATTCCTGGATGGATCATAACTCTCAGCCATTAAAGTTGAGGGCAAAGGTATGGAGTGGGACAGGAATGCTTGTATTTGAATATCCCAGCAGGGCTGCCTTGGTAATTAGTAACTAGTGTGTGAGTCATCCAGCTAAAGTAAAGGAAATGTATGTTGTGAAACTGGACACACTAGCACAATGTGTACTAAATGTTTTAAACAGAGTGACGGTGGACAATAATGTTCAGAAGTGTTGAGCCACCCCTCATTTTTTATAAATATTGACTGGAAAAGAGGAAATATGTGCTTTATTAAAACATTCAATCATGAATGGAAGTAGAGGATATGAAGCAAAAACAGAGTTCTTACAATTATGATGAACTTAAAAGTCACTATTTAGTCGGACTAACTGTCTTTATCACAGCCTGAACCTTCTTAGACAAGTTTCTCATCATTTATTCACATAGTCCTTAAGAATAGTTCTCCAGGGTTCTTGAAGGACATTTCAAAGCTAATCTTTGGATGTTTTCTGACCTTTTCTTCCATTTTCTGTCAAGATGATCCCACACAGCTTCAATAGTGTTGATGTCCAGACTCTGGGGAGGATTCATCCTCCATCAGATCTGTTGCCACTGATTTTCAGTCCAGTTCTTGTGTCGTTAGGCCTTTTGTCCCTGTCTGCCTTCCTTAAGACTGGCTTCTTGACAGCCGTCCTTCCATGGAGACCATTTCTGATGAGACTTCAGTTACAGTAGATGGATCAAATGAAAGTCCAGATGTATCTCTCAGGTCCTGTGTCGGGTCTTTGTTGGATCTGTTTCCTATTTCTCAAGGACTTCCCTTTCAGATCCTGTTCATGTGCTGTAGATACTTTTCCAGGTCTATGACTTCTTTTGTCCCCCTCTCCAGTTAACTCACACATAATCAGGACTAGGGCTGGACAATATGTCCTCAAATCTATATTGCAGTATAATTTTGAAGCATGTGCGGTAACGATATATATTGCAATATATCCTTTCTCCCATTTATAAAAGTGAAAATGACTGTTTCTGAACATACTCACACATCACAGCAGAATAAACACTTAAAGAATATAAAATTTCATTTTCAGAACATCAAAACTTATTTAAAAATTCTAAACCTTTCAAGTAAATTTTTAACGGATATTGTGCATGTTGTTTTTTTGCTTTACCTTCAAGTTGAATCTGTAGTCATAAATATATCTTTGAGGTATTTTGTAAACATTAAATGGCGCTCATTGAGATAGTTTCTAAATGAGCATAATCAATAACTCAAATTAAACCATGAAGCCTTCCTGATTTCTGACTTTTCTAAAAATACACAAATTTTCATTTTAACAAGTTAATGTAAAGAATAGAAATGTCTACATATTCATGAGACGGCTCTTTCTGACTTTTTTGTGCAGTTCTATTTTTAGATTCCCGGATCAGAATTTATTGCAGAGTTTATGAGCGAATCACTGAACGCTGTCGTGAAAATCTACACTATCTATATGCTGACACTGTTTAATATGAAGTTAAAACGACTATTTAGAAGTTCCAGCCAAAGCACATCGGTTACACTTCTGCTGCTGCAGCATCAGCATCACGGGAAGCTGTCTGACTTTTTTTCCCTCCACTCCGCTGGAGGATCAGCTGATGTGTGAAATTGGATCAGAAATCGCTGATGACTACAAGATGATAGGCTATTTCATAGCAAATACAATTTCCTAATTTCCCAATTCAAAGCGAGAAGCGGCAAAAATAGAACAGCTGCATATTTTAGAGAAGCTGAGCGCCTTCAGAGGCGCTGCGGTGCGACCACCGCTCCCGTTGACTGGAGCTGCGTGCTTCCACATCGCTTCCGCGTTCTGCTGGACTCTTATTTCAATTGTTTCCCTGTCAGGTCTATATGATTGATGTTGCACCGTCTACTTAACAAGAAGCACCTCAACCCCACCCGCTCTGTGCTTTTGATTAAAGTATGCGTGGCTATCGTGGTCGGCCAGTAGAGCCAAAATCTCTACCACTGGCCAAATTTATACTGTTTATACCTTACACCCCTACTCAGGACCATGCTGCAATATGATACTTTTTCAGCTAATGTCTCTTTGGGAATCACCTCATTTGCTGCAAGAATTATTTTGTCTGTCAAGTTTTTTTCTTATCGGCATTTTCCATAAATTCAGCTTAAGAATTTGGGATAAAATCACGTGTCTCTTCAGCAGCCTGCTTGTGACAAAATGCCTAAAAGTAAAATCTAAAATGGGTTCTTTGCTAATTAATATGTTATGTGTCGACACAACGCTGGTTCATCCCTTAAACTAGGTCTCTCTTTTTCATGCTTGAATGATTTCAGGTCACTGTTAAGTAGCTTAACAAACCAAAAATGATCAGGTACAAGGAGTGGATTGAAAATTAGTGTAAAAGCAGCTGATGTCCCAAAGTAAAACTTTGAAACGCCGTCAGAAAGCCTGGAGAACTACTGCTGAATACTACATTCAAAGAAATCTGGCTCTATGGAAACAAAATATAAAGAAATGAGGGGTGGCTCAGGATTTATGCACAGTACTTTCAGTGTACAGTTATGGAGATGGTTACAGAACCAGATGACACAAAGAAGTTAATAAAAGAGACAATTCAGACTGAACGAGGACACCACTGTGGTTCAGATGAAAGGATGAAAGCAACAGAGACATGCTAGTGGCAGGTGTAAAAGATGCCGTTGCCTCCAAGGAGCACGGTCTGTGAAGGAGATGGAAATCATGCTTTGAACCAAACTTTTCCACCGAGCATCAATTATTCCCCAAGATGCTGCATGTAATGAGTGAGGGAATGATGGATTCGGAGCACTTGCGGAAGAATGTGTGGAGGAGGTGCATATCTTAATAAGAAAGATGGAAGGATGACGGGGAGACAGAGTAAAGAGCACTAAAGTAGGAGTAATGTATGAAGCATTGTTTTGGAAAGGCGTGTAATTAGAGATGTGGGGAGATGAGAGGGAGTAGTGTAAGTGTGATAGGAGTGCAACAAGATGTAAAGAGAGAGAGAGACAGAGGGAGGATAGTGGGAATAGTATTAGTGAGGGAGGAATGCAGAGAGAGGCCCAAGATGGGGAGGGTGAGAGGGAGAAATAAAGAGTGGGAGAGAGATGGTGGAGAGGTGGGGGGTAGGGGGCTTTTTGGGTGGAATGTGGCCAGCGTCTGATCAGGTCTGCTGGCTGGATTAGACTGGACCACTGGACTCCTGTGATGGACAGAGAGAAAGACTGAAAGCGGAGATAGTTTGAAAAATGGTAAACAAGCCAAAACCTCCCTCTTTCTACCCTTTGATACATGACTTAATTATACTCTGTGCAGGCTGCAAGGAAATGGAGGGAGAGTGGCTCGGATAGGAGGGAGTAGAGGGGAGACAGTGGGAGTCCAGGCTCTGCTGGAGAGGCTGTCAGAATTTCTCAGCTTGGAATTGGTAAAGAAAGATGAATGACCAGACAGAGAGGGAAGGATATGCTCTGCATAAGAAATATGAAGGAGGGAGAAACTTCATTTTTACTAAAAAAAGCGTCTGCTAGAATAAAATGACTGTAGAACTAAAAGAAGAGGCAAAGCTGAGGGGGAGACATGAGTAGTTGGGGAACTTAGACTGAAAAGGCAGTAAGAAAAGGAAATTTTGACCTCTACAATCCACAAGGGGGAAACTAAAAAGGCAAGAAAAACTGCGCGGCGATGGAGGGAGAGGTTGTGAGTTTCATAATGTACAGGAACATGAAGGAATGCACGGCGTTTCTGTCAGGTGAATGTGTGACAACACTGTTGAGCTTTGCTCCGACTCATGCATCATAAATGCCATCTGATAAAATGCTGTTGCTGGAAAAATCCTTGTAGTCTAAAGAATTTTAACATAAGGTGTTTTTGCACATTTTCCTAAATGATGATCACTTTTAAGTGCTAGAAAGTAAATATTTGTTAACTTACGACACAGTCCTCCCTTTGTTATTTTTATTTGTTGGATGAAGACTGAAAGATATCTGAAGATGATTGAAACTCGTCAGGTTTTTTCTTTTTATGTTTGTGTGCCAGCTGACAGATTTGTTTCCTATAGATTTTTAATTAAAACGCATTCCTTCTGTCCCCTGGGCTTGGCGCTACTCTGATATCAATATGAATGACATGCAGCATAATAACTGATAAGCTTATCTATGAATTCCTTTCAGTACACTGTTTCAGCATATTTACCCTGGCTAGCTGTGTACCATCATCAGCAGGCTCGAACATGCAGCTCACAAACCCCGTCGCCCTAGTATTCACTGTTTGTGCTTAATTTATTCGTCATCTTTTTGCCTTCAGTAAAGTTTTAAAGATAAATAAAATTCACCTTTTTTTTTTTTCCTCCCCCAAATCTGTTGTAAAAACGATGCTTATATTGGAAAGATTATAGGTCACTGGCACATTTTCTGGTATGTCAGATTGAATCAAATGAGAAATAGTTTATAATATTCCCCAGTGGGAAATTATAACATTATAATCAGCTGTTTAAGATAACTTTTTTCTAACATGATACCCATCCAAATGATGGCTAACGTTGCCAGGGCAACAATATATGTAAAATCTGAAATGTTGATATAGACAAGTCAAGTGTTGAATCTTTTAAGAACCATGGTACATAAATGGATTCTTTATTGCATTATTTGGAACTTTTTAATAGTGAAACACTGGTTGAAGTGTTGTTACCTCAAAGCCTGATTCAGGAACTACGCTACACACATATTTCTATTTAAATTTATGTGATTTAAGGGCGGGTTAGACATGGGACCTCTGCATTTCAAAGCTTTAAAAAGCAGTCGTAGCCATTTAAGTTTACATTTATGATGGCCATTGAGACGCCTGAGGTGGACTGGCGACCTGTCCAGGGTGTACCCTGCCTCTCGCCTGATAATTGCTGGGATAGGCTCCGGCATTTGAATGAACCATGAAGTCTGATATACAGAAATATGTTTTTTTTTTGGTCACAATTTCACTTAGTTGGCACTTTAAAGTGGTGTAGATTTATCATCAGTCACCTAGATTTCCTCTTGTTTTGCACGGAAATACTTTGGTGTCTCTTAATAATTTGGGATGTCTTAACTTGTCAATTGACTTTTAGAAATTTAGTTTACATGCAGAATTGACCGTTTGTCATGTTTTATTAGGTGATGCATTGTAAACCGTGACAGTGTTGTCAGACATGTTGTTATTTGTTTTAGCCTCCAGCAGTAACAGTTGTTGGTGAATACACTGTTTTCTATTTAAAAATATTCTTTTTAAATGGTTAAACGCTTGTTCGATGCACCACCTGCGTGGACCAGCATGGTAATGGTGCACATTTAGTTTGTTGATTTTACTCTGATGACGACTCAGAAATCTCCCTTAGACCCTGTGTAGGTTGTACAGTAAAATGTTATTAACATATTTGTGACTGCTTATGGCTCATTTTATTAAATGACCCTTATAGATTTAAGTATAACTTTAACATCAAAATCAAGCTTTGATTCATGTGGATTTATCTTCACAGCCAAAGTAAATTTGATATTAATAACAACGACTGAGGACAGTTTCTAAAGACTCAGAAAAACAAGTTATTGGGGATGTGCTTTATCTTTTAATGAATGAATGTTTTATCATGTTTGGAAAAGCACAGGTGGTGGCTCCGCTGTTTTCAGTGAATTAGCATGAACAGTGCTAGTAGTAGTGTGATGCTGATGGCTGAGTGTACCACACCTAATCACCACAACTCCATGTCAGCATCTTTCTTGTGATGCTGAAGCCTACATCACCAAGTAACCCTCACCTGTCCCCTGTCCTTCCCCCTTCCAAGCTCAAACCCAGCCTCCAGACAAAGCTTCTCCCTCCTACTAGCTGTTGTCCCACCACAACAAGTCCAGTTTACATTCCTCATATTGACTCTTATCAGTAATTCCTTCATCAGATTCCTGTTCATCCAGTCATGGTTCTTGAGAAACCTGTTTAGTTGTCCCAGTACCGACTTAAAAAAAGAAGCTTCATCCTTCATTTCTCTTCAGACAAATGGACAGCAGCAACAGGAGAATCCACCAGACCAGGGGCAAACACAAAAGAGACTCCTGCTTAGAAGTGGACCAGAGTGATAAAGAGTCCAGTTCAGTGAAATTAATGGGAAGAAAAAAAAACTGGAGGTCAAGGAGAACAAGACATATTGCAGGAAAGAGAGAGCTGCTTTTGTCAGCACAAAATAAATTGATGCGAATGCTTCATACTGCGGTGACGAGATGGAAGCGAACACACAGGCACTGCATGAGTAAGATGGGAAATGAAATGGTTATCAGGTGTATTAATAGTACATACTGCTACGTTAAAGCTGGGTTTTTACTGACGGAGTGAATTAAAATTTTGGCATTTCTTGAAAAATTGCCCGTGTTCAGAGAGGGTGATAGAGGACTGATGAGTGTAATAGAGAATTTATGTCTGAGGTTATACGAGGAGACCTAGAAGCAGGATAATGAGTCTTGATGATAAGGAGCCTTTTAAATAATAGATTTTATGGTTAATTCCTCTCATTTTTAGCTCTGTTACACATCATCGCATTCTTTGTTTAAGCTCTACAACTGCTTCCCAAAAACCTTGCTCATATCAGCACACTGTATTCTGCTTCAGTGTGTATCATTACTGGCCCTATTCTGTCCCCTCCCCTCAGCACTCTCTCTTTGACCTCCCTTCCTCCATTTCTTGCTCCTTCTCTTATCAGCTGCATTAAGGCACTTTTATCTGGGCTGTGCCAGGGAGGTATGCTCTCCACACCAGGAATAGCAACCCTCTGGGAATTTACTCTTTTGAAAGTATTTCTTTTTATCACCTCCGCCCCTGTTTTCCTTTTGTTCTCTGTCCATTTTGTGCATATTTGCTGTATTTCTGTCTGTCTTTTACTTGTATTCAGTTTTCCACCACCTCTGTTTCTCATCTACAAAGCTTCACACATACACACACTCTTCCTCCCCCTCTCGTCTCGCTCCGTGTCCAGAACACCATGGCACCGGCTGTGTGGTGAACATCCACGCTTGTCATCAACAAACCTGACTGTTTCCAGACCATCGTAACCTCTAACTGGTTGACTCTTTAAATTGTGTTTTTCTCACTCTGATGGGTTATTTTTGCTTTGTCAGCCTTTTTCTTATCATAAACAATTAAAAGGCTGGATTTTTCTCTTTTTATTTTTTTAATCAGTATGAATTCCTATTTTTTAGGCGTAATTTATATTTAGTGTATTATGGGATGACAAATTCTAGCTTTCGTGTAGCATTTGCTACAGTACTATTTGTAGAAATGATAATGGCATTGCTTAGGACTGCTGTGTTGCTACTTCCTGGTCATGTTGTTCCACCTGGACACGGTGTCGGGTTTCTGTGATGCACCAGAGAGAACAGGTATCAGGAAATAATGGATCGTTGGCTTTAGCGTCGGTGATTATTACAGAGCAGGAAAGAGATCGCTCGTGATCTTGTGCCTTCATAATTCTTATACTGTGTACACTAGCAGTGAAGGGGCTACTGAGGAAGTGGCTGTAATGAGCATTGGAGCAAGTGCATGCATGAATGCATTGCTGGAGAGGGAAGTATATTGATGCCAAGTAGAAATGGTGCAGCTCTGCAGATGTAGACGTGTCGAATGTGATTTTCTCTTTAATTATGGTTTATCAGTTTCCTACTGCTCAGGATGGAGATGCATTACATCGTGTACTTTTTTGTGTTTGTTACATGCAACACAGAGGAGAGACTAAGCATCACTGCATGAGTCCTTACTCATAACAGCGTGTCGCTTCGTCGTCATTTTCTCCTCCACTGCTTTCCTTCCTTAGTTCCTCGCTAACCCCATTCAAAGTGTGGGAAACCAAAGCATCCTCGGCATTGTTGGAATACCTAACCTTTGAAGAGTCATGGCAAATGTTGGGTCAGCCACTATGTTTTCTATTCAGCGTTCATGAATTATCCCTCAAGAGTGAACCTGGTTCTGATACGCCTCAAGTCTATCTTTAAGTTATTGTCTGAGCGGTAGAGTGGCAGAGAAAGCTAACAGAGCCAGTTTCTGAGATAACAACTGTGTGGTGATAACTGAAATGCAATATTAATCTAAGTTGGAAACAAAAAGAATACATGCATATCATTATCTTTAATCTCTTTTCACACATGCACTGCATCCTTGAAATGCTCCAGATGTAAACTGAAGGGGCTTTAAGAGCACAAATGTCTGCTACACTCCATTATTCCTGCAGAGATGACATGTTTTGTCTTGGATCTATCTGTGCTCTCCCTAGATGCCACTCTTTAGTATTTCCAGCCATGAATATGCATCTTTGGGGGTATCGGGTACTCATACAGAGGCTGAATGTGCTTATGATAGCCGTTTAAGGTTGAGTCCCAGTCTTTAGCGCATGCCATCCCATTTTCTCTCTCTGCCCACTTTTCTGTCGCAAACAAAAGGGGAAAAAAAGGAAAACCATCTCTAGCAGAAAATCTCCTGCTGTGTAGTGTGAATGGCAACTGTAAGCAGTTCAGACCTAATCCTCGGCACATTTTCCAGACATCCACCATTGTTCATGCATGTCCACAGCTTGAGGGTAAAATGTCAACCTTAAAAAAAAAAAAAAAAAATAAAGAATAGAAAAATAAAAACTGTATCCCAACTAGATTAACTTTTCATACTAATACATTAAAGGGCATGTTTATAACCCCCCCCCCCCCAGAGTACTGATTTATTTACAGTGTGAAAGTTGACATATTTCTACATCATAGAGGACAACTTGTGGCCTAACAGAATATCAGTTCTTCATTCTTCATGTTTCATGAGTAGAGATGCTGACTTTTTGTTTAGAGAATAAATTATATAAGAATTATGATTTCTTCTCTGCCACCAGGTAGAAATGTGGGGCCTGGAATCTGAAATCAAGAAGCCATTTTAAATGTATGTGAAAAGATTTGGTGGCTTTACAGTCATCATGATTGTAAGATATTAGCACTGGTTTGAGGATAAAGACGATAGCACGCTCTAGCAGGAGTTTTTCATTCATACTTTTATACCTATTTGATTAATATGAAGAAATTAAAGCCTTGTCATGAATATTCTTTATATATATTGTGATTATGGGCCATTTTTTTCTCCTTCCACCCTAGTTCTGTGATTGTTGTAGTTAATCGTTACCCAAGTACGCCACATACTACCTGCACACTGTGTGCACACTATACTCCGGTCAGGCTTTAAAGTGTTTGCCAAGCAATGAGCAGCTGAAAGTGATTTTATGTATGCTCTAAAGCGGCGAACACGGCATAACCTCAGGACTGAGTGAGTAAAAGAGGAGATGGTTAGTCTGGGTTATTCAGGTTAAATGGAGCTAGACTTTTTGCCTTTGTGCTGAGATGTCTTTGTCTTGTCGGCACATTCAGGTCATGTTGTGTCTGCATGTATAAACAGCATAACATTATGTGTATATGGTTATAACTGGCTATAATAAATGAGAATATTATACATTTTCAGAATTTATTCACATATCTAATTAATAATGTATTCTAAGAGTTTTCTTAAATTTCTAAATTGCCTACTTGCGCTGCATATCTGTACAATACCCATATTCAGTGTATACATGCATACATGTCTAAAGTAATGACATTTGAGGTATTTTGGGCAGGTTCTATAGTACGTCTTCTGAAGGTTCATAGTACAACCTGTTTTTATTTGTCAACTAAGCAGGTTCAGTTTCTGTGTACTAGTTACCAACTCTGTAGTTTTGCTATTTTGCAAGTTCACTTTTGTGAACCCTTTTATGGAGCTCCTGGACATGGTGTGACCTATTTGTGCATTTTCTGTCTTTCATAGTTTGTGCTTTCAATTGTTGCGTGTTGTTCACTTGCCAACAAGTTGACAAATAAGGAACTTTCCCTGTTGATGTTGTGCACTTACTGTTTGTACAAGATGTGTGTTCACTATCTACATTTTGTCAAATATTAAAGTTTTTACCTGCATTTTAAAGTCTTCGACACACTCTTTCCTCGCTAACAGCAATATTTTCTTACTTACTAAAAATTAATAAAATGCTTATGCTGTTGCCTCGCTGATTGTTTGATAATTAAATCTTCTCCAGCTGCAGGATGCATCCTCAGATGCCCATGCTCACTGGCATAGAGTCCTAATGCAGCTCTTACAGTAGGAAAAGTAAGAGATCCACTATAAAAGGATCTACTGACAACGTTTACGGACGAGGCATGTCGTCCCCTCACGCTGTATGTCAGGAATTGTAATCCAACTGTAAGACTATGAGGATGATTATATTTAGAGTTGCTGGAATGAGCAGCGAACATGATATCCGTGTAATGTACTTGTCGATAGTAGTCGGGATGTGAGGTGTGTTTCGTTGTGACTATCGCCACGAGTGGGAAGCGTTTCCACTTAGGAGCTGGTTCCAAATTTTCCAAAGCATTGGAATTGTCCACAACTGGTCGTATCAAAACCTGTATCAGTGCCGACAGGTGCTGGACAGATCACTGACTACAAATAAACAATGTCGGACATTCGAGTCTGTTTGTTGCTGGAAGAGACGATCCAGAGCATGTTTTTGCGTCGTGCTTTCTGTGTGCGCTTCAGGCCATCCGCAGTACAGAGAGCAGGGGAGAAATGATGTGCAGTTGTGTAAATAAGACAAATAACATCACACTGTTCAGTTATTTGATAAAACGATGAAGTATAAACCTGTGCTGAAAGAAAGTTCTAAAGGCAGGCGGGGCGCCCTAATATAATTCTAGGGGAAAGTATGTTATGAGAAGCAGTCAGGCTAGATATTGGAAATATGCATTGCTCATTTAATCACCTGGTGAATTTGTTTCCGCTTAAAGTGGCAGCAATGCATTAATAAGCATCACAGTACAGGTCTGTGTTTATTTTATTGCGTTCTTGGTTGAATTGGTATAAACAGCTACACAGTTTTTATATTAAGTGATGTATTATTTTTCCTTTTTAAGACCAGATCAGTTTTTTTTCATTTATTTATTAACCTTTATTTTACCAAATAAACTCATTGAGATCAAGATCAAATTTTCAGAGGTGACCTGGCCAAGAGGTCAGCAGTTTGAACATGTTTTTAATCAGAATAATTTTCTTTACATTGTTTGTGTCATAAATACAAAAGTACTGAAAACTGGTACCGTTGGGTGCAGGTATCGATTCCCATGTACCGAGAAACTGTATCATATCAGTTTAAATGTGAACGGTACCCATTCCTAGTTTAGTGACGTTGCATTAGTAACTTGCCGATAGGCCTGAGTCACCAATTAGACTGAGAGCTCGGCTTGTGTCCTATAATGAGCTCTAATGCAACTATGGTTTTGCAGGGTGTTGGGTTTCTCAGTGCTGCTGCTCATTAGGACTCAGCCATCACTGTATACTGGGGATAAACCTTGTATGTGTGTGTGTGCTGCGTTTGAGTGTCTATAAATGAATGTCTGCTTGCACCCATGCATATGTTGTTTACACTTACTTGCAGGATGCTGTATGCTTAAACCAGAGCAGTATCTCTTTTCTGCTCGGTGTATGTGGCTCTTTGAGTGGCCCTGAGGGGAAGTCACATTGTCTGTCCTGAGCTATAACTCTGTTGTCAGATCTGGACCTTTCATACACTGGAGATGGAGGGATGGTTTAGATGAAAAGACATCTAGTAAGAGTGAAATGAGATGTGGAGCATCGCCTTCTCCCATGCATGGCTGCACGATAAGAACAGCCCTTGTGTCACTGATGGAGAAAGTTGTGTGTGTGTGTGTGTGTGTGTGCAACCCAAGAGCTGTGACGCATCAACCTGTAGGTTGTTTTTGTGCCTTTGTGACTGCAAAACATACAGAAAAAAAGCACATTGGAGCAGGGTTATAGTGCAGATGATCAAACTTGTGTTTGAGTATTTTTACCGGAGGCTTTTGAAATCTTTGTTGCGGCATGTCTTCCTCATGTGGAGTTTTTGCTCATCAGTTCAGGCCCGACACTGAAGTAGTAAGTGTGTAAACTCCTGCCTCATGGGAACTGAAACGCGAGACTGCCGCTCTTTCTCGGGACAATCAATCCTTTGTTTTGGTTTTGGGATGGAGCGGGGAGCAGCTGGGCGCGTACCTGTCAGAACCTGAGAGCTGGAATCTTTATCAGCCACCTGAGCGGATACTTTCCCAGATTACTCGCATACACTCACATTTCAAGGGGGCTAGTGTTTAGTGTGACCGTCAGGGCTTTATTTATAGTGCACTTTCATCTAAAAACAGATGAAACAACGTGTTTAAAAAAGGAAATGTGAAGATTCTGGAAAAGAGGAAAGATTTTTAAAGTCTTTTTCAAAGAGTGAAGGTAAAAATAACATCAAACATGAACGAGTCACAGAGATGTTAATGTTTATCTGCTTGTATTACGCTGGTTAACTATTAGATACCCAAGGTTCAGTTTTTCTCTTGGTCAGCCATATTGGCCTGTTGTACCTTGGCAGGGCATTTTGTGGCATCCTTGTGACCCATATTGCTTGTTTCTCTAGTTTTTATGCCGTTTTAAATACCATACAGTCAGGAAAGACTTCATTTTAGGGTAAAAACATGAAATAATGAGGAAGTGGTGGGCCTGGTTCTGTCAGGTCAGGCTAATGTGATCTTCCTCACAGCGTGTCTTAACCCGAATTAGTAACACGTTTTATCTCCGAGTGTAAAAACGACAAGTTCTTGGAAATGAGAGTAAGATACCAGGAGGTCTCTGTCTGGCCATAAAGTATTTCTGCACATTTAGCTGTAAAGCCAAAACTTCAAATATTTACTCACCTGATCAGTTAAACAAAGTGAGATATGGAGAACTTTTGTTTATTGGTTAATTGTTTTATGTCTGAACTTCTGTTTCCAGTTTCTGGGATGGAATTAGTGTGTTTCATGGTTGTAGTGTTAAATATAATGCAGACATAAGTGTTTATTTTCCTCATTTCTCAAATTATCCTTTAAATTAAATGCTGCTGATCAGAAAACTATTTTCTTTTACCTTAATGTGAAATTGGAAAATGCTATGTTTTTTTGTTCTTATAATCATAGCCACCTTGAATCCTCAAGTTAATTTGTTAATTTGTACTTTGCAGTGTAATTTATTACCAGGACATACTAGTAATGTCTTTCTAGGTTTAAACCCAGTTAAGCAGAACTACTCTTACTTGTCTTAGAGAGCCATCTTTTGTGAAGATGTTTAATTTGATGAGGTTTTTGTGGTTTTCTGACTGATTTCCGACTGAAAATATAATTCATGTGGTCAATCTGTGACAGCAGCCACATGTTTATTTAATAATGCAGAATATCTACTCCCCGTATGTGCCTGTGAGGATGTACAGACTTATTTTTTGGGTGGCAGAGAGTCCAGATATAGAGCTGGGAGCTGTGCTGACTTGTTGGCTGCAGCAGCATTTTGCATCAGTATGACCTGAGGGGAACTATGAGGATCAGTGTGTGTTCATCTTAGACACCCTGCAGCAATGCCTTAGGCTGAAAGTCACAGCATTATTCATTTTCCCCGACTACATGATGCAACAGCATGTCACCCTGAATAACAAGTTAACATGTAACTAGTTCAACGTGATACTTCTGGAAAATTAACCAGATTTCTTTTGTCTCTTTTCTTTTGTCTTCTTCCTAATTCCTGCAACACTTTCTCCTTTTTGTCTCTTTCTCCAATCTCTTCCTCTTCGCTACTTCTCCTTCTCTACTTCCTCCCCTTTGTATTTTGCAGAGGAAGCTGATTACACCACATTTGGTACAGACTCGCTGACCAGGAAGAAGAACACGGGGCTTTCGGCGGTTCTTCTGCGGCCTGACGCTAACAAGAAAAAGCCGCCGGTGATCATCAGCCTTCCTAGAGACTTCCGGCCCGTGTCTTCCATCATCGATGTGGACATCCTTCCAGAGACGCACAGACGCGTTCGCCTGTACAAGCACGGTCAGGAGAAGCCACTTGGTTTTTACATCCGTGATGGCACCAGCGTGCGGATCACAGCGCAGGGCCTCGAGAAGGTCCTGGGGATATTCATCTCTCGCTTGGTGCCTGGCGGGCTGGCTCAGAGCACCGGCCTGCTGGCGGTTAACGACGAGGTGCTGGAGGTAAACGGTATTGAGGTGGCTGGCAAGTCTCTGGACCAAGTGACGGACATGATGATTGCCAACAGTCACAACCTCATCGTTACCGTGAAGCCTGCCAATCAGCGGAACAATGTTGTTCGCGGTGGAGGAGGGGGAGGCGGAGGAGGCGGTGCTGCGTCTGGTAGCTCGGGACGCTCATCAGACAGTGGCGCCAGCTACTATGGGTACTCCTCGCACGGCGCGGCAGCCTCCATGCCATCGCACATCATCCAGAATTTCCCCGTTGGGGAGCTTGAGAGCGACGAAGATGATGAGGACCTAGTGATTGAGGCAGGAGGCGAGGCTGAGCCCATCAGGAGCGCCCCTTCCAGTTACAGCACACCCTCGCTGCCTCGCTATGAACCACATCTCAACCTCCGCACCGCCACCAACTCCACCTC
The DNA here is from genome assembly GCA_028567055.1 of Leptatherina wallacei. Classification (NCBI taxonomy): domain Eukaryota; kingdom Metazoa; phylum Chordata; class Actinopteri; order Atheriniformes; family Atherinidae; genus Leptatherina; species Leptatherina wallacei. The sequence goes on from JAOXYM010000014.1 coordinate 25,659,706, forward strand.
TGCCTTCTCCATCAACGCCAACGGGACGCTGCCTGCCAGCAGCAGCAGCGGATCGCTAAGCAACACCAATGCCAATTCAACCACGCCGTCCCCTGACAGAGCAAAGGAGAGGCGGAGTCTGGAAGAGGATGGGACTGTCATTACGCTGTAAATGGGGCATTCTTACTAATCACTGGAAAACAGAGAAAGACAAACATCCAAGTACTTCAGCACCCTCTGGGGGTGTTGGGGAAATCATGGACCAGCATTCAGTCTCATCATTCTGCGATTGTACCTGAGAAGCACAAAGAATCTCAGCGTTACAATGACACCTAAATGTTTCAACATCCTGACACATACAGGTCAAACTAAAGCCCATGCTTTACTTTTCTACATGCCAATGATCATGCATGTGTGCCATAGTGGTAACCCACCCCACCCCACCCCCAACTTCTGTAGGCGTAGAAAGAACACACAAAGTCTAATTTGATGTCCAGATGACCTCCAAATATAACCTTAAACCACTGGAAGCACTCATTTTTAGGCCCTCAGCTGGTAAAGTGAGCTTCCATGGGAGAGCAGAGATGAGACATCCCGGCCTCCCTGCTGTGTCTCATAAGTTTGTGTGAGCAAGTTTAATCCATCCCATAAAAAAAAAACACACTTTCTGCTCAAGCATTAGTAACGATCCCTGGCTCTTTATTGCCTCTAAGCCCTGAGCATCGGCCTTCCGCCACTTAAGATTCACAGGATGCAAGGCAGTGTGATGACCTTTGACCAAATGCTGAATGATATTGTAGTTTTTACTTGAGGAAAAGTCTCCTCTAAAAAGAAATCTGGGTTGTGTATTAGGATCATTTCAACCACTGCTTTACCCACGTTCCTCTCTTTTTCTCACTGTCGTAACAACTGATAAAGAAACGGGGATTTTGATGAAGCTTTGAGACAACTTGTCTTGTGAGAATCTATTTTACCATCGAGCCTGTATTCTTATAACATTGTCTTTCCTTTATTTTTTCATTATTAGCCTGAATATTACTATTTTAAAGGTTGTTGACTCCTGAAAATGAATCATACCATGCCATAGGACATTATCAAATTATTCTCCTTGTATTTCTTTCAAATTGCACTTCCTTTTCCTTTCATGACAAGGGCTATTTCCCCTGCTGCATGTGTAACAATGAAAAAAAATGTGAATGTGATTTTAATTTTCTTTTTCTGCCCCTCAATTCTCACTGGACCATGATTTCATATGTATTCTCTTTGCTGTACACTACTTCCTCTTGTGTTTTACCCTGAAATCTTTATATATGAAGTGTTGTCTCCAAATCATCTGAAATACATGCACTCTGTATATTAATTCTTACTGAATTCAGTAAAGTTGTCTGTTCAGAATAAATATTTAATAAAGAGGCCCACAATTAGCTGTGCTGTAATGCTATTAGAAAAAAATACAACCGGAGAAGTGAGATAAGATGACTGGCTCACATGCAGGGAACAAAACTTTCTGTGTTTGTTAAAGGGGAGGCGGGTCTGCCTTTATGTGCAGCGTGCCTCGGCTCTTACCTGGATTTATTGTTTCTACTGAAGTTACGCATCCTTAAAACTAAAGCCTGATCAATGGTCCAAGTTTTATTTCTTCAGAATTCACCAACACTTCCTGTCTGACACCTTACAGATCTGGATACACTTTGCTTGCATACATTTTTTCCTGATGTAATCTCAATGGCAGACTAAAGACGTTCCCTCACATTAATCATGATGCAGACCAGTAACGTTTATTTGGAGCAGCCTGTATATCCGTTACTACTGCGTGCTGCTGCTAACTGCTTCTCTGAAGTGAGAGCAGATGGTCTATTATTTCTCTTATTGATTTCCAGCGTTCGCTCTCCTGTTAAGTGCTAAGACTCACTTTAGTATGGGTTTCTCTTGTGCATTAAAAAAAGCATACACAGTCACTTTGGGTGATGTTATCGGCTTCATCCAAGTCTACGTTCACTATCATGCTAATGTTAATCATTTGTAGCTTTTCCTTGTCTAATGAGCCTATTAGACCCTGGAAGCCAGTACTCTATTGTACTTTAAGCTGCGTGTATGAGGTACTATTTTATTTTGGGCCTTCTGTGGTACAGCAACTGCTGGTGGGGTTCATTTTTCTTTTATTCCCAACGTCAATGAGCGGTACTCTGAATGGAAGTCTGTCAGTAATCATTGTTAATTTATTTTCTATCTCTAACTTTACCACAGGACACTGGGATTGTAACCACATCGACATTTTTATTTATTCTCTAATCTTGTGTCGGCATATTTTCTTTCTATGTACACATTTTATTTTTTATAACGGATGCTTTTGTGTATTCATGATTGTCATTTTGTTTTTAAAAAAAACAAAAAAAAAACAACCTCAAGGTACGGTAGATTTATTACCCATAGAGATCGTTTCAGTAGGTGGTTTTATTGTTCTGGCTTTAGCATCAGAAAAATCTGTTCATAATATGACACACTATTACTTTTTTTGGTTTTCCATACTGTGAATTATTATTTGGGGAGGGGAACAGTTGTATTGACACAACCTCAAAAATAGGTAAAAGTTTTGTTTCTTTCTTTTTTAAGTGATCAAGCAATGATTTATGCTTGCCAGATAAAATCCTATGGTATAGATTTGTAATGAAGAATGTCAGTATTTTCCTATCAGTGCATTATATAATGTATGTTTTTATCACATTAAATGAAAATGTTTTAAAATTCAACTGCAGATGTATGAATGAATAGACGTACCTGTAACTGCTGATTGGCAGAGCTGGATAAAATAAACTAATATGTAGCAATAATCACCGTTTGGTCTCTGTTCATGTTTGGAAACAGTTGGGAAAGAAGAAATGGTTCGGCTTTTAGTTTTTGGTCGGATTAGAAATCATGGTATGTAATACAAAACCCTGACTAGATATACGGAATCACCACTCTTGTATAATGTTCATTTAGCTGTATTATTTTAGTTGAAAATCATGTAATTAAAGATTATTTTGTTTTTAACAGTGAAGCATTCAGACTTTATGAAACAAAGTTATGTACCATAAACAACTTGCATGGCTCTGAGGATGGCTCTAAATCTTGCATGTACTAATGAAAAACTACGATCTTCATCAGACCGGTTGCAACTTTCTTGTTTAACAGTTTGCAGATCAGCTTTGCAGGATGTTTTTATTTCATCCTCTGCATCACCAAACCACCTTTTGGCCGATGAAATAAAAATATATCCTGAATTATTATGTCCATATGTGCATTTGTAGTAGGGGTAATGATCATTATCTCCCTGACACACTGTCATGAAGCCCTGCATCATCAATAACTGGAAACTGGATGTTTAATTAGACCTGCATTTCATCCAGTCATCCTCAGTCCATGTCTCCTTCTCTCCGGCCCACTGCAACCTTGTCTCCTCTCCGGCCAAATGAAACCTTGTCTCCTTCTCTCCAGCCCACTGCAACCTTGTCTCCTTTTCTCCGGCCCACTGCAACCTTGTCTCCTTCTCTCCGGCCCACTGTAACCTTGTCTCCTCTCCGGCCCAATGAAACCTTGTCTCCTTCTCTCCGGCCCACTGCAACCTTGTCTCCTTTTCTCCGGCCCACTGCAACCTTGTCTCCTTCTCTCCGGCCCACTGCAACCTTGTCTCCTCTCCGGCCAAATGAAACCTTGTCTCCTTCTCTCCAGCCC
>JAOXYM010000014.1:25672443-25697855 GCA_028567055.1 Leptatherina wallacei
CCTTCTCTCCGGCCCACTGCAACCTTGTCTCCTTCTCTCCGGCCCACTGCAACCTTGTCTCCTTCTTTCCGGCCCACTGCAACCTTGTCTCCTTCTCTCCGGCCCACTGCAACCTTGTCTCCTTCTCTCTGGCCCACTACAACCTTGTCTCCTTCTCTCCGGCCCACTGCAACCTTGTCTCCTTTTGTCCGGCCCACTGCAACCTTGTCTCCTCTCCGGATAAATGCAACCTTGTCTTCTTCTCTCTGGCCCACTGCAACCTTGTTTCCTTCTCTCCGGCCCACTGCAACCTTGTCTCCTTCTCTCCTGCCCACTGCAACCTTGTCTCCTTCTCTCCGGCCCACTGCAACCTTGTCTCTTTCTCTCGGCCCACTTCAACCTTGTCTCCTTCTCTCCGGCCCACTGAAACCTTGTCTCCTTCTCTCCGGCCCACTGAAACCTTGTCTCCTTCTCTCCGGCCCACTGCAACCTTATCTCCTTCTCTCCGGCCCACTTCAACCTTGTCTCCTCTCCGGCCCACTGCAACCTTGTCTCCTTCTCTCCGGCCCACTGAAACCTTGTCTCCTTCTCTCCGGCCCACTGCAACCTTGTCTCCTTCTCTCCGGCCCACTGCAACCTTGTCTCCTTCTCTCTGGCTCACTTCAACCTTGTCTCTTCTCCGGCCCACTGCAACCTTGTCTCCTTCTCTCTGGCCCACTGCAACCTTGTCTCCTTCTCTCCGGCCCACTTCAACCTTGTCTCCTCTCCGGCCCACTGCAACCTTGTCTCCTTCTCTCGGGCACACTGTGTGTGCTCACAGAATTACATATCCTGGGACATGTGTAATTGTGGGGTCATTTTTCAAAGAATAGGAATGATGATACAAAAACAACTAGCCTATAGCTGAAGCCATTTGTTAAACAATTGCACTTGCTATTTTTTTCATCATGATGAGAACAGAAACTATTCCAATGATCCTGATCAGAAGTTGACATAACCTAGTTTTTTATTGACAGGTTAGAGTATTTTATGCTAGTCGTTGATACAGCACTTTATTTTCTCAGATGGTTCCATTCTTCTAAATAAAAAGCATCCAGTTCCTGTAAAGTCTTGGGCTGTCTTGCACTAACTGCAGATTCGAGATGTCCCCAAAGTGTCTCTATTGAAGTTGGACGACGGAGATGACCGCTCCAGAACCTTCCATTTTTCCTGCTGTAGCAAACAACAGATTGATTTGGTCTTGTGTTTTGGATTTTTATGTGCAGCGTGTGGGCCAGGTGTGTCCAACGTCGGTCCTGCAGGGCCGCTGACCTGCAGCTTCCCTTCTCTAAAACACCGGACTCAAATGAAATGTATTCAACAGTTTATACATTTCTGCACAATGACTCATTAATTTGAGTCAGGCATGTTGGAGTAGGGAAAGATGGAAAACCTGGAGGATTGTGGCACATGAAGACTGGAGCTGGACACCCCTGGTCTGGGCTGATAAGTGAACATTTTCCTTTAGTATTTAATGATAACATGCTGCTTTGTCTTGTTATCAATTTTGACAACCCCCCCTGACTTTGTAGGTCACAGATCACCAAAACATCAGTGATCTGTCCCCAATGTTTCACAGTAGGAGCGGCGTACCCTCCATCACGTTGACTCCTCTAAATGAAGCCTTCATGAAGTTCAGTTTTGGTTTCATTGCTCCAGAAAACTTTATTCCAGAAGTTTCTAAGCTTTTCTTGTTTGTCGCATCAAAAGTGGGATTCTTTGTGGCATTGCGGGACTTTCTCCTTGCGGCTCGACTATGCAGTCCATTTTTATTTAAGTGTCTCTTTGTTGAAAATTGAAAACAGCAACATTACTTTTTCATTGAGTCAGCTTAAGTTGATTGTGGGTTTTTCTTTTCATCCTGAACAATTTCCTTGCCATTGCAGGTGAAGTTTTTGATGATCTACCTGACCGTGGCTTGGTTTCAACACAATCCCTTATTTTCTACTTCTTAATAAGAGTTTGAACACTGCTTATTGGCGTTCTCAATTCATTGGATATCTAATTTTTATATCTTTTTCCTATTTCATGAAGTTTAACTATCTTCTTCAATAGAAACTTTTGATAGTTGCTTTCCTCACGGCTCAAAATCCACCAATGTCACTGCAGCGCTGGATAAAACGTGCAGGAGTCTGTCAGGAGCCAAGAAAAGTCATTGACTTTTTATACACACTGATTACAAGCAAACTGATAACAGTTGTGTATGTTTACCTTTAGTAGCCATTTAAATGTGCAGTGTGTAAGACAGTGTTTCTCAATCCTGGTCTTCAGGGGCCCCTGTCCTGTATGTTTTAGGTTTTCATGCTTTACCACACCTGATTCAAATGCAAAGAACTTGACGAGCAGTTAATTTAATCTGAATCAAGGTGTGCTGAAGTTGGAAACCTCTAAAACATGCAGGGCAATCGAGAAATATTATCTTACACATTGTAAGATTCAGACTCTTGATACTCATCCTGAAGCTCAGAGGACACAGAGAGTCTGAGGTAAAGAGTGTGAGAGTTACTGACATCTAGTGATAAAGATGGACATGACTTCAAAAGTAAAGCACAGTTGTGGATGGAAGGTGGCCGTCAGTGGCCAAAGTTCTTCCAGACATAAACATGTTTTCACCCCTGGGTTGATCCAGTGGCTTCAGGGTCAGTGATGATTGCACTTCAGGTAACTATTTTGAAAATGTTTACATGTGTACTGACTTCTTCTATGTTGCTTTTAAGGTATTATTGATCCAAAATGGTGCTCTAGTATCTATCAAACAAAGCATGTACTGCAGTTTTAAAACTCTGAGCGTTCTCCCTTCACACACAGTTGTTTGGCCATTAAGAGACACCGTACTAAAAATGGTGGCACAAATATGGCAGCTGCCATGCGTGATGTTGTGAACCCATGAAAAGTAGAAATAAATGTTTTTTATTCTAAGACAATGGAAACATAAGTTATTTTAGCAATAATGAAAATTATTAATATATGTTTTTTCTTGTCAGTGACCTTTGATTTTGTTCCTATGCTGCAACTTTAAACTAAGCTTGTGTGGATGTTATCAGGTCAAAACGTTCAAGGTACACATGTTGTCATTATGATTTAAAAAGAGCAAATATAATTGTTTGATATATGTTATATATTGTTTGAATAAATGGCCTGTGTGTCCAGCACAACTCGCTAAAAGCATGATCTTTCATAAAGTATGTAAAGGAGACTTTGTGTTTTATCGCCATCTGCTGGACTGTTCTTGAAATACTTTTTCTGTAGTGGTGAAATAGAGGAACTGCTGCTCTGTTCACGAAACTCCCAGTTCAAACATATAATTTATTTGATCTGCTTGATCCGATATTTATGTTATATTACTGTCCAACTATGAAACTAAGATGATCTAAGCCCCATTTGGAGGTCACGTATGCCTTCAAGGTTTCTGTTGTCAAACCAAGACAGCTGAGAATCACGTGACGTGTTGTGACGTGTAGCCAGCATGGCGGCGCTGAGCTGAGACAGAAACCCTACTGGACGGACACAGATAGCCTGGCTTTTCGTTCGTTTCCCTTGTCACCTGCTTTTTCGCAGGACCAGGCCGAAGATGACGGCCTGAGAGAGGAGCAGTAAGAAGACCGAGAGATGCAGCAACAGCCACACCGGCCACCGCCGCCGCAGCAACACTCGCAGTTCAAGGCTGAAAACAGTAAAACCAAGAGCATGTTTCTGTCCAGGGCGCTGGAGAAAATCCTCTCGGATAAGGAGGTGAAAAGGACCCAACACAGCCAGCTGCGCAAAGCCTGCCAGGTGGCGCTCGGTATGTGGTTTTGTTTTGTTTCCTTGTTGGCTAAGGCCCCGTGTTTTGTGTATAATTCATACATTTCGGTCGTGTTTAGCTCGCTGGTGGAGACCGGAGGTTCTACTTAGTTAGCTAGCGCTAGCAGATGGATGGCCTGTATCCGTTGACGTTAACCGGCAACACTGACTAATAATATCTTGTCATCACTCTCACATCCTAATGTTAAATCTTCCTTCTTTGGTGTCCTGCCACTATTGTCACTGTCAACGTCAGGAAGTAAACAGGTTAACGTGTAGCTGGTGTTAGCTCATTGTGGCTAGTTAGGCTAGTTAAACAGACCAATCCCGGTGTTGTACGTATCACTGTCACCCAGCCAGACAGCCCAGTCCACAGCCCAGTCCTGCTCTGCACCCAGACACACAGGCCACCTAACTCCCGGATACTCTGACGTCCGTGCGCGATCACGGATAGTGTTACACGATCTTTAGTTTATCTTTTGCTGTTTGTAATTCAGCTTGAGTTGTCTGCACATTTGTGTACACACACACTTTATTGTTATGACAGCTGAGAGACTGGCTGTATTGGGTGTGCATCGTTAGTATTACAGGTGTTATAAGCTTGCGGATTTCTGACCTGTCAAAGATGTTTGTTTTTTTGCTTTTTGTTTTATGTTAAAGTAAAATAGTAAAGGATGTAATGAGGCGGTACCCAAAGAGTTTAATCCCCCTGAGTGGTGGGTTAACAGTTTGCTGTGTTAGGAGTGTGATATTTGCTGTCTACCCTGTTTCCAGTGACCCTCTCTCATTATTCATGACACAAGTAGAACCCAACACTCCTCTCCTCGTCACCATTGTGGCCATCCTTGTCTATGTTTATGTCCCTTTTTTTATTATAACAAACAGCAGATGAGTGGCAGTGCTCCTTTTTTTTGCAAACAGCTATTATTCACTGATTTGTTGATAGACTCAAACTAATTAATTGCAGAGGTGTTTAGTTGCTAATAATGTACTGGGGTTCCATTGACTTTCCAGAATTTTCCACTTCTTGTTCTTGGGGTGATCTTTGTTACTTGGCCACTTCTGGGGAGGATAGTTTTTTCCATTTGCACACAATATGACTCTGACGTGGCGTTCAGACTCTACATTTAACTAAATCTGCTCTTTTCTTGAGGCCCTCAGAAGTCTTTGTTCATGCCATGATGCAATTAAACAAACAAACAAACATGTTGTGATAAACAGATGCTGATTTATTCTTGCACTTCAATAAAGCAAGACACCCACTTATACCTGGTAGTCACCCTACTGAGTAAAAACGTCTAATTAACTGTTAATCCCGTCGTTTTCTATAGTTTTCCACTTACAGATTAGTAATATTTGTTCATTTTCCTCAATAAATACATTACCTTGAGCAATATTTCTGTGTTTTTGGTCATATTTATACCGAAAATTGAAGGGCTTCCTTTCAAGCACCACCATGTTTTCCAGAGACACAAACTACTTGTTCCTGCATATAAATATCTAATTTCTTCTGCTTTAAATTGCAGGCATTTCCATGTGCTTCCTCCATATCTGATTATGCATGCAGTGGAAAGAGAGTTTAGCTGTGACACTAGAGCTTAACAGGGTTACTGAATTAAGACATCAATGAGTATTATTAATTGTTTTTCATATTGTTTTAATTACACAGTAATGGAGAAAATAACTGAACTCAGAGTTTATATTATATGTAATGGGAGGTCACACATTAGAGGTAGTTAAACTATGTTCATCACTATAACTGGGATTGTGACATTTCTGGTTAATGTTGCTCAACCTTATTTCCTCTGTGAAGCCTGGAGATACGGGGGAGGGATGTTGTCAGAGTTGAGGTTGGCTTTATTTACGCTTGTTTTGTGTTTGTAAATCTAATTGATTTGGTCAACCACATCGGGCTGGATGTACCAGATTACTCACGATGTAGCCAGGGCTACGCCGAGCAGTTCACGGGTGTATATGTTCTCAGATTCAGCCAGATTAGTGTGGGATAGATAAAAATAATGCATGAATGGAAATTGATTAAGTTAGACCGGCTCTGATGGTGGAGCAGGCAGGCTTATTTGGATATTGGGAAAATAAAACACATTATTTGAAATGAATCTGCAGTAAAAACAGGGGTCGTCTCAGGTTAAATTCTACAATAAATGAAATACTTGGACTAGAAACAACACTTGCCTGCAGACTGTAACACAGGCAAGTGTTAAAGTCCTGTTGCAATCTGAAACCCAGAAACCATAAGATCTATAGTAAATCCTCAATTTGATCTCATTTGTTTCCCTTTCATAGATGAAATCAAAGAAGAACTGGAAAAACAAAAGTAAGTATTTCTGCACATTGTCTCTTTGAACATGAGAATGAATGCTCTGCCATTGATTGGATTTTATTTCCACCTCTCTTTTTGTGATATGTTGCACGAGTCTGAGTTTTGCCATGAAGCAGCTCGTTGTGATTTGTTACTAAGGTGATTGACTGCTTTTGTTACTGCAGCCTTCAGGTATTAAGCCTGTTGCCAAAGGCAATTTGAACAGTTTTAAAAGCGAAGCCTCACTGCTGTGTAAAATTGAAACTGAGAACACATGATTGCATATAAATGTGTATTAAACAGCACGTCAATTATTCGTACGAGTTTCACCCGAACCTTCATCTTCAGTGTTCACAGAACGAGCTCATTCAGCTGTTTGTGTTGCAGGGATGGGACAGTGGTCGCACCCAGAGCCAACTACATCGAGGCTGACAAATATGTGCTGCCCTTCGAGTTGGCCTGTCAGTCAAAGTCCCCCCGGATAGTTAGCACCTCTTTGGACTGTCTGCAGGTTAATCATCACTACCACACACACACACACAAACACTTGAATTCATGCCTGCAGTCAGAAAACAATCCTTCACTTTTCCTTTGCATGTGATTTTTGGTTTTATGATCCACCTGCACATTTTAGCTTGGTGCGTGGGTGAAATCTTGCTGCACCTGTTTCACGCGTCTGGCATCCACCTAAAACAATGGCTCTGCGTTTTTTTCACACACACACACACACCCATCTTTTAATCTGTAGTTGTTATGCTTATGGTTACACTAGTTGATATCCATGAAGTAGCAACATTGCTGTTTGCAGAAAAAAATAATAATCTGTGAAGATAAACAACGAACACAGACTTCTATTTTTTTATTTACATTTTTGATGCTTTATTTAAGTTCTGTAGCTGCAATCCTGCAGTGTTTTAGTCATGATTTCCTCAAACATGTTCGAGAAAAGGATGTATGAATTTGCTCATCAAGACCTGATGCCCACGTGTTCACCATCAAGGTGATCGATGACACAATCTGTTGACACAGTGGAGTTATTTTGACTTTGGCTTGTTGCTGTGTCATCAGTCAACTCAATGCCCACTGTTTTATAATAGTTGACTCAGCAGTGAGCTATAAATTAAAGTTTTAGTACAATGTTCAGTACGATCTGTTGCTTTGGGGGCTTTACCTGTACCCAAGACTAAAAACCATAAAATCTTACTTCCTGCTTTTTGGAAATACATGAACTGTCATAGAGGTGAACAATCTAGTTCACCTTTAATTTAGGATATGATAGCCCCTCCAAGAGAAGTTAACACATTATCATTAATAATAGGTCATTTGATCATAATGAACACATCCTATTCCTTGTCAGCTATTGAAAAATTCTCTGTTTTTGGCACAATTGGAACAATAATCATTGGAAACTACATACCGTAGAGATAAAAATGAAGCATTACAGCCAAAGAGACAGAAATGAACCATTGATAATATAAAATAAATGAAAAAAATGTCAGAAGTGTGGTTGTTGGGGTCAAACTTTGAATTGAAGCATCAGGTTTTGTATCTACAGTAGTTGAGCCATCTTCACCACAAACCATGCAATCCCTTCAGGTCTATTAAATCTGTGATAAGAGAGAAAGATTGTGCTCTTAAAAAAAAAGTACATTTATCTTTTAATCAGACCCCAACCGCTGCGTTACAGTTTGCATCAGATGAACTCTGAAAAACACCAACTGGCACCACAATAAACCTTACACTTCTATTTTCCTCAAACACTAACAGCAAGGCAAACCATAAACGAGCACTGCTCACATAAACCAAACAAACCTAATCCCACACAGCCCTTGATACAAATTCACTATCACACGCAGACGTTTATGCATTAGACCCCATAAAATTACACTTAAATCCCACAGAGTGTGCATACTACTTGGGTAATTACCCCCTAATCTGTGTGCTGTTTCTCCGCTGTAGAAGTTGATCGCGTACGGTCACATCACAGGCAACGCTCCGGACAGCAGGACCCCGGGGAAGAGGCTGATAGACCGGCTGGTGGAAACCATCTGCAACTGCTTCCAGGGCCCGCAAACTGACGAGGGAGTCCAGCTACAGATCATCAAGGTACATCCAGCTCCTCTCCCTCCATCTGGAACACTTCATGTCCTCCAGCTGTTGTCGTTGACTTGAGACCCAAACAGTGGAATCTATTGTTGGAGACCTCCACACAGCAGAGCATCATAAAACCAGCTTCAACAGGCCACAATTGATAACATGTGATCCCTATAGAACCCATTTATCCATCTCCCTGTGGAAATGGGCTAAATTTTTGATCCAAGCCCTTATTTCATAATGAATTCTTTTTTTTCCATTTGTCATTGACTTCTTCACAGTTCCTGCTCACCTTATTCTAACTATACGTGGTTTTGTGTTTGGTTTTAGTTGCTGATGCTCATTCAGGTCCCTTGTACACATCCTGTATGGTAGGAAAGGACAAAGTCGGCCCTTAGGAGTCTCTCTGCCTGGGTTTTATTAATGTTGACCAAAGATTTATAGAAGGATTATCATCTTCTGTTTGTATTATATTCATAGCCTAAGGAGACCTGAATGTCTGTGTAGCCTTTACAGCAACTAAATGCTTTGTACATACTTTTGCAGTCATTTGGGTTTTAAATGGAAACAAAACAGCTGAATTCTGCAACAGAGTGTGAAGGTCCACATCTACAGTATTAGTTTGCTACAGTGGGGAAGTGGTGGTGATTCAGCAGGTGCAGCAGCATGCTCATGTCTGATAAGTCTCGACTTCCCCTTCTCTGCCCAGGCCCTGCTGACGACGGTGACTTCCCCACACATCGAGATCCACGAGGGCACGGTGCTTCTCACTGTCCGGACATGCTACAACATCTACCTGGCCAGCCGCAACCTCATCAACCAGACCACCGCCAAGGCCACCCTCACACAGATGCTGAACGTTATCTTCACACGCATGGAGAACCAGGCTGTCAGTTCCCTCTCTTCTCAATATCCCTTTAAGTTGGCCTAAACGTGGGACCAAAGCCATGTCCAACTGATCACTTACAGTCTCATGATGTCTCAATCAACTGCAGCCAGTTAAAACTTTTGGCCTTTTTCATCCATCTTTACAGTTCACTGCATGCCAAACGTAGCAACAGGGATTAAATTAACTTCGTGCAACATCCTGTTTGTGTGCCGACTTTGCTGAATCGTAGCAGGCTGTGACCAAAGTGCATGCCGCATTAATGGAAAGCAGTTTTTTTATGTGCTGACAGACTAAAAGGTTACAGCTTTGTTTACGAAGTTGTGTATTAATATTTTGGGAGCTGCAGTTTTATCTCCTTGTTGCAGCCGTGGTCTGAGCGGGACACGTCACATAGGCCAGGCTTTTTTCTGCCTAAATTTAAACCAGATTTGCTTCTTTGATTGAATTCCTAGAGTTATGTTTTGCTTCGTTAGCTTCCAGCTGCACTGTACAGAGTTTGTTTTGATTACATTTATCAATATTTTACTCAGTGTTTTGTTTGATTTATAGCCACAATTGGAGATATCACCATAATTATGGGAAAGCCGACACGTAATGCCAGGTTTTTATCCCAAACAAACAAAACCAGCTAACTTAATCCACTAAAGGATCAAGTGAATGTCCCCGTCTTGATGTTTTATTTACTAACTCTGAAAGCTGCATTGATATTAATGACTGTTTTTATTCATGTTGGATCATAAATTCAAACTTTATGTCTGATTTAAACTATTTCTTTTTGTTTCCCAACAGCTGTATTTTCTCACTATTTTTCATGTTCCACTTCTTCCATAATGTCCACAGGCCCTGGAGGCTCAAGAGCAGGAGAAGGACCGGCTGCGTCTGCCCCAGCAGAACCCGTCCCCAGTCCCAGGTAGTCTAAGGTCTGGCTCCCCTCGGTCTGACAGGAGTCCTACTCCTGAGCCCCAGAGCTCCCCGTCCCCGGCAGCCAGTACTCCAGATCTCACCAACACCACCGCTCGCTCCACGCCCCCTCCACCAGCTTCTGACTCGGAGCAGGACCGAGCAGCAGACACCCCATCAATCAATGGAGAGCCGGAGGGTGGCAGCGCTCCGATAAACGGAGGAACAGAGCCGGTCACACCATCAAGAGGTGTGTCAGATTTAAAACAAACAAAGCAAACAAAGCCTGAGAACTACGTTTTATAAACTCACACGTGGTTCCTTGTTTTCATCTGCATCAGATTCAGTTTTTGAAGATGAAGGTGCAGAGACGCTTCCTGCAGCCGCTCAGCAAGTTGAAGAAGCAAACGAACCAGGAAGCAATTTAAGTCCAGCAGAGCTGCCGGTGACTGAGGAAGAGGAGGAAGAGCAACAGAGACACAGTGGAACAGGTTCGTTTCATCACTCGTATCTGCTTTATTCTCCTAGATAAACACATAGTATAGGCTGCATAGTGTATATCATTTTTTCATGGTCATGACCTGAAGATGTCCATTTTGGCCTCTGTTCCAGGCGACCACCCAGCCCATCCAGCTCCCGAGCAGACGGAGGTCGTTCCAATTGGGGTCAGGACAGAAGGTCAGCAGATGAATGGCATCATCGAAGACCGCTCCTCTGTTTCATCCACAGACATGCTGGTGAGCCTTGTTTACACCAGAAATGTGCAATGCATTAGTATGTGTGCAATTTATTGATGCACTTTATTATGTAACACACTTAGCGTTGTGCACTTTAACATCTCAATTTAGATCCTGGTCGATGGGGTGCTCCTTCTGGTTTGAGATCAACAATACTAATCTCTTTTAAAATTTCTTTCTTATTATTCTTGTCATTATTGTGCACTTTAATCTCATGTTATTATTATAATTGTTTTATTGTTGTGTAGGCCTGCCAAGGGACCAGAGATGGAAATTAGTTTTGTAATAATCTTGCATATTTATATTAAATGATTTTTTAATATACACTGTCCATTTAAAAAAAAAGAAAAAGAAAAAAAAGAAGACATTCAGACTTTCATGCTTTCTACTCCACTTTTTTATGCTGATTGACTCTTTTATTAGAAGTTAATAAACTATTTCATTGACTAATATTTGTATGTTTATACACGTGTATAATGCTGGGACAAAGAGTCTCCTTAAGTGTCAATATAAAGTAATTTTTGGTAAATGGACTGTACTTGTATAGCGCTTTTCTAGTCATGTGACCACTCAAAGCGCTTTGACACTACATGTTCATTCACACAACACATTCATACGGCACCTATATTGTTACATACTTGGTGCTTCTCTAAGCATGCATACACCCGATAGGCACATCGGGAGGCAACGTAGGGTTCAGTGTCTTGCCCAAGGACACTTCGACATGTAGTCAGGGGAATCAAACCGCCGACCTCCTGTTTAGTAGATGACAGCTCTATCCACCTGAGCTACAGCCGTTATGTTTTCTTACCTGGAGATCATGTGGAGTTTAGTTTGATGATCCATGACTTATTGGAACAATAAAACTGTAAGAAAAATCCTGGCTTTTTTTTTCTTCGACTTTTTAATCCATATTTCCTCTCTGTGTCTGCCTCAGGATGCTGAGGGCCTGCAGGGACCCCACAACGCAGCCCGTTTTTCTCATATCCTGCAGAAAGATGCCTTTCTGGTGTTTCGCTCTTTGTGCAAACTCTCCATGAAACCGCTCGCTGACGGCCCTCCAGACCCAAAGTAAGTGTTCATTTATTCCTTTTCCCACCTTGTATAAATCATATAAATTGAAGTTCGCATTAAGAAAAAAGCAAGCATTTTTCTCTTTGGACAATAATAATAAGACTGAATGTGTTTTGTTTTTTTATATATTACCAAATAGTTGAGATACCAGTTAATAATAAAGTTACTAGAGCAAAATGGTCCAAATTTCAAACAGTAATGGGACAAATCCAAACCAAATGGTAAAGATGACTCGGGCAGGTTTATATCCTCAAATTTTTAATAGAAGTCATTATAGAGCAGCCTGTTAGAGGGTTAATCACACCATCAATCATATCATTTGGTTAAAACCTTTTCCTGAAACATCCTGACTATAAACATGGACACAACCCTGACTTCTTTCACATACAGCCTTTATCTGGTATCCTCTTCTTTTGTCACGCTATAGTCAACCAAAATAAACACGACTGCTCTGCACAGTGCCACATCACACTCCGCAGGTTAACTTGCCCTTTTCCATCCTGGTGTGGTCCTGTCATCTCTGGTTACTGTAACATTATACCCTGGGCCAGCCAGTGTGAATAGGCCAGTGTACAATGAGCAATGGAAGACTCTCCCTAACAAGACAGCCTGGTTAATATTACATATCATGTTGAATTACCATTGTTCAGATATATATTGTTGATCGGTTTCAACATGGAGTCAAACTGTTTGTCATTATTTATGTTACTAGGACGAGAATAAACCGTAACTTTCATCTGCAGGTCCCATGAGTTGCGCTCAAAGATCGTCTCCCTGCAGCTGCTGCTCTCCGTGCTGCAGGGCGCGGGGCCGGTGTTTCGCACCCACGAAATGTTTGTGAACGCCATCAAACAATATCTGTGCGTGGCGTTGTCCAAAAATGGCGTCTCGTCTGTGCCTGAGGTCTTTGAGCTCTCACTGGCCATTTTCCTCACCCTGCTCTCCCACTTCAAGGTCCATCTGAAGATGCAGATTGAGGTACGAAGCACAGACAGTTCTGAACTGGCTTTATAAGTTTCATAACATAAAAGACGTGTATTTCACCACAGCTGTGGTCCTTTTAAATTTTTTGATTGTGCTTTTACATCTTCCTTGATGAGAGTCAAACTGGCTTTTAATCTCGCCCTCCTTACCTCAGGTGTTTTTTCGGGAGATCTTTTTGACAATTCTGGAGACATCGACCAGCTCCTTTGAGCACAAGTGGATGGTTATCCAGACACTTACACGCATCTGTGCAGGTACACTTCAACATTAACATTCACTGACTTTTAAAGCTGTCGCTGCTTCACATATCAGATGACCTGTTGATGGCCACTTCATGTACAATGATGTCCTGTTGAAGAGTTTATAGTAACTAACAGATAAGCGAACAATTCCGATATTCACTTGACATCTGCAGACTTGTCAACCTGTATGTATTTTGCATTGCAGGCTGGAATGATTAATCACATTAAAAGCTACTGACACCATCTTTCTAAGTTTGAGAACTAAGGCTATGGTGAAGCTGATGCCAAGAAAATGCTGCATTTCTTTCACTTGTTAAAATAAGTAATGCATGCTCAGTGTAGCAGGACCTGTTAATTATCTTCCAGTTTCCCCCTCCTCCCTCTTCCTGGTGAGGATTCTTTGAACTTTTGTGCAAAGGCCATTTGAGAGGGAAATTAAAAGTGTAAATGAAGCTTCCATGTTTGTTTTCACGTCGGCAACATTGAAAATTGCCGGATGATGTGGCTTTTCAGATTATTGAGGATATTGATCATTGCAGTCAAACACAGCCATGATGAGACGAGCTGATGGAGGCCTTTGTGCCCACTACGGCTGTTAGAAAAGAAAAAAAAAGTGCACGCACAGCAGAGATTCTCACGAAGTAGCAGTGAGAGATGCTTTCTGCACACTCTGCATTGCTGATAATGATATCAGAATGATAGCATTGTAAGCACTGTATTGTTTTTCTGTGTGTGCGCGTGTGTGAAAGTGAAGTTTATTATAAAGCACTTTGTCAAACCTGGATATAAAATCTTTTCTGTTTTTGGCTGCTTTCATTAGCTGGAAATGTTTTTGCTTTGAAGTGAGGCTAAGATTATCAACAAGGTTGGCATGTCTGCAAATAAAAAAATCCCAGGATACAGCAACCTTGATTTAATTGGATTGGATTAACTGATATGGATTCAGGGTCTCCTGTACTAAGACGTGAACTCCCTGTAGGAACAGAGAGGTTTCTGTATGAAGCAGAGTTTTGGCCGTATGCTGTTTATTTGTATTGTTTTTAATGGAGATTATTGTAAAAGCTAGTAGTTTCAGAACTTTGCTGTCACAATACCGGGTCATGTTGATGTTGCTGATTTTAAAAAGAAAAATTGTTTTTATTTTTATTTTATCGAAAAAAAAAAGAAAAAGTTTAAGGATGTTTCCACGTTTAATAGTGATAAATCTGCCCATCTTGTTTTTCATTCGTACCAAAACAACCCAGGATTTATGGGAACTATAGCCAGCAGTAAAAACATGAAGCAGAACATTCTGTTATTATTAAGTTATTTCATTTCCAGCACTGTCGGGATTTGTTGAAATTGCCTCTGAGTTTATATTTTAGACAGAAAAGGACCCTGTGCACTGAATGAAATAAGTGCTGCCAAGAGTCATTTATCACATTTACTGATAACTTCATCTGCATCCATTACCACTCTGCTGTATGTAAACACTGACTGTTACAATTTAACTGAAGTATTTTTTCAATCTCTTCTGTTTGTCCCTCAGATGCCCAGTGTGTGGTCGACATCTATGTAAACTACGATTGTGACTTAAATGCTGCTAATATTTTTGAGCGTCTTGTCAATGATCTCTCCAAGATTGCTCAGGGCAGGAGTGGGCAGGAGCTCGGGATGACTCCTCTACAGGTACATGTCCATTAGGTGTCACTGTGGTGCATATTAAAGGGCTGTACGCCACAGGTGGTGTTAATGAGCTGATGCAGAGCATTTCCAGCCAAAGTACATGAACTTGGATTATTCTTTCATTCCTACAGGAGCTGAGTTTGCGTAAAAAGGGTCTGGAGTGTCTGGTGTCCATTCTCAAATGTATGGTGGAGTGGAGCAAAGACATGTATGTGAATCCGAACCTTCAAGCAAACCTGGGTAAGCACGCATGAATGATATGCAGGAAAGTGGGGGAGTCCAAATAATGTAATAGTTACGATGTGTTTGCTTGGTGTTTTGCTTTCAGGTCAAGAGCATCCGCCTGACAGCGAGGGAGCAGAGCTGAAGCTCCCTGAGCAGCTGGCAGGGCGCCGGGACAGCATCAGCTCGCTGGACTCCACTGTTTCCAGCGTTCCCACGTCTCAGGCGGATCATCCAGAGCAGTATGAGGTCATCAAACAACAGAAGGACATCATTGAGCACGGCATTGAACTGTGAGCTCCTCTTCTCAGCCTGGCTGGAAGTTGACTTTAGGATTGCTTAGGAGTGGCATTTATAAACTCTTCTGGAGTATTTACTCTTCTATGATGTCCCTGTGTGAGTTTGTCCACTTCTTCTCTCTACAGCTTCAACAAGAAGCCAAAGCGTGGCGTCCAGTACCTGCAGGACCAGGGCATGCTGGGCTCCACAGCTGAGGATATCGCCCAGTTCTTACACCAGGAGGACCGGCTGGACACAGTGAGGGGATTTATGCAGCGCTAAATCCTCATGTCGTTGGGTCAAGTTAGTAATCGCAAACTGTTGTTTTTGTGCATCCACAGACGCAAGTCGGGGAGTATCTCGGTGAGAATACCAAGTTCAACAAAGAGGTGATGTACTGCTACGTGGACCAGCTGGATTTTTGTGGGCGGGACTTTGTCTCTGCTCTGAGAGCGTTCCTGGAAGGCTTCAGGCTGCCTGGAGAGGCCCAGAAAATCGACAGGCTGATGGAGAAGTTCGCTGCCCGGTATCTTGAATGTAACCAGGGGTAAGAGCCAGAATCTTATAGGTTCTGATGGATATCAACAATTGAAAGAGGCCGTTATTAAACAGTTCCAGTTTCATTAGACTCAGAAGTGTAACTCCCTGATGTGCATCCTCTTTTGCAGACAGACCTTGTTTGCCAGTGCAGACACTGCCTACGTGCTGGCTTACTCCATCATCATGCTCACCACAGATCTGCACAGTCCTCAGGTAAAAACTGTTAACAAGCTACACCATTACTTTCATTTTAATTCTTTTTTATTTTAGCTCATACAAACAACACAACCAACATATTAAACCTGAGTTTCAGGACATTTGGTTTGAGTGGCACATCGATGAACTTGCAGCCTTATCAGAGACCACATGAAGCTTTATGACTCCGGGGCAGGACAATACCCACATTGTTCTTTCTAGATATTATCATGTTTTCATTTCTATGCTGGAAGGTGGTGCGCTTCTTTGATTAAACCTTTTTAAATAGGCAGCACGACCGTGTGAATAAAAACTACCTCCTTCAGGCTTGTCTGCGTCTTAGTTAGGCCTCTTATATCACTGCTGACTGACCACAGTGACAAATTTAAGCCTGAAATATACACTGTGGGAAAAGCAGGTGTGAAATACTGAGCATAATAAAGTTCGGATTAAAGTCGGGGAGTGATGGATGGTAAGACTTAAGAAAAGAAAATGGCTGTAAATTAAAAGATGTCTTATTCACTATGCGGTTCCAGTATAGAAAAAAACCCGAAGCAGCAGGAACATTGGGTATATACTTGCATGCTCTTCATTGCTTCAATGCTCATTTGACACATGCACTACAGTACACTTGGACTAGTAAAGCTTTCTTAAAGTATTTGTCTCCTAAAAATACCAACATTTTCAGAACTTTTTAATCACTGATGTTTTTTAACCTTAGTGTCAGGCTGATCCAGACATTTACGGTCTTAGCTGTCAAAGTTTTAGATCGACTAATCTGTGATTGAAGCTCTGTGAGACTTTAAGAAGCTTGTGTTTCAATTAATGATTTTAATAGTTTTATAACCGTTTAATGACTCAAACCAACTTTTTGTCTCTTGATTTTTTCATAATAATGAAAAATGCATTTTATTAAAAGTGAAAACCCGAGGAAACTTGACAATTCAAATCAACAAATCAAAATGCTCTTCATGTAGGTGAAGAACAAAATGACGAAGGAGCAGTACATCAAGATGAACCGCGGTATTAACGACAGTAAGGACCTGCCTGAGGAGTACCTCTCCTCCATATATGACGAGATCGCAGGCAAGAAGATTGCCATGAAGGAGAGCAAAGAGTTTTCAATCACCCCAAAGTCCACCAAGCAGAGTGAGTACTTCTCTCATTTGGGATATGCAGGTTCTGTCAGACGTTTGCCCTCTAACAGCATGCTGCAGAACACCTCTTGAAAAACGAGAGATGCATCAGAAATATTTAGTTCCTTCTTGTTCCAGATGTGGCCAGTGAGAAGCAGCGCCGCCTGCTCTACAACATGGAGATGGAGCAGATGGCGAAGACTGCTAAAGCTCTGATGGAAGCCGTCAGCCACGCTCAGGCACCGTTCTTCAGCGCTACACACCTGGAACATGTCAGGCCCATGTTCAAGGTAATATTTTTGGGTAATGTTTTTTTTTTTTTACCTTTAAAGTTAAAAGAAGAAGTTCTTGAGGGTTTTTAATCAGTTTTTTTCCTAACTGAAAATTTTTTTTATCATCAACTGGGCATAATATCATCAGATCCGACTCTACAAGTACTTCCAAATTGATACACAAACACGTGAGGCATCAACGTAAACACTACGCAGTGCGTGACGTTGTTATCCTCTGCACATATGTGTCTGTAAGGTTTAAGGGATGTCACCGCACAGACATCCCTGCAGGATGACAACGTCCACTGAGATGTACAACCAAAGAAAAGCACGGGTCTCCAGTATTGGCAGAACTTTGGGTTTATTCTCACTTTTTTGTTACGTTTACATCATGCATAGTTTCCGAGTATATGAAGACTATGTCCACAACCATTTAGTGCAAATCAAAGGAGTGCATTTACAACTGTTGCCCCTAAAAACAAACACTCATTATAAACTAGATCTAAACACTTAACACTATCCCAAAAAAGAATAATTATATCACTCCATAATCATCAACTTAAACTATCAAGACAACAAATACTAATAGAGCAATATAACTCCTCCTCCCCCGCTGTTCACTCTGAAGTGTGATGAAGGTTGAAATGATGTGAACAAAAAATCGGATGTCGGTAAAAAAATCGGTTGTGTGAGCATGAAGACCTGGAGAGTGAACGCAGCTTTAAATGGCACATTTAAAGCTCAGCTGGTAGAACCTGCACCCACAACTCACTTGTATAAAGCTGTCGGGTTACAAATTCATCTCAGAGTTAACATACATATCCGGCCACAGGGGATGGAAATACTGTCATTTGGTATTTATTTAGTTTAGTTTTTAGTGGTTAATCTTGGGCATGTTGAAACATTATTCCATCTTTCACTAAGACTGTACTGACGTGTCCTTTTAACATGTTATCCCCTTTTTTTCCCCCAAGATGACACCATTTCATGGTCAAATATGACATGTTTTGTTCTAAATATCAGAGAGACAGAGCCACAGCTCTGCAAAGTTACCCACTCCTTTACCTTCGTCCCTCTCTTCTCCAGGGTCTGCCTCTGTGAGCTAACACCAGCACACACTGCAAACCCTGCTATCACTCATCAAACCGACAGAGAAATCCTTGACTTGCAATTTCATCTTGAAACGATCACTTTTCGCTCATCTGCAGCTCAGCCATGGACATTTTCTTACTGATCCCTCTTTCGATGAGTCTGCAGTCTAGTTGGAAGTCATGCATCAAATAAACCCAGGTTATTAAAACACCGCGCTGTACATTAACAGACAGCTGGTAGGTGTAAGCTAAACATTTAAAAGTCATGTAGTTAATCCTCTGTTAGTTTTCTCTCAAGCCTTGGGCTTTACTCTGTCCTTTCTTCTGTGTTTATGTTTACATTTTTAGAGGCTGATGTTGGCAAAAGTTAACAAGTTTATTTCAGTAACGGCAGAGCTGCTGATGTTGCATCCAAGAAGACGGATGGCCTTCCGGGAATTTAAAAGATTAGAAAAAACATGGTAGAGCAAAGAGAAAAAGCAAGAGCAAAATAGTTTCGACTTCCCATTTTTTAGGTACATTCAATGCACCATGATTTAAGGGGCATTTACACCAGGATAGTCTGGGGACTCAGTCTGATCTATAAGGGATTAAAGTTTTCACACCTTCCTTTGGTTTGTGTTCAAACTGCACTTCACTGCAAAAGCACCAGGAAAACCTCACTGCTTGCTGTCTAGATCGGGGATGGGGAACCTTGGCCTTCATCCTGCAAGTTTTCCATCCATCCCAGCTCCAACACACCTGATTCAAATGAATGAGCCACTGTGATTGGCTGTTGGATTTATTTGATTTGAATGGTGTGTTGGAGCAGGGATGGATGGAAAACATACAGGAATGCGACCTTTGAGGACCAGGGTTCCCCACCCCTGGACTAGATGATAGGAGCTATTCCCCAAAACATCCTGATCAGTCATGAAAAAGCAGGAAGAAGAAAACCGGGTTGGACTTTTGTAAATTAAATATAACAGGAAGGGGCAGATATTTATGTAGTATGCTGCAGCTAAAGCCGCAGCGGATTGCAGGATTTAAAAAAAAATTTTTTTTTGTCATCTTTCTTCTTTAGGCTATTATTTTGTGGATATGACAAGAGTCTAAGACCGACCAAACAACAAGTGAAGGAATTAAGAAAAGTCATGCAACATAGGAAGGGAGGGGATTATAATTTACGGCAATAGGCTAAGGTTAGCCTATTGCCCCTTTCACACTAGCACCTACTCCACCCAGCCCAGCACCACACCGCCCGGTTTGTTTGTGTTCACATTACCATTTTCCCGGGCGAGTCGATACTCTTTTAGCACCTACTCCATCGAGGTTCTGAAGGGGCCGAGTGGGGCAGAAAATGGTGACGTGTGCAGACTGCAGGCCGCTATTGGCCAGAATCCGACTTCATGGGATGACTCATTAGTGCGACTCCAGACCGCGCCAAAAACAAAACCCAAAGCCGAGACCAGAGAAAACATTTGTAGCAGGAGAAGCAGAGCAAGAAGCGATAGAATCTGGAAAACCAACACCGTGGTCACATATAGAAGTGAGGACGTTGCTTAGCTTGCTAGCGGTATGCATGTGTGTCGCAAACAAATGACTTCATGAAACCGCGCTATGAAGACCCCGCCCACACTGAGGACGGGCACGACTGTAATGGGAACAGACGAAACCGGGGTGGTGTGGTGTCGGCTGAATGAAGGCTGTGCTGACTAGTGTGAAAGGGGCATATTTAATGTGTTAACATGTGGTTGGGTCGGGGCTCGTGGTTACATCGTCGTTTCAGTCCAGATTTCAATATATTAACGTGTCGGATTTTGCTAGCGGCTCTAGCGGGTGCAGGATGGTAAAACTCACCCATGCAGGACTCTGGTCTGGGGGTTCTGTGGTGTGCAAAACATAAAGAGTAAAGTTCATCAAGTTTCTTTCAGAATGATGTCAGGATTTTAGATCACTGCTGCTCATTAAGCAGCAGTGATGCTGCTTAATGAGCAGATGATCCTCATTTTTCACTTATGCCCACAGCTTTATCACCTCAGTAAGATCTAAAATGGTCTAATGAGTCGCTCACAGCAAACACCCAAAAACATGGCTTGACTGATTTGAGATAAACGTCCAGATTTCCTCCAGTTTGTCCAAAGCTACTGGAACCATTTCACATTATCTAAGGGTTAACACAGCAGGACTGGGACATGTTTAATGTTTCTGTTTACTATAAAGATGAAAAATGATAATTGATTATGTGTTATTGCCTTAAATAGATAATGTTTGGAATCAGATGCAATTTTATGACCATTTAATGGAGAACTGGTTTATTCCAGCTGTTATATAAAATTCCCGGTTAGATTCTTTTATTCTTTGAAAGTTTTATGCACTTTGTAACCAGAAGGGTGAAATGTTAAGGCCAATGTGGACATTTTCACTTGCCCATAGTTTCTATACTTTTTTTTTTGTCACAGCTGGCATGGACTCCTTTGCTGGCAGCGTTCAGTGTGGGACTGCAGGACTGTGATGACCCGGAGGTGGCCTCGCTGTGTCTGGAAGGCATTCGATGTGCCATCAGGATCGCCTGCATCTTCAGTATGCAGGTTGGTAGCATTTTTTATGTTCAACTTAACCCCTAATGATTGCTGTCCTAGTTTTCTGCTGAATTTTTCATATTATTCCAAATATTTTCAATGCTCATGAATAAGTCCATGACTTAGTAAAAAGTGGCCTGTCTTGTCTGCAGTTGGAGCGAGATGCATACGTTCAAGCCTTGGCCAGATTTACCTTGCTGACTGCCAGTTCCAGCATCACAGAAATGAAGCAGAAGAACATTGACACCATTAAGACCCTGATCACCGTGGCTCATACTGATGGAAACTACCTGGGCAACTCGTGGCATGAGGTGGAAAAGTTTGATCTCAGTGGAAGATTATCTAAACCTCAGTTTATAATAAGATTTACATTGTAGGATATGTTGCAGGAGAGGATATAGATTTATATTGTTCATAGATTCATAAAAAATGTTATAAATTTTTAGATTTATTAAAGTTGTAAATGTATCTATTTATATTATTTTTAATTTTGTTTATTTAGACTTTTTATATATGATTGTATTTATTTTCAAACTGTATCTTTTACTTTTTTTATTCTAATTTATATGTAACTAGAGACTTCAGTTCTTTTACAGCATCTCTTGAAAAAAACGAAAAGAAAAATCCGTCTCTTTTAGGAATTTGCGTTGTGTGTCTGTGTCTCGTAGATCTTGAAGTGTATCAGTCAGCTGGAGCTCGCCCAGTTGATCGGCACAGGGGTGAAGACGCGCTACATCTCGGGGGTTGTTCGAGACAGGGAGGCCGGCATCAGGGGTTTACCTTCTGGTACGGAGGAGTTCATGCCACTGGGGCTGGGTAGGTTACACACAAACACACACACACAACCAGACTTTATACATGACTTAACCTCCATCCAACACTGTTTTAGACTTGTTTACTGTTCGTGTCAGTTGTGTCTTCTGACTGTTACACATTTGTTTATGTTGAATATGTTTTGGTGTTGCAGGAAACCTGGTGGGAAGTCAGGACAAGAGACAGATGGCTCACATTCAGGAGTCCGTAGGAGAAACCAGCTCTCAGAGTGTGGTGGTAGCTGTGGATAGGTGAGCCGAAATTCCCTCAAAATCCTGAGACTCGGTACATTACTAAAACTGCCCAGTTTACAAAATCAAATGTTTTTATTTGCAGGATCTTCACTGGTTCAACCAAACTGGATGGAAATGCAATCGGTGTGTATTTCCTGCTTCCTGCTCATTTACTGTTTGTCTGAGAATAAATTCACTCAGTATTGGTGTTTAACTCCTTCCAGTGGACTTTGTGCGGTGGCTGTGTGCGGTGTCCATGGACGAGCTGGCCTCGGCACACCAACCAAGGATGTTCAGCTTGCAGAAGATTGTTGAAATATCTTACTACAACATGAACCGCATCAGGCTACAGTGGTCTCGAATTTGGCAGGTCATAGGAGACCACTTCAACAAGGTCAGTGCAGCAAAGGATCCACAAACTTTGAGTTTAACGAGTCGATATTACGTTTAGCGTGTCTGAACTGGACTTCAGAGTCGGATCTTTTTAGATAAGATGACGGTTCTGCCGGTTTATACTCGCACGTTGGTTACGGTGTCACCGCCGTAGGCCCCAAGAGGCTCGACGTGCACCTCTTCAGACCAGACGTGCATCCTAGCTACATGGACACAGTACTTCCTTGTGATTGGTCAGATTGTGACTACACGTGTCCGGATATTTGACTACATTAAACTACAGGCAAAAGTGATATAAAACTGATATTTTCGAGAGCCGATTACTGATTACATCACTGATTCTGCAGCCACATCGCTGATTTGTTGTGCAAAATCCACAGAGAAGCCAAACCATGACTCCTGGATTTATTGCTACTTCAAAGCCATTTCTGTCAAAGAGATCGGCTTCTATGATTTTAACTAATTTTTAAGAATATTCCTCATTAAAAGGAGCATGAAGTAAGAACATGCCAGTGACTGAGTCTATACAAAGCAGACTAACCATCACAAGCAGAGGTGAGTTATAGATTTAGAGTTATTATAAACCTCAGTGCTCCACAATAGGCTCCATCTAATGCATGTAAACATGGTGAGGAAGCATACATGGAAATGCTGTCACTGTAATCCAGGACAGGCATAAAGGTAGCAGCTACAAGCCTCTGTTTGGTATATGACTTGATTCTGTAATAGAAACCTGATTTCACCTCAGGTTTTACTCTTGATAGTTATGCTAAAACGCCTACCTTCCACATACCAGCTGTCTAGAGGTGATGACAAGCCTCGAGGAAGAAACGTATTTCTGTAATGATGGAGGAAATAAATTGCCAGCAGGAGGAAGTGACTCCTTAAAAATAGCAAAGATTTGGCTAAGTGATGAAAGTTTCTGTGCCACTGACAAGACAGGAGTGCTGCTGGGAGAACTGTGTACTAGCAATCACTTGCTGGTTGATGCACAGCCTGGAATACGTTGTATTCTGCAGATTTGGTTATTTTTATTCATCCGTTTAAGACTTAATTGTTTTTGGACTTAACCCAGCTCTGTTGTGGTTGCAACAGCCATATGGTTGAGGTGGGAGTGTTTGCAGTTTTCACTGCTGGAATTGGGAAGGACATCTGGTGTAGTCAGCAGCTGATCTGCTGCTTAAATGGTGTACAGGCTGAGTAGCATGTGCCAGCAAGCTAATGGTGCAGATCTGCTGCCTTCATCTGTGTCGTTTCTCGCATCAAACAGTCTCAGGAGAAAAAAAGGCCTTATAAACCTCATTGTCACCCCATCAGCACACCACAGACAGACCACATGAACTACTAGCTAGATCGCAGGTGAACATGAAAGAACATTTTGCTGCTGAGGAGTGAACCATTTCCCCTCATCCTGTCAGCCATGTTGGCTAAATGTGCTGCCTGGATGGGCAGCATAAATGTGCATTTTAAGATGCCTACAAACGGCATAAACATGTCTTTGTTTATTCATCTAATAGCTGAATTTCCTGATGATTCTTGGATCCTCTGTAGGTCGGCTGTAACCCCAATGAAGACGTCGCCATCTTTGCTGTGGATTCACTGCGGCAGCTTTCCATGAAGTTCTTGGAAAAAGGAGAACTGGCCAACTTCCGCTTCCAGAAAGACTTTCTGAGACCTTTTGAGCACATCATGAAGAAGAACAGGTGGAGAATATTGTGAAACAAATGGGTCATGATGAGAAAGTATACATTTTTATCACTAAAGGTGGTGTGTATATAGCGGAGCGAAGAGCTGTGGTTGTATGATATTTTAGGTCATTTAAACAACAGCTAAAGGATTATTTCTGTAATACTATGATAAACATCAGACATATCACATTAAATTTGATGATCAACCTTCCCTCCCTCCCTCAGGTCTCCCACCATCAGAGACATGGTGATCAGGTGCATAGCTCAGATGGTAAATTCCCAGGCGGCCAACATCCGTTCTGGTTGGAAGAACATCTTCTCAGTGTTTCACCAGGCTGCCTCCGACCATGATGAACCTATAGTGGAGCTGGCCTTCCAGACCACTGGGCATATTGTTAGTGAGTATGACTGTAGCTTTTATGGTGACGGCCATATTGGCTGAGATATTTTAGAAAAAAAAACTCTGACTGAAGAAATCACTGCTTCAGCTTTACATCATTCTGAGAAGAGATAAATTTCAGCTCAGCGAGAAGCTCATTCTTGTTTTTATGTTGCTTCTTTCATCAGTGAACACCTTTCAGCAGCACTTTGCAGCTGCAATTGATTCATTCCAGGATGCGGTGAAGTGTTTGTCCGAGTTTGTGTGCAACGCAGCTTTTCCCGACACCAGCATGGAGGCCATCAGACTCATCCGACACTGTGCAAAATACGTCTCTGAGCGACCTCAGGTAGAACTGCACTGCTGGAAGTAATTATGGAACAAATTATATGTGATTGTGAAAAACGATGACTTCTGTCATGATGTGTCTCTGTTCAGGCTCTGAGGGAATACACCAGTGATGACATGAATGTTGCTCCTGGCGACCGGGTGTGGGTTCGGGGCTGGTTTCCCATCCTGTTTGAGCTTTCGTGCATCATCAACCGTTGCAAGCTCGATATCCGGACCAGGTAGCAAAGCGACTCGGCATGAAGTAGACTTATTAAAAACAGGACTGACACGATTCTGCACCCAAACTTCACAGAAGCGTAACGTTGTCAAATCTGAACACAGACATGTTGGATTTTTATCTGCACGTGCAGCCTGATCGTCTTGTTCAGACGCTTTCTTTGGATCAGAAGTAATCGTGTTAGTTGCTAAGGAAACATGCATTTTATTAGTCGCCAGAACTGTAAACAAATGTAGGCTAAAAATACACCACTCACACAGGGTGGTGTGTGTGTGTGTGTGTGTGTGTGTGTGTGTGTGTGTGTGTGTGTGTGTGTGTGTGTGTGTGTGTGTGTGT